>CM042137.1:99692067-99719567 GCA_023376005.1 Doryteuthis pealeii | reverse complement strand
TGTGTTTCTGAATTTAACTCCCGAAGAGGTATAAAAACATTTTACTTATTTTTGTTAAGTAAGTCTGGCCGCCATCCTTGTGGCCAGTTGTAAAAGAAGTCCTTAAAGTAAATAAGTAAGTCCTGTGATATAGAATCCCGGTAAGTGAATAAGTTATAGAATCCTTTGTAAGTGAATAAGTCCTGTGATATAGAATCCTTCGGTAAGTGAATAAGTCCTGTGATATAGAATCCTTCGGTAAGTGAATAAGTCATGTGATATAGAATCCTTCGGTCCGTCGTCCAAGAAGATCCAAGTAGATGGGAGTAGCTAAGATTAGAATCAGCCAGTATAAATAATAATAACAGCAGCAGAGCACTGCCACTGATTGGACAATAGGTTGGTCACATGTTTTTCGGCGAGTATACAAGTAAAAGTAGCCGTCTGGCACACACCTTATATCAGAAAAAAACACAATAATTTTCACCAATCCTTTCACTTTTATATATATATATATATATATATATATATATATATATATATATATATATATATATTCCTTCTCATTGACAAGGTTAAACAGCCTAGTTTGCCCTACTATTTACAGATACCTGGAGGGAGAATATATGAATTTGCCTTTCCCAGTGGTATTAGTTTCATTGTGTTTTTTTTTAATTCAAAATTAATTCTTAATTCAAAATTACTTATGTGAAGTTTCTTTATGTTTTTTTTAAATTCAAAATTAGTTCTTTATATTTTATTTCTTTAACACTCGGATTCACTGGAAAAGAAGCAAACGATTTTCTTTGGACAGCTGCGTTAAATTCTGTCAGTTACTTCCAAAGAGAATTACGAAACCATTACAATTAAGATGTTCCTCATCAGAATTGCATAATTAATTTGATGATAATGTTTCACGAAACAAGTTTTGTCAAATATCAGTAACTTTCTCAAAGGATAATTCTAAGTGAAGAAACCAGAGCATGGAGAGAACAAAATTAAAGATTCCAACATTACATCTATTTAACTCTTTGACTAGTTTAAGGGGCTCACAATGGCTCTACAATTACAGTGATCCTATCATAAACCGCTGGCAGCGACTCTTGCATGTATCACAGAACGATTCACATCACAATAATAACATGACATTATTTGAATAGCATGAGTTCTGATAATATATATATATAATTGTTGAATCGTCGAGAAAGATGGTAGAACAAGAAAATTGACAAGAGGAAAGTTAAAGAAAGAAGAGCAAAGAGAAAAGAGGATTTAAAAGGAAAGGAACTGAAAGAAGATATTGAAACTTGAAATAGATAAAAAAGGAAAGAAAGAAAGAAAAGACAATAAGAAAAGACAAAGAAAGAAAGAAAGACAGAGTTAAGAACAAACGAAAACTTCTCCCTATTTTCTTAAAAAAGTTTAGAAATATTACAACAAAGAAGAACCGAAGAGTTACTGCATATTTAACTCGATGAACATGTTTCTCTGGTAGTATTGTAGATTTTATCCATTAGTTTTCAAAAGACATACAGCGTTCTTAAATAGTTTTCTTATTTGTATTTGAAAAATACTAAATAGGTATATAAGTATATAAAAATCAGCAAAGAATTAACTTTCCTCTAACATAAACATTGTAAAAATACGTATTAATCACAAACTTTAGCTTTCAAAATTCAGAATTAACTGAAAATTTGTGTCAAAAATATTTTCCATATTAAATCTGATAATGACGCATTAATTTACCAAAAAGAGAATTATCAAAATGTAAGAATTCATACAGTAATTGCGTAGATGGAATATTGTAAGCAATGATGATTGTCAAAATTTACTATTAGTGGAATATTTTTTCTAATGAATAAATAACAATAAAATTACCTAACTTTTAAAGTAGACTTAATACATAAAAATGTTTCAATAAACGAAAGACCTTATTAGCGAACCTTAGAATGCGCTGACTGTATCACCTGCATATAATCACCCTATAAGAAGAAAGGGTTGTCCTGGGGATGACAGTAAACTGCATGGGGTTGCGAGTCTCCAATTCTAGAGTTCCGGGGTGGGTGGAATTACTCCTCATTTTCATTATCTCAGCTCCTCTCTCATACTAAGAGGTAGTGCCCGTTAGTCTCTCATCAATGTGACAAATAGATATGTTTGAATATATTAGGATTAGATAGGTATATATGATATCATATAACTGTGAATTATTTACATCAGGATTTGTTCCTTAAAGCTATAACTGTTTACTCAGGATTATAAATGTTTGGATACTCTAAAACAGAGTCACCAAACTACGGCGTGCGTGCCGAATCCATCCCGCGAATGTATTTTATCAGGCCAACCAACGGTATTTGAATGTCGCGTTCTTTGATAATGTTTTGAAAATGAATATGTTGTTTAAATTTGTTTTCATGAATCTTACGCCACTCATCCATGAATATAACATGGAAAGATAAATTTTGTTTTACGTATTTTTATCAGAGCTTTCGTTCTGGCTAGTAACTATTGAACACAATAATAACATAGCTCGCGCTCGTTATTTTTTCAATTATCTGCCCACCGTGAAAAAAGTTTGTTGATCCCTGCTCTAAACTAAATATGTGCACATAAATTATTATTACTAAGTATAAATAACTGCTTGAAACCATAAGACTGTGTATAAATTATTAGCATTAGATAGAAGTGCTTGAAGCCATACTAGCGTGAGCAAATTATTTGTATTTGATAGGAATTATATATTTGTATTAGATAGGAATATTTGATAAATACCTGTGCAAATAAAATAAATATTTAGAATTAACTACTCAACTAATGCAAATAGAAAAGTTCAATGAACGCAATTCCTTATTTTATGTGCATAAAATAACCCTAGACTGGTTGACTATCTTTTAAAACCAATCTATCAATGGATCAATCAATCCATCAATAAAGAAACCTGTCAATGATAAACCCATCCCTAAAAGACCTGTAAAACTGTAAGGGAAGAGAGTGTAAAGTTCTTTTACAAATTTCAATATCTCGGCAATGAATGGATTTTAAGACCCAAAGAAACCTTTCGCTTATTCTTTTCACAAAATAATTTTACCAATACGAGCAAACATACCCGGTGTTTACCCGGATTTAAAAAGTTAAAAATATATATCTAATCGATATTTTTATACAGATTAATAGAATTATCTTTATATATTTGTTTTATCCTTTATTCATTATACAAGGTGTGTCATAAAAGCATCGAGATTTAGGCCAAGATAGAAATGAGCAATGAATGGTACGTTCATTTTTCAGGATACATGGTGTGTCAAAAATGTGCCGAGTTTGAAGCTGTATTTAACAAGATAGAAATGAACAATGAATGGGACGTTATTTTTTTAGAATACAAGGTGTGTCATAAAAGTGCCGAGTTTGAAGCTGTATTCACCAAGATAGAAATGAACAATGAATGGAACGTTAATTCTTTCAGAAAACAAAGTATGCCAAAAAGTACAAAAAATCTCTATACTTTTTGACACACATTGTATATACTTGTTTGTAAGTTGTCTATTTTTATTATTCTTCATGTTTGTATTTTTCTTGTATTTTATTAATTTGCTTTTTAAAATGTTTTATCTTCTATTAATTTGTTTTATTTCATAATTTACTCTACGTTAACACCACGGTTCCCAACTATTGCAAAAGGATCAAGTACCAGTCTCAGATTTGGTTTACAGAAAAAAAACAAAAAAAAAACAAGAATAGCAGGGGTGTTCACATAGGGATTTTTCAGTGTAAACAAGTGATCCGTGCGAGAGCCGCTGCCGGCGTATAACGGTGGGATTTCAGTGGTATGAGAGCCGTTGTGAGCGTTGTAGGCAAAGAGTTAATAATCACTTTAAGTAATTTGATATGATATCATTGTTTTATACCCATATGTTTTTATTTAGCTTTTCCTATGTAAAATGGGAGATAAAAAGGTTTTTAACCCCCTCTAGCACCAAGATAGGGAGTGCACTTTATTGAACTTTGATCTTTGCTGATCTCTACAGATGTTCCTTTATAAAGGGACGTGCGATCAATAGTTGTACAAACAAACATACAGACAGACATACATACGTACATTATCTTATAATATATATATATATATATATATATATATATATATATATATATAGATAGATAGATAGATAGATAGATAGCATCAGAATTATGAGCATGCATAACTTAATTGTACATATTTCAAAATAACACTGTATTTTCTGTGTTCGTTTTTTATTCTATTCTTCCAATATGCAAGACGATGTGTTGATTTTATCAGCTTCAAATTTCTGTTTGCTTTCATTTGATTTTCTTCCAATATCCATGTATCTTATTTATTTCATCTACAGAATTCTTCCTTTCTCACTTTCTTTCTTGGACATTTTTCATTTTTCTTTTGTATTTCTTTTTATTTTATTTTCTCTTTAGACAAAACCTGAGCAACACTTTCTTGTATAATATTTTGCAAACTACAATTGAAAATCAATTACTACACCATGGTGAGTTCGATCTACGGTAGAAGCCCAATACTTGCGGCTAAATATAAGCTTTGCTTAGTCTTTTTGGGGCACTTTGCGTGGTATAATCTTTAAGCTACCAGAATATTAGTCCCTGTCCCTGACACAACTTAATAATGCTTCGTAAGTATCTAATCCACAATGCAATATTTTTCTTGGCATATATTTTTAATCACTATAGAACTATTTTCATATTTTCCTTCTTGTTTAGTTGTTTTTTTTTTTTGCTTTTTTTTCATGTTTCGTTTGATAAACTTATGATTTTATTTCCTTCCTTCCGCTCATCGTTCTTTTTTTCCCTTCATTCCTTTCATCTTATCTACAATCCACTTCTTAGTTTTTCTTTCGCTTTTCTCACAGATTCAATGTACGGTTCTGCGTCGCATAGCGTCAAAGATATTTTCAAAAAATATTCGACGTTTTACGATTCGGAAACTTCAGCTTAAAAACAAGACTAAAATAAGACAAAATAAACAGCCGAATATCAGAACATATAGCGGTCAAAGTATTTTGGAGGATATATTAATTGGTTAATTTTAAAGACACGTCAACCCGTCTGGGTTAATATCAAACCACAGGGTTAGGGAAATGTGTACGATGTACATTTATATTTTAATGTAGTTCCTTAAGAGGTTTATTTTATGCACGCGGTTATACGGCATCAACTATTTTTTATCTAGTAATAATAACCTCAGAAAATATATATTTGACTCACAGACGGTGAAAGAAACTCAGGGATGTTTATACCCCTTCTTCAGATCAAATAGAATATATATATATATATATAATATATATATATATATATATATATATAATTTTACACTTTCAGTGCTGTAGAGTTTGGTAATAAATATCGCCTAATAATATATGTTTTGATTGTATGATGATCCACTAGAAATAAGGAATTCCTAGTATTTTTGGTTTAGAAGAAAAATAAATTTTATTATAGAATTTATTTTTTTGCATTGAATTTATGGTACCATTATAGTATGTGGCCTACCTTTTGAAAGTGGCCTACAAAATCATGTCTCCCTTATAGTATGTGGCCTACCATAAAAAGGTTATAATAATAACTGCTAACCCTAACCCTAACCCTAACACTATTTCAGAATTTTAGAATATTTTAGAATTAATAGTACTACCACTCCAAGTTAGCTTGTACTTGAGAATAATGAAAACAAAAGCGTAATCCACACTCTGCTATGTTCCAGAAGTGGGAATTCACCGACGCCAGATGCAGTTTAGTGTCATATCTAGGACACCCATTAAAGAGGATAACTTCAGAGCATTCTAAATACCATCGACAACGTCACAGATTAGAGAGAAACTGTGAGTAAATTGCTGATAATAACTATATTTTATTATAGACACCAATTATTTAAGCAGTAGGTCCAGCAGCACACTTACTTATAAGTGAATATAATCTTTTTATTACTATTATAGATACAGCCAAAAATGACGTCACATCCGTATTTTACAAAATGAATCTCCTCTTTAACTGATTGAAAAAAATCAGGGTGAAAAAAATCATTATTTTAATGACATTTCCAGTTTTGATTTATCAATTAATTAATTTAAAATGCATCAGCTATTTTATTTGAAAACTTTCGGATATTTTTTCAGGTCACTTAACTTTGACCCACCTTATTTTGCGGGCGCAAAATATTCGTGGGGTTATATAATTTGGAAACTAATTACTGTATAAATCAAAAGATAAAGACCGAAAGTGTGAACAGTTGAAAAAAAAATTAAGGGAGCGATTCTAGTAATAAGCTCAGAAAATCGGAAAATTAAATGTAAAAAACTAATTTTTGGAGATATTCTTTTCGGATAATAGTGAACCCCGTACGTTTTCGTTGTAAAATCAATTCATGGAGATTCTGGTACTTCCATTTACAAATCTGAGAAGCATTGTGATTTCATCGTCATCTCAATATTTTGAATGATCATTGAGCGGCAATGTGGATTGGAAATTACTTTAATTTCAAGTTAAACTACACAAGTGTTTTCCTTAAACAAAAACCTCATCATGAGTTCCCTTTTATTGATTAGAGAGTAAACGCAAAATACATACAAACACACCATATATTATATATAATATATATATATATAATATATATATAGATGTTGTTTGGGATTTAGTATGAAGCATTGGGTATGGAATATAAGAACTTAGTTTCTTAATGTTAAGTTTCGTTTTATTTTGTTAAATTTCGTTATATATATATATATATATATATATATAACTAATTACTGTATAAATCAAAAGATAAAGACCGAAAGTGTGAACAGTTGAAAAAAAAATTAAGGGAGCGATTCTAGTAATAAGCTCAGAAAATCGGAAAATTAAATGTAAAAAACTAATTTTTGGAGATATTCTTTTCGGATAATAGTGAACCCCGTACGTTTTCGTTGTAAAATCAATTCATGGAGATTCTGGTACTTCCATTTACAAATCTGAGAAGCATTGTGATTTCATCGTCATCTCAATATTTTGAATGATCATTGAGCGGCAATGTGGATTGGAAATTACTTTAATTTCAAGTTAAACTACACAAGTGTTTTCCTTAAACAAAAACCTCATCATGAGTTCCCTTTTATTGATTAGAGAGTAAAACGCAAAATACATACAAACACACCATATATATATATATTATATATATATATATATATATAGATGTTGTTTGGATTTAGTATGAAGCATTGGGTATGGAATATAAGAAACTTAGTTTCTTAATGTTAAGTTTCGTTTTATTTTGTTAAATTTCGTATAATATATTATAATATAATATATATATATAATATAATATATATATATCGGGAGATTATGTGCTTAATTAAAGTCATACCTAATTTGTTACTTAATTAAATTAAATGAATTAGACGTGCATATCGGTTTAAATGTAATGCGTTACATTTAAACCGATATGCACGCCTAATTCATTTAATTATAATTAATTAAGTAACACATTAGGTATCACTTTAATTAAGCACATAATCTCCCCAAAAAATTGTCGGCTATCGCCATTTCAAACACATTGTTTGTCCACTTCATACTGTCGTGCCATAAATCACCCAAAAAGTGCGATATACACATCAGTTTAAAATAAACGAGAAATTCTGGGAAACCAGGTAGTATAATGGTTAGAGTGTTCACCTGTCAGCCATGACAGGTAGGGTTTGAATCGCGCACAAAGCACTGCCCTGTCTATAGCTCTGCTGATGAGGCCTAATAGGCTGAAATGTACATACAGAGATCGACTTTTTCTCGATTTGTTTACGCTTTACATTTAAACCGATATGTACGCCTAAATCATTTAATTATAATGAATTAATTAACAAATTAGGTATGACTTTAATTAAGCACTTAATCTCCCAAAAAATTGTCGGCTATCGCCATTTCAAACACATTGTTTGTCCACTTCATATATATATGTGTGTGTATGTGTGTCTGTGTATGTTTGTCAACAAGCCTCTATTTAAGCTCCTATTTTCGCTATTCTCTCCCAATTATCTCAACTTTATTCTTTTATATTTCGCTCTTATACTCGCCTTTCCCAATATTCAATTTTTCCTCGACTAAATTATCTTCCTTCGTTAGGATTTTGCGTTTGCAATATATCTTATCCGTTTCTAGTCTTCTGCTTGAAGCAAAACTAAACTACACCAATACATGCATATTTCATGCTGTTTTCTGATTGGCAGGCTCTCTGACGTAAAATGTCGGTCCTTTTTTTCTTCCTTTTTTTCACTGGTCCATTGGTCGTCCATTATGATTTTAAAATATGCTAATTCTTTTTTTTTCTTTCTCGGTGAGACATTTAATAGTTAATATATCATACAAAACTTATTTCTATTTAATTCTATTTCACCTAAAGGGGGTCAGGAGAATAGCAATCAGTAATGCAATAGACAGAGAGACAGAGAAACAGAGATAGAGACAGAGACATAGAGACAGACAGAGAGAAAGAGAGAGAGAGAGAGAGAGAGAGAGAGAGAGAGAGAGAGAGAGAGAAGAAGGGAGAGGGAAATAGAGTTTTATATATATATATATATATAGTGTGAAGTGAACAAACAATGTGTTTGAAATGGCGAAGGCCGACAATTTTTGGGAGATTATGTGCTTAATTAAAGTCATACCTAATTTTTTAATTAATCAATTATACTTAAATGAATTAGACGTGCATATCGGATTAAATGTAAAGCGTAAACAAATCGAGAAAAAGTCAATCTCTGTATGAGGTCTAATAGGCTGAAATGTACATACAGAGATCGACTTTTTCTCGATTTGTTTACGCTTTATATTTAAACTGATATGCACGCCTAATTCATTTAATCATAATTAATTAATTAACAAATTAGGTATGACTTTAATTAAGCACATAATCTCCCAAAAATATATAAAAGTGTATTTTGGTAGCATTTTATCTTTAAACATGTTTATATATGTGTGTGTGTGTATGTGTGTGTATGGTGTGTGTGTGTGTGTGTGTGTGTGTGTATAAGAGTAGCGAAGACATCAAGTCAACGGAGAGTTTCTCAACTATGCGATCTTCAAAGTAATCATTGGTTTGAAAATAGCATATACAAGAAACTGTCAGTTACCAAGCACCGTTGACTTAATGTTTTGGATATCCTAACTTAGATATGTACGTTCTATCAAAGATATTGAACTCTCTTTAATTATAAATATAGCAACGATATTATCAATGTTGATACACACACACACACACACACACACATATTATATATATATATTATATATATATATATATAAGGTGTGTTAAAAAGTACCGATATTTTTTGTACTTCTTTGACACACCTTGTATTTAAAAATATAATGTTCCATTCATTGTTCATTTCTATCTAGGTAAATACAGCTTCAATATCGATACTTTTATGACACTACTTGTATATATATACACACACAAACAGACACACGCAGACACACACACACATACACACACACACACACACACGCACATATATATATATATATATATATTATATATATAATATATATTATACTAGACAAAATGGTTCGGACACCCATTAAGCTCTCTCTCTCTCTCTCTCTCTCTCTCTCTATATATATATATATATATATATATATATATATATATTATATATATATATATATTCTATATGATAAGTTGTAAACAAAGTATGTTTGGAATGGCTTTTTTGCCGACAATTTTTTTTGGAGAATATGTGCTTAATTTGAGTCGTACCTAATTTTGAAAATTAATTAATTAATAATGAATTAGGCGGGAATGCCTATTTAAATGTATGGCTAAACAAATCGAGAAAAATCAATCGATTTTTCTCGATTTGTTTAGCCATACATTTAAATAGGCATTCCCGCCTAATTCATTATCAATTAATTAATTTTCAAAATTAGGTACGACTCAAATTAAGCACAATATATTCTATATATATATATATATATATATACTAGATATATATATATACTTTTGACTTAATTGCAAATTAAGACTAATTAGAACCAATTGAAATGGAATTTTTTTCAAACATTACGTAATCCTAAAACTAAGGAATGATTTAGTATAAATTTCGTGTCATTAAACTAACCAGCAAAAAAGCCTTTAGACATTATAAGGTGAAATCTCAGCTTTAGTATAATAATAGACATTCAGGGATTATTGATGTCGTAACTAGTTCCGTATTTCCATCTATTTGTAGCTGGTAATGGGATGCAAAAAACATTGTCTCTTTTAAAGAATTGGCATGTCCGTTAGGGACAACGTAAGGACTCACATGGTCGTTCCAGAAACACATTCTCGGCGTCTTTTTCTCTATGTTCTTTAAATAGTAGATACATTCTCTCTGGCTCTTCCATGGAATGCTAAAACCATATGGGTATACATTATTTGCATTCATTAAGTAAGCTCTTTTCCATTTTGTACCCTTTTCACATACTATTTGTTTAAGAAACACTGGTGTATAATTCTATCTTCGGAAATGTTTGTGCATTCCTTCTTTTTATAGTATGTGTTTGTATATTATGCATATAAAAGACTGAGTATGCATGTACATAATGATCCAATCGCCACGAGCATGATGTGGCACAAGGTCAATTTTTAAGAGGTTTGAATTCATAGTTGTACTTCTTGGTTACCTTACCAAGGTTAAAGAACCCAGCCTACTCAACTATTTACTCATATACGGAAGCGGAAAGAAAATGATTCTTGACTTCCCTAAGAGAAAGTCAAACATTCTCGTCCAGGATTTGAAATCAAGTCACTGATACCATTTCCTGCGACGATAACCATTATGCAACCCTCCTTGTATTCCTAAAAGAGATTATTTTTGTCTTCCCCGTTGTTAGTGTTAATATCAGAGGATAACCTAATGCTATTATTTGCCTTTGGTGAATGTATATACGTCAAAATATTCTGTTCATTACCAAGCGTCTAATCTGATTTAAAATGATTTAGTTGTTTTTCATTCCGTTGTATTTAATGTAGTATATCATGAAGCGTGTGCATAATGGATAGAGTCGTAGGAAATGGACTCGTCTAGACAACGCTATTTGCATTTCCCATAGCACTAATACCATTGGGAAAGGTATGAATCCATATATTCTCCCTCCAGCTATGGGTAAAATAGTTAGGCAGATTGGACTCTTTAACCTTGGTTAGGTAGCCAGTCTCGGAGAAGGAAAACTGAATTAGGTCAGTGGTTGATTAGGTTCGTGGCATTTCCAAAAAGTGCGGATGGTCCAACACAATAAACAACAAACCGTGTAGGTTAAGCATTGAATGAACCCTCATGCGTCGAAATCGACGAGAGAGTCCATTTCCCTTTTCATATTGTGGATACCCTAGTGCTATTATTGGCCCTAGGCAAATGAAGAATCATGTAAATATTTTGTCCATCACCAAGCCTTCCATTTCTGGTTTTAGAAACTTTTAAAAAATCCTGATTTTAAAAGCTGATTTTGAATGCAACCAATTGTGTAGTTGCAGAAGAAAAGCCGTGATGCACTTAGAATCAGATACGAAACAGTTTATTCTGTGCCTGAATTTTTATCGATGTTTTTGCTCCTCCGCTACACTAACATTTCTTAATGGAAAGAAAGAGAGCAAAGTAAAGAAGAAGAAAAAAATAAACATATAAAAATTCATAAAATTTATCACGTACCGATACAGAGAAATGCAAGAAAAATTTAGGAGTTTACAAAAAAATAATAAATAAATAAAAAAAAATAAAGATGACAGAAAGTAGTGATTCTGCCACTTTTGCGCTTCGAGTATTAAGGGTGAAATCCTTTCGCGTATCTTTAAAATCGCAACTAGATTTAAACATTTTTAGTTCGCCAAATATTAGATTAAGTGAAGCTCTAAATAGCTGATCGTGACAGATCAGCAAAGGATGTCAGAAATCGCAGTAAGGACTGAAAAAAAAATGTTGGGGTGGGTTGGTTAGCTGACAGAAACAAGGAGGAGATGTTGAATGAAATTATGTTAGTTAATATTTGCCAGTTTCGTGCTTTTTCACAAGAAACAGATGGAATCTATTGATCCGTCTATAAACATTATCGATTATAAATCACGTTGATACGAGATAGAAAATTACAAAATACAATAAAATTATTAAGTTGTCCTAATTATCGATCTTGAAGCGAAGTGCGCAGATCGACAGCAATATAAAGAAAATGTGAACCAACAAAAATGAATGAATAAATAAAAAAAAGAACATTATTTTTCGAATAGTTCGTTTGTAATTATTAGTCAAATTCGACGTCAACCAACTATCGATTGAATTTCCTTCTTTAGGCAGATGATACTTGTTAGGAAAATATCCACACTCGTGTTTTAAAACATAACAAGTGTATCTTCTACGAACGGTAGTAACATTATCCATTTATGAAAAGTAGGAACATCGTATTTGCTTTATTTTACCAGCAATTAAAAATAAAAGATTTAAAAAACGTTATTTTGCATTTATTTTGGTCACCTCAGGTGGTGTAATGGTATCTAGTTAGATTAGCAAGCGATTGATAATGAGATCGATTCTTATGGAGATACCTATACTGCTGGCCTTAGGTCGCATGTAAGCTTAGCATGGTAAATAACTATATATATATATATATATATATATATAAAGATAAATCTAATGAGGCAGACGAACCTACTAAAAGTTTCGCTTAATGCTCTTTAGGGCTGAGATCTGGCCAAATGTTTGGTAGTATATTTTTACAATCAAACTATTTGCTGTTTTGTTTCTCACCGCAAGGATTTACCCATAAGTTTGGTATATATATATATAATATATATATATATATATATATATAAAACCACTGTGAAATCATATGACAATATATGTGATATGGAATGGCGTTAGAATAATAAAGGTAAATATGTATTACTAAATTTTTGGACTGTTGTACTCAGCTTTATTGTTAAATACTCAACAATTCGGCTGATTTGCCCTCCGGTCTTCTTCACGTGTTTTTTTTTTTTTGTCGAAGTTGGAAAACTTCATGTCGTAATTGGGAACATTCATGGAAGATGTAGGCAGCACCCGAAAAATGCAGCTGTTGAGTAATTATATTTCTAAGTGACAATCGTTTTGAGTTTCCAGGTTCAATCCTGTTTACAGTCGAAAATAACATAGAATACTTTGCATAGCTTAACATTTGCCCTCGGTCATGGTTAACGGAATGATAACTATCTACCCAATAGATTACATAAAGGGTTCAGTTCGATATATAAATATAATGACAACAGTTCGAAAAATCTAAATAGTACAAATTATTTCATCTCAAAATTTGAGACATCAAGCGCAAATATGTTTCCGATTATAATGAGTTTATTCTAGGCCATGCACTTGTTTTTATACCTTCTTTTAGCGACAGTTATCCTCACTAACGTTTCAGTGTAATCTGTTTCTCTTTCTGAGAAAAAGACTGGCAAGATTTAGTTCAGTCAGTAGTGCATCCGCCTAGAATCGCAAGTTTCCGGATTAGATATTGATTTCCCCCTAGTCAGCGCACAGGTAGCACAGCTTGAACTGAACTGTTTGGTAAAGCAGCATCTTAAGGTTGTCGGTAGGCGTGGTGCTCTACCTAAAAAAATCCCCTTGCAAAAAGGGAATACACTCTCTACACGTTTGGCTGATATCAAAATTAGGCCAGAAAACAAAACCAAAAAAACAATCTCTGGTTTAGCCCTAGAGAAAAGGGGATATACATTCTCGCTGTTCGGCTGACCCCGAAAATAGGATACTCCACCAACATTAATTATTTTTTATTTATTTCCTTATCAATAAAAACAGTTTCAAAAGAATGTTATTTATAATCCTTGTCGCAATTCTGTTGCATTACTCAGTCGTTAATCCAAAAGACAGTGCTTATGGGTAAAAAATTCAACCAGTAATTGATTTCAGGACATTTACAAACGAACTTAAATGCTTTCTGAGTTCATCACTCATTGGCCAATTTTTACTAGAAGTGTCTGCTGTTGATTTTCATCCCAATCAAAGATATACTAATTTTCTGATTTTTAGTGGAATATCATACAATCAAAACTGATATAATTAGGCATTATCTATAACCAAACTTTGCAGAAATGAAACTATCTAGTCCATAATAAAGATATGCTGCAGTCTCAAAATAAGAACCGCTCTCATATATTTTTGTACTTTTATTTATGTTGTATTTTTGAGGGTTTAAAAAATTAAGATCTGTAATGTTAATAGAACGTGGTAACGAGGTAAACGTTTAATCTAATGAAGAAATATTGCAAGTGATCACACACAATCCTATACACACATTAGTATATACAGAGATAAGTACCAACATATACACATATATGAATTCAAGCACATACACACACACACAAACATATATATATATATATATATATATATATATATATATATATTTATAATTAATTGCAAACTCACTGCTAGATAAAATCTAAAACGATAGAAAAGGTGGAAAACAGCACTAAAATCTGTAAAAAACCATTACGAAAGTGTGTATTTATGTATGTATGTACATGGACTTGTGTGAGAGAAATAGTAATCTACACACATATATTAATGATCAAATGTGCACAGACACACATATATACGTTAACACCTACACGCCCATATATAGATGTGGTTATTTGTATATATATGTGTACGCATGCCTGTGCGTGCGTGCGTGCGTGCATATATATATATATATATATATATATATATATATATATATATATATATATATATATTTTGTGTGTGTGTGTGTGGTGTGTACTCAGGGATGTTCACCTCTGCTAGTCCAAATAAATTAAATAGTTTTCTTCGTGGAAGAAAAGATTATCTGTCTTCCCAGTGAGGATATTCATTTATTTTTCACAATATCTTTCTGTGTTCTTTACGTTTTAGATTCGATGCTTCTTGCTCGTTATTTAATCAATGTCTTGATTGATGATACGAATAAAAGTCTTTACAGGACTCTCTTAGCTGTCGTCAAACGACAATAAAGTATTTGTCAATTTCCTTGGGTCTTCTTTTGTTGAGGAGGGAAGGGGGGGCTAATTTTATTTATCTACTTCAGTAAATCGATACTTATCAATACTAGAATCTTATAGAGCTTATTTTTGTCACGAAAGGATATTTTTTTCTACAATAAGCTCTTTGAAATTCGATGCCCTCTGGGTTCACTCCCCAAACGATTTTTCCACTCTACAGTTGGTCGGTTGCTTGGTTGGTGTTAACAGTATATAATATATATATATACATATACCATGGAGGCGCGTGGGCTGGTGGTTAGAGTCGTGGAAAATGGACTTGTTGATTCGAGTTCAATTCCTAGACGATGCTGCTGGCATTTCACATAGCGCTAATACCCTTGGGAAATGTATGAATCCATATATTCTCCCTCCAGCTATGGGTTAAATAGTTGGGCAGACTGGGCCCTTCATCCTTGGGTAGGTAACCAGTCTAGGAGATGGATAATTCAAAATTCCTGAGGTCGGTCGTTGATTGGGTTTGTGGCAACCCTTGATGCAGCAATTCTTTCCTATCGACTGTGCCAAAAAGTGTTGATGGTCCAACACAAGCCTTCACCACTATAAACAAATCCCTGTGTGGGAGTTCATTGTGTGTATGAACCCTCATACGCTGAAAATCGACGGGAGAGTCCTTTTTTTATATAGCATAAATTCATATATATAAATATAGCATAAATTCTCCCGGGGACTCATTCAAAGCAAATATGTGAGTCCCAGGACGCACTAAATAAAAAAGCTATCAGCATCACTACATATATATATATATATATATATATATTAAATTGAAAAAAAAACACACAGGTTTAAATAAGTTGAGTGGTAAGTTTATTGGCCGACGCTACATGTTTCGATCTATTAAATAGATCATCTTCAGGGCATTTGTTGTATATGGAAAGTGATAAAAAAATTATCAACAGAATAACGAGATACAAGTGATAGTCCCTTGATTATGCAGTCTTAAAAATTTGAAACCTGAATAAAGGACGCTGAAAAAGTGGACGGTTTGAAATAATGACGTCCAAATATTCTCTTTTACGGTGGGAGTATGAATGTGTTGAGTGTGTGTATCGAAAAAAAGGCATTGTGCATTTTTTTGGTGTTTTGTGTGTGTGCTTGCGCATATATTATATATATATATATTATATATATAATAACTATATATATATATATATATATATATATATGCTGTTAAACAAAACCAACCACTGTAGGATGGAAAATCGTTAAGGGGGTAAACCCAGGGCAACCGAAATATGAAAGAGCTTATTGTAGAAAATAATATCTCTCGTGACAAAAAATAAGCTCTATAAGAGTCTAGAATTGATATATATATATATATAATATTATATATATATATATATACTTTGGTGTGGTACCCAGTTTCTTGTACACAGGTGATTCTAGGTGGGTCCTAATTCTCTACCCGTAGTTTGTGTAGAGTTCAGGTTCCGTGTGAGAGCTCAATGTTAATTATTGTAAACAGAAGCAAAGCAGCTTCTCGAGTGAAATGGTCCATAATCACGATACCCATGGTATTTAAGGCCTTTTATTCCCAATATAATATATATATATTAATTATAATATATTAATATATTATATATATAATATATATATATATAGCTTGAGATGGTCACTGTTTTAGCTTTGCTGGAATGGCGTACCAACGGCAGTATTATTGCAGAGTGCTCAATATAAAATAGAGCTGTTATATAATATAATAAAATAAATATATAAAAGGTTTTTACATATCTATTTATTTATAAAACATACACACCCACACACACATACGCAAACACAAACGATCGCACGTCAGCATTGATCAAATGTCACACATTCACAGGACAATGGATTAGGTGTACCCCGCCTACACAACCTTTATGCTGCCCATAAACACTGTCATACATTCAAATTACCACCGCATACATACGCACATCATTTTATACAATCATACACATCCCATATCTACTGAATTTTCTGAAATTTTTTTGAAATTTTTTCGATTTTCCTTGCATTTGAAACATCTTCACCTGTTGATTGCCTCGCATGAAACAAATATGGTCGTGAATGTTCCTTTGTCACCTAATAAATAGATATGTAAAACCTTTATATATTTATTATATTATATTATATTATATATATTATATATATATATATATATAATAATATATATATTAATGTGATACTTATGAATTTTTGATTTAGGCGTCCTTGGAGCACATATTTGCTTTGAATGAGTCCCGGTAAAATTTATTTTACCCAACTAAAGCCGTTTAATTACTACCATGTAATTTATCCTATGTAATTCGTTTCTAGAACTATTGAAAATTTATTTACAGTTAGCTTGAAATGGTGAAGAAAAAAAAAGAAAAACACTGTCGCATTGAAACGATTTTTATTGCGTCCATGTAAATTTTTGTGCGTCAGGTCCACAAGACACTACCTATCAGCATCTCTGTATATATATATATATATAATATATTAAATATATATATATATATATACCGGTCGCCAACTAAAGCGTAAACGCCATGCTCTCAATAAAATGGGATAGAGCACCGCTATTAGTATACATACGAATGTGTATATTAAAACAGTAAATCCCCTTAATAGTCCTGTGGGTGGAGGATACCGTGAGGGGAAGCTGTCGACTGCTGCTGAAAACTATGGATTTTCTAACCCGGCTGAGGTAGTCACAAACAGTCCTAGCCACACGAAGAACTTGAATAAAGTCGAAACACGTGTCTTGGGAAGACGTATATATAATATATATATAATATATATATATATATAACATTGTGTTGTGTTTGGTGTGTGAAGAAAGGAAAGTGAATCCGAACGGTATGTAGTATATGAGGAAAAAATGAAAAAACACAGGTTTAAAACTCACCACTTAACCCATTAAAACCTGCTGTTTTTTCATTTTTCCTAATATACTACGACACACACACACACACACACACACACCAATATATATATATATATATATATATATATATTGGTTAGGAGGTTAATTTAGAGGGCTATCACAAATGGCATGTGTAAAGAAAAAAATCATAATACGGTAACATGTGTTGTGTGTTAACCTGTATTTAATTCTTGAATTTTCGAGATAATAACTCTTTTTCAAGATCACTGGAACTGAAGCAGTCTAGGTTATGGCATTCTTTTGAAATGAATTTTGAAAAAAAAAAATCATTTAAAGAAATGCCGATACCTAGACTGCTTCAGTTCCAGTATCTTTTGAAAAAGAGATATTATCTCGAAAATTCGAGAATTGAATACAGGTTAACAAACTCAAACCATTGTTACGTATTATTATTTTTTTCTTTTACACACTGCATTGTGATAGCCTTCTAAATCAACCTCCTAACCTCAATATATACAAAATGCTTCAAGCAAAATTATAAAAACTCTCTCTTAATATATAATATATAATATATATATAATAATAATATATATATATATATAGTGGGAAAAGATACGACGGTATAATGAAAATATAAAAATAAAAAGAAAGACCACAAATGACAAACGTATTGGAAGATGGTTATATAATCAAAAGTTAATCTCCGTATATTTATTTATTTTTTTTCATATATTGTAAATAGTGAAATGGTATTGGAGGATTAGGATGACAATCAGTGTCCAGTGGTTGTTCATAGATGTTTGTTGTGGCAGGCATCAAGCTTTTCCATAGCTGCCCCCTTTGGAGCTGCCCAGCTGTTGAAGATGTACATCACCAAAAACAAACATGTTGCAGTAGAAGCAGTTTCTTTGTTAGAGGAATCTTTGATCATTTTTGGGAAGAGTTTCAATGCTGCATAGTTTGGTAATAAATAATAATGACCATTTTTCTTGTAGAAAGTTAAAAAAAGTTAGAAAATAACATCCACGACAAATGGATGGTTAGGATGCTGTCTAGCATCAATCAAGTAAAATAGGATGTCTAAGATTTTGAAGAGAGATCTTGTTTAACTTCACCATCTACAAATAGATTCCATTGGAGTGTTTGTTTCTTTACTTATACGTATTCATGACACACACACACACACACACAACACATATATATATATATATATATATATATATATATATATACATGCAACATATATCTATATATATCATATATAGCACCGTTCCGCGTTTTAAGTCATTTAGTGTGACTAAACTTAGCAACTACTTTCTAATCCTGAGCGAAACCCGACTGAATTTTTAATCAGGTCAATTCTTAACCACCTCAGTCGTCAGTAGCTACCAGTAAGAAGCAGAATTTAACTGATAAATACATACATCGGTATAGATAATATATATATATATATATATATATATATATATATATATCACTAACGAGTTTGTGCTTGAATCTTTCCACCATCCTCTACCACCCATAAGCTAAGAGGGGTAGGTGTTGGCCATAAGAACAATTTGAAAAATGCGGTGTGAACTAATATTTTATTGCTAGGGTTTAATATGCGCAGGTTGATTGTTCGAGTGGGGCGTTCCGTGTCTGTTTGTCTCGTCATTGTAAGGGTCAAAGCAGTGGGTTGTGTGCCAAGGGATTACTTTGTATCCAGTTCATAGACGGCTCAGCCACCACAATTTTGTCCTCAGTCTTTACGGTTAACCATCCCCGGCGAACAAATGGTGACATTTCTGGCGGTGGCTTATTACTCCCTCCGCAGAAATGTAATCAGCGTATTATTCAACACCACTTAATGATGCTCCAGACACAGTAAGTAATGGTTTGGGCATTATTTAAACCCACGAAGATTGATATGCCATTGTGTGACTTGTATTTAAGAACACATTAAGTAAGTAAAGTCGTCGGTATCAGCCAGACGGCGAGGGAGTCTATCCCATTTTCACTAGCGCTAGACCAAGGAGATTAGTTTAGCCTCTTAGGGGGGCGTCACACCTACTATCAGCTCCTCCCTTTACCTAACAGATCCCTGTGCTACTCATACGTTGAGTTGGTGAGGGTCGGTATCGAACCAGGAACCTTGTGATTCCTAGCCAAACTCTCTATCGACTGAGCTAAGCCGTCAAATTTAATCAAATCAAATGAGTTAGGAAATTAGTGTGATACGATCGTGAAAATTCTTTACATGTCCTGGGTCACGTGGGCCATTAATATTTGGCTTCCCGCGAGGTAAAAGCATAACACACGATTGTTTATGTTGCGGGGAATACCTCACAGGAAACGAAACGCGGGCGGGAACAAATTTGTATAGTTTCGTTGCAATGCACCTTCAGGTACGCCTTAGGCATCAGGCAATAAACCCAGCCTTTGTTTGGCGTGTAGGACGTTGACCTAACATCGAACCCGCGTCCTTCTGAATATAAAAAAGGCGATACTCAAGTTCCCCGTATGTTAAACCCAGATGCCCGTATGAAGGCAATAACACGGGTATAAATAAACCAGGAGAAACGAGGGAGGGTCAGAGCAAAATAGCACGTGTTTCGTGTTAGACAGCGGCAGCCGCATAGTCTTAGAAGAAGAAGAAGAAGAAGAAGAAGAAGAAGAAGAAGAAGAAGAAGAAGCCACCCCCTTGATCTACTCGCATAAGTCTTTAGGCAGTGGACCTCATGGATGTGCTTGCGTGGAGATAGTTGACCTCCTTCTGGATAAATACGGCCAACTTCACGTTTGTATAGTGTTGAAAGGCTAATAGAGTAAGAGAAAAGTTGTCACTTGTTCTCCATACTTGGAAGGAATGATAAACACGATTGCTTTTGTTTTGTGATATGATTGTTACTTCTACAAACAGGTAAGGTGTAGTCTTCAAGACATTGTGGCAAACGCGCTAGACTGCGGGATCGTAGTAAGCGAGTTCGAACAGCAGTCGTGCTATTACGTTCACTTTAATACAAATACCCTTTAAAAAGATCTGACTCCCCTCAACACCCCAGCTATGTTTTAAATATACCACTATTCCTCCTCTAGAAGGGTGGTTCATTCTTGGAAAAGGTATGTATTCAACTAGTCTCCCTTCAGCTATGAGTAAATAGTAGGACAGACTGAACTTCTTTAACCATCGTTTGACAACTGGATTAGGAGAAATAAAACTCTCAATTGTAACACTATTGTGTTATGGGTTGATTGGCGACCTATTAATTAAGTACTAATTAATTAAACTACCTAATTATTAATTATGGTGGTTTTGTTAAAATTAAAAGTAATAATAATAATAATAAATAATAATAATATAATAATAAATAATAATTGTTTATATTAAAATATAAATTCATCTAAGCAAAGAATTTTCACCTAGACAAAGAGATTCCTTAAATTATGGAATTTGGATATACATCATCGGAATTTTAAATTTTCACAAAAGAAATAATAAATTAATAAATGAGATTCCAGTTTTTGAAAAGTTCGGCAACAATTTCAAAAACTTAATAAATAAAACAATGGTTGGCCTTGACTCCAAATGGAAAAGATACAGGCTAGGCTGGCACAAGACCATTTAGACACGTAAGCAATGTTATCGAGTGGCTGGCCAATCAAAGACATATGTTAGGGGTGGGAGGTCTGATCCTATAAATAACAACCTCAGAAAGAATAGAAGCGGAGACAGCGGAGAAGACCGGGACAGAACGAAGACCGGAGAAGAGAGCTTGCCATGGCTCTGGGCCCTTGAACCAAACTTTACCGATACACTCTGATGCTTGCCACTCGGTACAGAATTGATAACTTAGCCAAAAACTAGCTGTAGATCGCCAATCAGCTGACAAGAAATCACCTCGCTCCTTTGTAAAATAAATGTATAATAAGTTTACATAAGCATCAAAAAGGCGTTGTGTTCAATTGTTTTGTTGATCCGTTGACAGCTTTTGGTTATTTAATATTTATTTCAGCCGAGTTGGTAAAAAGGAAACGAACCAGCTCTTTTCAAGCCTTCCTGTAAATCAACAGACAACATAAGAACGGAGGTTGGAACGGGCGGTTCGACGACTGTATACTGAGCCGGAGCATCGTTACCATAACATAATTCGAACCCTGTGCCCCAACTTATGTTATTTATATAGTGCCGCGACCAGGTGCTATATAAATTGAGAACGTGCCCGACTTCATGTGTTATAAATTGAAACCTGTTTAATGCCGTTTTGAAATTGTTTTTTTGTCACATCCTGCTCGTGCATCTTGTAAACGCAAACAAAGGATACTTTGACAATAAATGATCAACGAAGGTGGATATGCCACTAAAGAAACCAAACCAAACTATCAAACGGGAAAGAATGATATTAGAATAAGAAACATGTTTTTCTTTCTTGACAGAGGAAATAATTGTTCATTGCCGCTTCCCACCAGTGGAGGGTAGGGGTAATTTCATATCAAATCATCCAGGTTATGTCACCCACCCCCTTCAATTTTTCTGGAAATTTTGTCCTGGTCTGGATCTTGTTAGAGTTAGACAATCTCCAAAATTTGACCTTCCAATTCCAAAAATTGGCGGAA
Source organism: Doryteuthis pealeii (assembly GCA_023376005.1). Lineage (NCBI taxonomy): Eukaryota > Metazoa > Mollusca > Cephalopoda > Myopsida > Loliginidae > Doryteuthis > Doryteuthis pealeii. Next base: position 99,697,071 of record CM042137.1, on the reverse strand, counting down.
TTATGTCGATTTTTAGCTCTCCAAATTTAATGGGGTGTTGCGAAAAATCGCGACTTTTTTGTAATCTATTTTTATCTGTAAAATAAGTTCTAGAGCTTCCCTACTTCTAAAATTTAATTTGTAAAAGCATATTTGCCCAATAAATCCAAAAATGCTATCAAAATGCTTACATTTAACCAATTTTAAGTTATTGATGATTTCTGATTTTTTCAAGATTAATATCCCGATGTGGCACTGCATTTATGACAAAACATTTTTCTATTGTTATTTCACATATACTGCACATCACTTGTACCAAAAAGATAGTTTGATTTTTGCTCAGAACCGAAGATACAACAAAAAAAAATTGTTAAAACTTTTTTTTTCTGGGCGATTTGACATTAAATTATTTTATATTGTTTTCTTTGTCTTTCAGGAAAGGAAAATCTTTCAGAGATTATTTTTCTTTATCGTCATTATTTGTCCAACAAAAATGAAGGTCAGTTCTGCTTTGTCATTTGATTCTGTTTCAGTAAATCAATGGTTTTTTTATGACATCTCTCGATAATTATTGCCCAGAGACTTAAAAAAATATTCCCTTTTTAACATTTAAAAAAAAGAAGAAAAAAGACATCTAAAAAAAAATGTTGATAATGATAAAATTATAATTATAGTGTAAGGAGAAAATAGATAATTGTCTCCCTTGAATAATGGGGTATGTCACGAATCCACCTCGGTCTCTTTTGTCTCTGTTCTTTGAACAGTAAAGACATGCACTTTCTGCCTATTTTGTTCTGCTTTGTTCTTTGACTCTGCTTCAGTAAATTGATGATATTTCGTGGAATCCCAAAATGTACAATTTAACTCTTCGCAATTACGGTACCTACTGTCACTTTTCGAATCTTGTCCAAGTCTCGCCTGGCTGTCTCTAACTCTTGAACAAGTGTTCACGCGAATGACCTTTTGTTATCTCCCCGTCGGTGTTGTACGGAAAAGACCGACTCTATGGTCGATGATGATGGGGGAAGTCTAGCACAAGACTTGACATCACACCGCTTTGAAAGTATATTTCTCTAAGCCACGGTTAACATGTCCTCTCCCTCGGCTTCCAGCTCGTTCTTAATCTTAAGCACTTTCAAGACGCTGACTCTCCGTGGTTGACAGTAAATACCACAAACACGCGTGCCTTTCTATCTACCGCGTCAGATCGGAAGCTGCAATGTCAATATTATCGATATTTCTGAAAATGAAATGATTCTTAAAATTTGATGTTTGATTATGTTAAGTCTAGCTCAGTCGGTAGAGTGTTCGACTAGGAACCACAAGATTATGGGTTCGATACTGGCCATCGCCAACTCAGCGTATGGGTAATACAGGATCTGTGCGGTAAAGTAAGGATCTGATGGTAGGTGTGGTGCTCTGCCTCAGACGCTAGTAGTCTAGCGCTAGTGCAAAGGGGATAGACTCCCTCGCTGTCTGGCTGATACCGATTTTATGCCACCCCAAAGACTTTACTTACTTTATGTGTTCTTAAATACAAGTCACACAATGGCATATCAACCTTTGTGGGTTAATTAATGCCAAAACCATTCTTGTAGAAGAACAGAAAAATAAAGTTGGCGGAGTTGCTTAATATCGGTATCAGCCGGACAGCGAGAGAGTCTGTCCAATTTTTGCTAGCGTTTAGACCAGGGAGATTGTTTTTTCCTGGTAGAACGCCTCCCCGACCGTTGCCCCCCCGACTTAACCGCACATATCTGGTTACCCAAACTGGCTACTTATGCACTGGGTTAGTGGGGATTGGTATCGAACCCGGAACCTTACGATTACTTCTTGGGTGCTCTACCGACTGAGATAAATGGACACCTATAACTAAACCGGACCCTAGAAAAGAACAGTAGTTGTACTATTTAACTTGTAGCTGGGGTAGGAGAGGGGGTTCCTATCTTTCCCTAGGGTATTAGTTCAAAAGTGACCGTAATAGCGCGACTGCGTTTCGAACTTACTTATTACGATGCCGCAGCCTGGAACGTCAGCAACTACATCACGGGGACACGCCATATCTAAATGAATATTTAATAAAAATATATATCGTCTTAAAGTACCTCCCAAACTTTTGTGGCTGAAAAGTTAAAACATTAGTGGCATTTCTTATCAAGATCCGCTGAGGAGTCTCCGTGGCGTAGTTGTTAACGTACAGAAATGTGACATTGTAGTAAGTGAATCTACAACTATCAGACCCAATCGCAAATGTTACAATTAATTTTGTAAACAAGATATATTTTAAAAGCGTCTCCGGCCAAACGCAATCAAAATTGACCGAAAAATCGTTTTAAATGTACTAAAAATAAAATTACATGTGTAATATTGTTTTGCTTTTTTTTAATCTTTATTGATGCTCATTATATTAGTACTTTTCGACTTAGTTACAAATTTGACCTTAAATAATCGATTTAATTTTAATTCGTTTTTAAAATTCGTAGCAGTCGAATTTTTTGGGTACACCTAGGTCAACCGTTTCTTAGAAATTTTACAAAATGATTTTAATGTTTTTTTTCTTTTGTTTTTTTTTTTTTTGTTGTTGTTGTTTTTTTAACTCTCCGGTCGTATTTTTTTTAAACTCTCCGGCCGTATTTAAAAAAAATATTTTCCAAAAATCAGGTAATTATCCTGGTCAGTGATTTACTCTTTATCAAAATAGTGATCCCAAATATACGTCTAAATCAGTGACTGCATGGCTTCGCAAATAGAAAATTACAGTTCTACCATGGACTTTATTGAGTCCTAACTTAAATCCTATTGGAAATCTATGGTAAGAATTGAAAATTCGAATAAATTATAGGTCCCCAAAAAGCCTTCAGGAATTAGAAACTTGTAACCATTGAAGAATGCAAGAATATCCCAGAATAGGGTAGTTAAAACTCCATCAAAATCCTAATAAAACGATTGCAGCTCGTTATGAAGATGAGAGGCTATGCTGTTAACTAACATTGTCAATTTTTTCATACTGTATGAATAATTTATTCTTCTCCTATTTTGCATAATTCTGTAAATTTTGTTGTAATCAACCTATATTTCTGAGAATTGAGTTTTATATTCCATTTTTAATGCTTATCAACATCTGAAATAAACTGGTATCATGCAAGTCTTAGAATCTGAGAGATGCACAATTTTCTTTTCAAAATAGATGTGTGCACAAAGAATTTAGTCATTGAGTGTACACACACACACACACACACACACACACACATACACACAACACAACACACACACACACACACACACACATATATATATATATATATATATATGCCTTGGGTAGGTAACCAGTCTAGGAGAGGGATAACTCTGAATTCAAAATTCCTGAGGTCGGTCGTTGATTGGGTTTGTGGCAACCCTTGATGCACCAATTCTTTCCTATCGACTGTGCCAAAAAGTGTGGATGGTCCAACACAAGCCTTCACCACTATAAAAAATCCCTGTGTGGGAGTTCATTGTGTGTATGAACCCTCATACGTCGAAAATCGACGGGAGAGTCCATTATATATATATATATAAATGTGTGGGGGGTGTATAGGGAGAGAGACAGAGTGGGGGAAAGAGATAGTTGGATAGATAGATAGATAGATAGATAAGTATGAAAAGACTGAAATAGTTGTATATTAATTAAAAGATGCAAGAAACTAATACATATATATATAATATATAAACTAGTTCGATATATAGATCGATATGAACCGATGGAAATAGTTATAGATAAATTAATAGATATAGTCAAACCAATATTGATACATAATAAATTAATATATATGAACTGAAATACTCACACACACCATATATATATATAATATATATATATATATATATATAATATATATAGAGAGAGAGAGAGAGAGAGAGAGAGAGGGAGAGAATAGGAGGAGATAGATAGATGGAATGTGTGTGTGAGAGAGAGAGAGAGAGAGAGAGAGAGAGAGAGAGAGAGAGAGAGAGAGAGAGAGAGAGAGAGAGAGACATACGTGTATACGTACATACATAAATTTATGAATTTTTCAGAAAGTATTTACTTTTGATGAACCATCTCTAAACTCATTAAAACTTTACGTGCTTCTAGTCACGACTTTTATAATTCAATATGAAATCTATCAAAATCAATTTACGCATTAAATTCAATCCTAATGATGTACAGTCAATTAATATTTAAATTAAAGATTCCATAATTTGCAGCAATAAATATAAAGATTTTCCTAGTACAGAATTTCATTTTTCCTCACGAACTTTTCGATTGACTCCCTCTCTAAATAACTTTTGAATTAATAACCTTTTCGAGTAGTGCTGATCTGTGAAAGGTTATAAATCCTTTTGAGTTCACTAGAAATAATATTTTTAACATATCTTTTTGACCCATATATGGAACACGATACTATCATTCTGGTCAGAGAATACCTAGGTGTTATGTCAATGAAGAGGTACCCCTTATTCGCTTGATCTCCAGAACTAGAGCCTCATCATCAGATGCAGTTTAGTGCCAAAACAAAGACATCCCTTTTCGAGGGTCCTTACCCCTCTGCAGCGTATTATCATATTCTAAGCCCTGTCTACAGGGGGATATACAAGGTGTATCAAAAAAGTATCGAGAGTGAAGCTATTTACCAAGATAGAAATAAACAATGGATGGAATGTTAATTTTTTTTTCAGAATACAAGGTGTGTCATAAAAGTGCCGAGTTTGAAGCTGTATTTACCAAGATAAAAATGAGCAATGAATGGAACGTTATTTTCTTCAGAATACAAGGTGTGTTATAAAAGTGCCGAGTTTGAAGCTGTATTTACCAAGATAAAAATGAACAATGAATGGAACGTTATTTCTTCAGAATACAAGGTGTGTCATAAAAGTACCGATTAAAGCTGTATTCACCAAGATAAAAATGAACAATGAATGGAACGTTATTTTCTTCAGAATACAAGGTGTGTCATAAAAGTGCCGAGTTTGAAGCTGTATTTACCAAGATAAAAATGAACAAGG
>CM042137.1:99632067-99687067 GCA_023376005.1 Doryteuthis pealeii | reverse complement strand
ATCATTCATTTGAACAGATTCTATTTCCTACAACGATTTCAAAATCTATATCCAAATCTAAATTACACATAGTTTTTAGGGTATTTTGTAGTGGTCAAATGATTAACAAGATAGTCTTGCAAATCAACGACCACTGAATATTTAGCTCGACCTTCTCTATGCGTTATATCATTTCTGAATTTGTACCATACTAAATTACCATTAGCATTTTTTAACGTCTTGCGCAATGTAATTCTTAACAGACCATTGTTAGAAAGCCTGAATCTCACTGAGTGTCTTATACTTATGACCTTGTAAAAATCTAAGCTATTCTTAGTTTATATATTTACCCAACACCTCCGCGCGAAAAGGATTGTGATACAAGGTCCATTTTTTAAACCGCTGTTTAATAGGTTTGAATTCAGTTTTCCTTACCCTAGATTGGTGGCATAATGATGGTTAAAGAGCCCAGTCTGCCATACTATTTAACCAAATCTGGAGGGAGAATAACAAGATTCATACTTTCCCAAACACTATGTGAAATGCAAACAACCTCGAGAAGGATTTGAAATCAGTTCACCGATTCCATTTCCTACGGCGATAAACATTACACAGAATTACATCATATTTTATACTGGTGCTACTTGTGGTGTAAATCTTAATTAGTTAAATTTAGAGACGATTCATTCTAGGTTCGATTCCCAGTAGTTTTCCGATACTTGTGAGGACCTAAGGTTGAGAATGACAAATGAATTTTGAACGTATAGGTAGACATCATATACTTAGATCAATCGATGAGCAGACCTAGCATAGGCAACAACGGCTAACAAAGGATCAATTTGAGATTTCAAAAACATGTCACAATAAAGAAGAGATTGAAGATGTCACTTAGTTCATTGGAAGGTCAGGGGTTCAACTTGCATTCACTGGCGGCCAACTCTAAGAATCCACAAGATCAAGCCCCGGATGTAACATGTATGAGAGGGGAGTTGCATGAGCCCTCAGAATAGGGATTGACATTTCTAAAATAGAAGACACACAAGGCGATCCGCATAGTCCCATATCCGAAGTGTTGTGATGCAACAAAGACAAAGGAATTCCCTGTAAAAAAACAAAAAAAAACTAACAAAAAAACAACAATAGCAGTGAGCAATAAATATTTTTGTTTATATTTTTTAAAAATTTTCTAGTTTTTGTTTTTCTTGATATTTAATCCTAACGCTCAAGTTTAAACTTAAAAAAAAAAACGATGTGGATGCTGTCAGATGATTCTATTATCAAAAATAATGGTTTAGTTCTACATCAAACAGTTTAGGAATCTGCAGTGCACAAATACCCATCTAAGTACGAGGATAAGTCAACTAGTAATACCATTTTGTTTAGCACAGGTATAATTACTAACGAAAAACATGTATCATACATCAAAATGAAGCTGGTCCTCTGTGAATCACACCCTACATCTCTACATAGTCACCATTTCTCTCAGTAGCAACGTTTCACCTTCGAACGAGAGGATGTATCCCTGCCCCGCAAAATTTTGTTGATTGTTCTTTGAACCACTTCTTCACTACAGATTTCACTTCCTCGTCACTGGAATAATGTTTGCATCAGACTATCATCTCTACAGCCCTATGAAAAGTATGATACGTGTTCCTGTGTTGGTAATCATACCTGTCCTAGACAAAATGGCATTACTTTTTGACTCACCCTCGTAATAATACAGTGCTACCTTGACTCATGAGTGTGCCAACATAGGAATTTCTACGAGTTACGAGATGTCACTCGATCGATTTTTACTTTGTAATGTGAGATAAATTTTGAGAAGTGAGTGAGCTTCAGATGCGATAAGTTCACCAAAAATATTTAAGTTTCCAAATTTATTACGCCAAAGAAAAAATATCCTTTATCAAAAAAAATAAACATTCAAAATATATTATGGCATATCATTCATTACATTCTATTTTTTATGTTTTTATACAATTCGGCGATATTTTTCTTAAAAAAAGAATTAAGGTATTTTTTGGAGGCTGGAACGGATTAATGTAATATCATCTAATTTCAATAGTTAAATTGATTTGATAATTGAGTTACGCGCGGAACAAATTAACTGCACATATATATATATATATATATATATATATTATATTATATATATATATATATATATATATGTAGAGGTAAGAGGCTTGCTTGTCGATCCGACATACAGGTTTCAAATCACACACGAAGCGATCTTCGTATCTATAGCTCTGCTGATGAGGCCTAATAGGCTGAAATGTACATACAGAGATTGATTTTTCTCGATTTGTTTAACCTTACATTTAAGTAGTTAAATCCCGCCTAATTAATCATTAATGAATTAACTTTCAAAAAAATTAGGTTTGACTTCAATTAAGCACATATTCTCCCAAATATTATCGGCTGAAAATAGCCATATTTGTTTACGTTATCATATATATATATATATATATATATATATATATATATATACCCGTACGAACAGGATAAGACGGAGGGTAATTTCTTAAGCGGAGTTTTAACAGGTTTCAATTCAGAGTTTTTCTTCTTCTTGACCGCTTGCCATACCTATGTTAAAGAGCAGGCCCTACTACCTACCTAGCTGAAGGGAGAATGGTTGGATTCATACCTTTCCTAAGGGTATTAGCGCCGTGTCAAATGCAAACAGCCTCAACTTGGATTTGATATCGAGTCACGTAATCCATTTTCTCTAACGATAATAAACATCACACACCGTTCCTCCAACGTTGCAAACCTTTTAAATTGCTTTCGTCAAGTTTTCTCCACAAGTGTTTAGATTTCCCCAGAATAATATTGTGATTTCATTTTAGTTTTATGAAATTATTCATATGACTGCACTTAGCACATCATCATCATCCTCCTCATTCCTCATCATCATCATCATCATCAAGTCTTAATGATTGCAGATTCCCAGGAGGTTGTCTCGCCATCTGCCCTATTGGTCATCGCTTCTGGCAATTCATTGGCACATCATCCAGTGTCCGCACAATAGTGTTCCAATAGTTTTTGCTAGTCGTCCACAGGAGAACGTTATTTATGAGTCCAGCAAGTATTGTTCATCTCACTCGAATATTTTGTGAGATTAGGAGTAAGTACCGGTACAGCTGCTTTTTGTGGGGTACTGCTTATGTAGCTTTTTCTCCGAACGATTTATTAAATTATATATGGCGCAGCCATACAGTAGTATGTATATGACGACAGCTTTTTAGGAAATACCGTTTTATTTTATCAGAATTATCATCTTCCCATAATAATTGATATTTTGTCAATAGCAGCCAATGCGTTTCCTAAGCATATATAATCTGTGGATGAGATATTACTACCTATGTGAACTGGTCTATTAATTTCAGAGACTTGTAAGTTTTAATATACTTCAATATCATATTAAACTAGAACTAGAAAGACACTTATTTTTACTTTATTCTAATTGATTTCAATCAGAGGATTGATTTTAATACGTTTGAGAATAAAACAATAATATTAGAAATCAATACATCAATTAATTAGTTATTAAACACGGTTTTGTTAAACTGCTATGCAAATTATTCACACAATATACTCTGTAAACATGTATTTCTTAATGATGTATAACGAACAAAGAAGGACTTTAAACACGTTAAAAATATGTACTATTTTAAGGCAAATCTATCTTAGCTAGACCTTTACAGAAACATTGTTAATGCGTGGATGGTGACCAGTGATGCTTAACGATGGAATCTTAGTGGCTAAACTAATCATGAATTGAAACACTCCACTTCGGCAGGGTTCTTACATGGGCTTGACGGCTGTTTAGAGATGACCAATCAATCTCTATTACCTTTATGATTGTCCCGACCGTATTCCTTAATTGCTCTCATGGCAAACCCTAACCCTTATCATATGCTAGAAGGCAATGACTGAGAGTCTTAATGTTCTGGGTATAATACTAAACAACATCTAGTAAAGTGATTACAATTTTGGAGCTCTAGGGAGTACACTTTCCTTGCCATTACCCCCGGATCCACTCGGAGTAGTAGTACTATTAGGGTCCCTATTATGACTTAAATAGATAAAAACGAGTTTAAAGGATGTTTTTTTAAAAATGGGTTTTAAAAAGATACTGAAAACCCAAAAGAACGAATAATATAAAAATGTCTTCCGCATAAAATATGCCAAGGGTTTATATACAGCAAGACTCCAACCAACCATCCAGCCAACCAACCAATCAAAAAACTGGTAATTCATGAGGAAGTGCGTCCGAGTCCCCTGTCTCCGAAATTGCTGCCCGGTGAATTTTAAAATAACGACTCCAAGCTTCTGAAAGTTTTATTGTGTTAAATATAGGGGGAGGTAAATTTCACGGAGTAAAACAGGTGTTACCTATTTATCTATCTATCTATCTCAGTCTATTCAAAACTATCCATCTTCATATCTATCTATCTATCTATCTATCTATCTATCTATTAAATAGTAAGATTTTCTTGTATTACGATAAATAAACAAGAATTACGACAAATTACGATAAATAATCACGAATTACGACAAATTTCTATAAATAAACAAGAATTAAGACAAAAAGAGACCCCCCCCAAAAAAACAACAACATTTAACGCCCTAAGTTGGTTGTTTTCTTTCAAGTAATACGGATGTGGCGCCGAAACTTGGGGTCGTTATTTTAAAATTCACCGTGCAGCAATTTCGGAGGCATGGGACCGGGACGCACTTCCTCATAAATTACCAAAAACTAAATAGATTCTTGAAAACTTTTTTTGCTGTAAACTTTTGTTCAGAGCCAAAATGTTTGTAAATACTTTAACTTTCCAATTAATGCAATCTATTTCGTATTAATGTCCTCATTAAGTCAAGGCAGCATCATGGTCTGCTGCGTTTCCTCTCTCAGAATGAATTTGGTGAGGAAATCGTGTGACCCTAGAGCAAGTTTTGCACAATGTGCAAATTCCTTACAAGATTTCTTTAGTCCATGAGAAGAACATTAGGATATGAAAACAGACAAGTGCGATTTGAGGCTCTTTTTTCGTTCGCTCGCCGAGATTTATTTGTCTGGTATCCAAGCCAAAGGGGAGTGAGGAAATGGCGGATTTTAAATGCGAAAAGGAAATGTCTATTTAGTTACAGGTTTTACGCCTCGTAAAAAGAAATTATAAAGCTTCTATTGTAATTAATGTATTTATTTACCCGGCTCTCCACCACTGGCCTAGGTAAACTTTGAAGGGGTGTACGGCTGGTTTGGATTCAGAGTTTAGCCTTCTCTTAGTCTGGTTACAGCACCAACGTTTAAGAGGATATACTTGCTCTTCTAATTTCTGCCATTTCGGCCCACAAACCTTTTCCTTTCATCTATTGAACTCGTTATTTCAAAAAGAAAAATTGACTATCCATTAAGAATGAATTTATTTCAAAACTTTGTCAGTATCAAATGACCCACAGAGGTTGATATGCCATAAAACAAACCAAGCCTATAGTGATAGTTCCTGTTAGGGCCCCATCTATGGGTTAAATAGAAAAATGTTTATAAAAAAAATTGAGTATCCATTAAGAATGAATGAATTTCTTTCAAAACTTTGTTAGCATTAAACCACTGAGGTTGATGTGCAAAAAAACCCAAAAAAAAACCGGAGTGGTAGTACCTGTAACAATAGCAGGGAATCATATTGATTTATGCTTTTACTTAGGGTGTCAACGCTAGGTGAAAGTAAACACTATTGCCAAGGATTTGAACCCGGTTCATCGATTGCATGACCCCCTCCGGCAATTCAGAAATTAATTTACTCTGATATTTTGAATAAATAAGAAGGGCTCTATTAGGGGTTCAATTCAAATGTAAATTCTCTTATGCAATCAGTGTGTGGTTTTACACTAAACTGTATCAGATGGTGAGAGTCCAGTTCTGGAGTACTGAGGAGTGTAGAGTACTCCTTTATTGTCATTACTCCCAGATCCACTCTTGGAGTGGTATTACCTGTTAGGGTCATATCTATAGGTCAAATAGATCTGTTAAAATTATTCATATTCCAGAGGACAGTGTGCCAAAAACAATCTTCAGAAAAAACTGCACACAAAATGTAAATATGAATGTACAATGAACGCGATAACTGAAATAAGCCTAGACAGGTTGACATGCCATTAAAATAAATCAACAAAAAACAAACATAACCATTGTAGGTATGTACCCAACCCGTTCGCCAGGGTCAGGATGTTATACAAGGTTGCAAGTATAGAGCATCCAGCAAGGTTCGAACTCGCTATTCAGTAGTAATTGATCTGCGAGAATAGCTTGCTAATCATCACACCACCTTTAACGCCAAAAACCCAACTATTGTAATCAATGAAGTAAATGAATAATTGTAATTACGACAAATAAGCTGTGGCCTGCGAGGTGCATGTGTATATTCTTATTTTCATCTATGATTTGATCCAACTGATGCAGCAGCAAAGATCGTATTGGTAGTAAGTAATAAAAGTATATTCTAACTGACTTTTGTTATATGACTTAGTCTCTTAGTCAAATATATAATTATAGATTTCTTCTTATAAAAACCTTTTTTGTCCTGCGGCTTATTCTTAAGTTAAATTTTACCCAAAGTCTCAAATATAACATTTGTCTCTGAAAGGTTGCCGACCCTTGACTGACGTGATCAAATTTGAATCTAACACGAGCCCAGACGTTTTGTCAAAAATCATACGTATATAGACGGAATGGAATATAAAATTTCAGCAGCCTGAAGGATTTGTCCAATGTTGACCTGCGTAAAGTATGTGCATGATAGGGGTTAGTAGTTATTATTCTTAAGGCCTTTGATCATCTTGATACAGATATACAAGCGTCATTCAAAAAGTTCTATGTCTCTTACAGAAAGAAGGGCCACTTCCTATAAAATTAGATAAGAAATATTCAGATGTCTGTCAATTTCTGCGCAGGTGAGACATATAAAAAGATGAGAGGTGTGTGATAAATCTTTAAAAAAGAAGGACCCAGAGGCCCGAGCATGCATAAGGTATCTGGGTGAGGCTTAGAAATATTTTGAACGACACTCGTACTCATGACAATGTATGGTTTAATCTGGTTTAGTTTCTTTATTTAATGGAATACAAACCCATATTGTTTATTTAATGCCAAAGCCATCCGTGTTTAATAACAGTAGTGGTACTATTTACGGTTATTTCCTAGTTGAGTAACATGATATTACAGGGTGTCCCAGAAAAAAACAGAACCCAGAAATTTTGTAATAAAACTGTTAAATTTAATTTTTTAAAAGTTTAAACGGGGTTAGGGTTAGGTTTTAGGGTTAGGGATAGGATTAGGGTTAGGGTTAGGGTTGGTGTTTAGGTTTAGGATTTAGGGTTAGTTTAATGGGAAAATGAATAATTTATCAGTCAAGAGTGGTTCCTCTTTGATCATGTTAGTCAACTAGGAAATTACCCTAATTTTTTCAAATGTTTGTGTTTACAATTATTAATCTACAAACGTAAATTTCAAAATAAAAAAGAATAAAAAAGGAAATATTGGGTGACCCGCCAAAAAAAAAAAGAACCCAATCCTAAACCCCAATCCTAACCTAACCCTAACCCTAAACCCTAACCCTAAACTCTAACCCCGTTTAAACTTAACACATTTTAAAATTAACAGTTTTATTTCAAAATTAGTGTGTTCTGTTTTTTCTGGGTCATCCTATAATATCATGTTACTAAAGTAGGATATAACACTAGTTGTCCTATATTCAAGAGAATGAGAGTTTTATAACTTTCCAAAGGTTAATAATCTGAAAGATGGCGTAATAGTGCTACTGTAGTTTGAACACTTACTACTATGTAGCATTCCAGCAGGTTAGCCATTACACTAAGTGGATTTCCCAAGCAGAGTATTCAGATATACAAGAGAAAATATCAGTTTATATTGGATCTGCGCGCTGTTGATAAACCAATAATTTGGGGTAACCTAATACTCGATTTATACGTATATTTCCTTATATATATATATATATATATATATATTATATATATATATATATATATATATATATATAAGGAATATACGTGTATATATATATATATATATATATATATATATATATATATATATATCCGTACGAATAGGATAAGACGGAAGAAAAATTATTAAGCAGAGTTTTAGCGAGGAGAGAGAGAGAGAGAGAGAGAGAGAGAGAGAGAGAGAGAGAGAGAGAGAGAGAGAGAGAGAGAGTATGTGTGAAGGAAATCTGTGCTGTCAACACGAATTGATCATGGTGATGATGATGACATACAAGGTGTGACATAAAAGTGCCGACTTTGAAGCTGTATTTACCAAAATAGAAATGAACAATGAATGGAACGTTCATTTTTTCAGAATATGCGGTGTGTCAAAAAGTACAAAAAATCTCGATATTTTTTTACACACCTTGTATAATACGTAGTACATGAAAAAGTAAAGAAAAAATCACTTTTTTTCTTTTACTGTTTTAGATTTTATTAGTTTTTAATCCACGTATGTCTGAATCACAAGAATAAACATTCGTTATAATTAAGTTGAGAAAAAATCACATCCGCTAATCAGATTATAAAAAAAAAGAAAAAAAAAAAAGAAAAAGAAAAGAAAAGTGAAAAATGTTTTCCCTTTAATTTTATGATTTTAGTAAATTTGTGGCGCCAAAAGAATTTAAGGTCACCTAGTGCAAATAACTGAGATGTGTGAACGACTTTAACCAGACTAAACAGTTCGCTTAAATAAACAAATAAATCAGTTTCACACATTTCTGGTTCCATATGAAACACGCCCTGACGCAGGACGTTTGTTTATGAATGAGTGTGTTTGGCAAACATACGCACTCGCACGTACGTACGTTCGCACACACACACACACACACACACACACACACACATACTCACACATTATAATTGATGTTTATATCTCTGGCATGTTTCATGAAATATGTTCTTTGTTATAATCACCTATGCTGATATGAGAAAATGGAAATTTAACAGTATTCATTTTAATTTTGAGTCTTGCATGCATATATCAATCAAAATATCTATTTCTCTCCTCTGACTTTATGTGTGTGCGTGTCTCGGTTTACACATGTCTAAATATATATGGTGATAAATTTTTTGTTCTGCGTAAGAATCTATCTAATTATATATCAAACCCCTTTCTCTGTATATATCTATCTCCTTCTACATATATATATATATATATATATATATATATATATATATATATATATATATAATATTACAATACTTACCAATACACACACACACACACACACACACACACACACACAACCTTGAGGTTTACTTCCGCTGTCGTTTATCGCAAAAAAAAATTATACACACACACACATAACCACATACCTAAAAAATGCACAATGTTTCCTTTCGATACACACACTTACAGCGTCCCATACTCACACCATAAAATAGAATATTTGATGTCATATTTCAAAACCGTCTCCTTTTTCAAACCTCAATTTTTTTAAAATAGACTGAATGACAAGGACTACCACTCGCTTTTCTCGTTATTCTGTGATAAATAATTTCTTATCACCTTCCACATACCAACAAATGCCCTGAAGATGATCTAATTAATAGACTGAAACACTGCAGCGTCGGCCAATAAACTCACCACTTAAACCATTTAAACCTGTGTTTTTTTTTCATTTTTCTTATATACTACATACCGTCGGATTCATTTCCTTTCTTCACAACACACACACACACACACACACACACACAACACACACACACATATATATAATATATATATATAAACTCAATAAGCCGCAGGCCTGACACATAGATGACGCGACTAATAGAAAGTCCATATGTTTTCTATAAAATACTAACCTTCAAATGGCACGTGTCAAAATGTGAGCCCAATCGGATTATTAGTTTACGAATTACAGTTATTTAATTGAAGCTACTGTTGCAAATTTTCAAATCAATGGAAAAATCTGAATTTCCTGTATTGATAAAGCATTGCTTTCTGATGGGAAATATACTGTTCAAGCAAAACAATGGCTTGATAATTGCTATTCGGCCTCAGCTCCGTTGCAAACAACGGTTAGGAGGCGGTATGCTGACTTTAAACGAGGTCGTACAGACACAAATGATGCTGAATGCTAAGGTCACCTAAAATCGGCAATTGTCCCGGAAAACACCCGAAACTCCACAAACTCTTTTGGCCGATCGTAAATTGATGTTGCGTGAGATAGCAGAGAAGTTGAAGATATCAAAAGGCAGTATATTCACTTTTGCATGAATATTTTTCAGTGTTCAAAGTGGATCCTGCGTTTGCTCACAGTCGAACAAAAACAATGTGTCGACGATTCAGAGTATTTTTGCAACTGTTTCACGTAACAAAACGGTGTTTTTGCGTGAATAGGGGAAAATGGATGAAACATGGATACACAACTTTACCCCAGAGTGAAATCAGGAGTCAGCTGAGTGGAGGCAGCAGGTGAAAGCTGTCCAAAGCGAACAAAGATGCTGACATCAGTAGGCAAGGGTTTTGGCCTCCGTATTTTGGGATGTGCAAGGTATTTTGTTAATCGATTACCTTAGAAAAAGAAAGAAGCACCAATAGCGAATATTATATAGCATTATTGGTTAGCTTAAAGGAAGAAATCGCCCCCAAAACGGCCAAAAATGAAGAAGGAGTAAAGAGAAAAAAAAGTGCTGTTTCACCAAGACAATACACCGTCTCATAAGTCGATCGCAACGATGGCAAAACTACATGAATTGCATTTCAAATGGCTTCCGTACCCACCCTATTCTCCAGATCTGGCCCAGGCACTACTAATTGTTTACAGACCCCAGAAGAATGATCCAGGGAAAGGTATGTGGCTCCAATGACGAAGATATATCGGAAACTGAGGCGTATTTTGAGGCCAATTACTAATCGTTCTGCAAAAAAGGCATCGAATTGTTAGAGAAGCGTTGGAATCAGTGTATCACCCTAGAAGAAGACTATGTTGAGGAATTTTGCTTAAAAGTTGTTGTTTTATTAGTTAGGCCCGGGACCTATTGAGTGGTGTGTTATATATGTGTATGTGTGTGTGAGTGTATACAAGTATATATATATATATATATATATATATATATATCGATCTATCTATCAATCTATATATATATATATATGGGAGAAATGAGAGGGGGGTAATCCGACAGTATGTGGAGAAAGGTAGACAAACACGGGATGTTATGGAGAATGGATGATTATTGTCGATGATGCAACGTTTCGGTCTGTTAGACCTTCTTCACGACTTGGATATAGTTCATGCTATCCATCATTGAAGCAAGAACTCTATCCAAGTCCTGAAGAAGGTCTAACAGACCGAAACGTTGCATCGTCGACAATAAACCTCCATTTTCCATAACATCCCGTGTTTGTCTACCTTTCTCCACACACAAACACTATATACATATATGTAAATAAAGTCATCAGGGCGGCCTAAAGTCGGTATAAGCCAATCAGCGAGGGAGTCTATCCCCTTTTCACTTGCGCTAGACAAAGGAGATAATTTTTAGCGTCTGAGGTGGAGCGCCACACCTGCCATCAGCTCCTTACTTCACCGCACAGATCCCTGTGCTACTCATACGCTGAGTTAGCGAGAGGCCGGTATCGAACTAGGAACCTTGTGGTTTCTAGCCGAACGCTCTACCGACTGATAGCGCTTTAAGCAATGTGTTTTGAAAAATACTTGATACACATCTTTAAATATGCGTACATATTGAATAAACAGTTTATATTACTGTATAATTAAGTCACGTTCGTTACCTAAAATTCAAGAATATTTCTATTTAAATATTATGTTCATGGTGTCAATACATTATACAATACTGAATATGTCAGTATTCAGTGGATACTGAGTTTGATTTCAGTCAGTTTCCCTCCGTTGGCCTCACAGAGTGCTATTAATATAGCTTTCCAGACTAATTAAAGTTCAAATTTAAGTGAATGCAATACACTAGTTATGCAAGATTTGATTTATTTGTCTAACGGCGATTTAGCTGCTTATGAATACATTAATGCCGAAGTGTCTTTCATATATAAAGGATTATAATCATAACTATATTTTGAATATATATATATATATATATATATATATATATATATATATATATATATATATATGTGTGTGTGTGTGTGTGTGTGCGTGTGTAAATAAATGGAAATTAATCCGACAGAATGAATTTAACATTTTGAAAAAACAATTAGTATTATTATCTGCTGACAGAATTCTGTTTCGACGCCTTAGTAGAAGGGTTATCATCAACGAGCAAAAAAAATATGAAAGAGAGAAGGGATGAATAACCGTTGGAAGAGAATAGGGGGTACAAACACACGCTGGAATGCTTGAATTTTTTTCATATTTTTTTCTGCTCGTTGATGATGACCCTTCTACTAAGGCGTCGAAACAGAATTCTGTCAGCAGATAATAATTACTAATTGTTTTTTCAAAATGTTAAATTCATTCTGTCGGATTAATTTCCATTTATTTACACATTTGTCTCATGAAAAAACAAAATATACGGATTTTTACACCTCCGAAGATTATTCTACGAACACTACAAAAAAATTTACCTACAACACAACTTTTTGAAACCTAACATCTTCTTTCAATTGTGCTGTGGACATGTAAACAACTTTATGCTGGATCATATTTTTGAACATTTTTGATAATCTCTTACACTTTTTTATATATTTACACCAAACTCTTTTTGAGTTTATTTTTTGGATTAAAAAAATGCTTCTGCTTTTTAAAAATAAAATTTATTTTATTTTTGAAACAGTATGCGCATTTTAAAAAAAAAATTCAAGCATTCCAGCGTGTGTTTGTACCCCCTATTCTCTTCCAACGGTTATTCATCCCTTCTCTCTTTCATATTTTTTTGCTCGTTGATGATGACCCTTCTACTAAGGCGTCGAAACAGAATTCTGTCAGCAGATAATAATAATTTTTTTTCAAAATGTTAAATTCATATATATATATATATATATGTATACAAGCTGTCGCAAAAAGTATCGATATTTTTTGTACTTTTTAACACACCATGTATTCTGAAAAAAAAAACTTTCCATTCATTCTTTATTTCTAACTTGGTAAATAAAGCTTTAAATTTGGCACTTTTTTGACACAACTTGTATTCTGACAAAAAATTAATGGATTGAACGTTATTATTTTCACAATACAAGGTGTGTCAAGAAGTACAAAAAATCTCGATACTTTTTTGACACACGTTGTATATAGCACCAAACAGAATAAATATCTTTTCGAGGGACTCTTCAGTGAAATATAAAAACAAGTTATATAAAATACCCGGAAGGTAATATGTCAATTCAACTGCAATGATAAGAAGGTCATGATTTGTACAAGTGACACCGTTCATTTAAAATCACCTCCAGGCATATTTGTTTTTCACCGCACAACTATCCAGCATTCCAATTAAATTACATTCACCCCATTAACTCCGCCAGTTTGGATCACAAAATACTACAAATAAAAGTGTTTGCAAAGCTTTAGATCGTGTCACTCTTGTGATATGGATGTACCTGTATATGTTTGCAAATAAAAGCATACACACTTGCTCAGACTTCCACATGGCCTCACATATATAATACGAGAAGCGGCTACTCGGCGTCACCTGAGTAAGGGGGATAAAACAAAGGTTAGTCTCGCAGATCCATTATTATTAATGGCGATTTAGATCCTCGCTGGAGGCCCATAAAAATCCCCACGTAAAAAGAACTAGTGGGGCGTCAGAAATTTTTTCCCAAATATAAGTAAAATCTTCATTAATTTCGCACAAAAAGCAAGGTCTAATGATAGTGAATGTATATATATATATATATATATATATTATTCTATCGTTAATTGTTTTATTTTCGTAGTTTCATCCGGACATACATACATACATACATACATACATACATACACACAACTGCTCTTTGTATATATATGCAAATAAAGAAATTCAACGAGCACTAGGGATTTCTTCGAATTTAAATCCCCCTGTGTTAATCTGAGGGATGAATTTATTAAAAAACAAACAAAAAAACAAAAAAACAAATTCAAAATACCCGAGCGCATACAAGAAAATATCTGCATATACATGCACTCATACATACATTTAGCTAAACAAACACAGATGTCTTAAGATTCTTCTGAGTGCACTAATTACAATTGATATCATCTTCATCTTCATCTTCCACAGTTTTTTTTTCGGTTCTCAGGCAAGATCCAGTTATTTTTTTATGTTTTCACTTTATTTCATTTTTACTCAATGGTCCCTTAGAACGACAAAACCACTAGATAACAACATATTTTCTTCTCGTTCATTAACACTCAGTCTGGTCTTCTGATCGGTATCGGGTAATCAGTTTGTATCTCAAACTCTTTGTAAATTTCATCCGTCTCATTTGCTAGGATATATTCCGCTTTGTTTATATATCATTTGCCAGCAAGTTACAATGCACAATTCCCAATGGATCAACTTTACTACGCAGTTGTTCCTAGTATTTTAGTCATTTGGTGTAAGTTGCTGCAGTCTCTTGCTATGGGACTAACTGTTTCATCTTTAGCACTTTATCAAATTATTATTAATATTCACTCCTTTTGAGTTTCCACATCAGCGTTAGCTGGTGGTCTTTCACTGGAGTCTGAGTGACAGCAGGTCTCCTCAGGTCTCCAGGATTCTTCTGAGTATTCTGGCAAATTGCAGCAGTGCAGTGTTCTGGATGGCATCAATCTTTCCTCTGATTTCTAGACTTTCCAAACCCTTTTCCAATCCTTTTGGGACCGTTCCAAATGTACCAACTACATTTGGTATGACTTTGAATTTCATATTCCATAACTTTTTAAGTTCTTTGGCAAGGTTCAGGTATTTCTCCATTTTTTCATTTTCCTTTAGCTTCACCCTGTGATCCCCTTTACATCAGAGCTAGACCAAGAAGGTTGTTTTTAGCGTCTGAGGTGGAGCGCCACAATTTCCATCAGCTCTTCACTTTACCGCACATACCTTTGTGCTACTCAGGTGCTGAGTTGGCGTGGGCCAGTATCGAACCAGTAACCTTGAAGTTCCCAGCCGGGCACTCTACCGACTGAGCTTACATGCAATTTAGGTCTCGGGAAGTCGCATGATACGCTGCTATATACTATATGTTGTGTAAGACTTTTGAATAGTTAGAATGACTGTCGTTTGTGCGCAATGTATTTGCCACAGGATTTCGGAATGTCTGCTCTATCTTAGTCATAAAACATTCGCGAATATTTACATTTGTAGGCAAATCTGTCTTCTGTGTCCCTCCTCTTGGGACTTGAACTCGTTTTAACATGACGCCCCATTTTACTGTACAAATATCTGGCTATACATCATTTTGCAGAACAAGTGAATGAGTGGGACATTGTTTATGTATTTAATGTTTTAAATTCCTGTTCTGGCATTTTTATCACTACTTAATGATTGGCATATTTCCCATCATAAATAACAGGCTTATGTATGTACGGATCAGCACCTCCGCTTGTCTGGGGGGTGCGAGAGGTTGACATGGGTTCTATTAGGGGAATTGATAACACAGAAGTATGGGTTAGAGAACATTTTCCCAAATCCTTCATTTCAAGAAAAGAAGAGAATAGAAATGAGGAAATAAAGAATGAAGAAATAGGAAGGGAATAAAGAGAAATCGAAAAACAGAGAAAACATATGAAGTGACAAAGAAAAGGTGAGAAAATATAAAAAGGTATAATGAGGGAAGGAAAAAGAGAGATAAATAGAGAGGTTGAAAGAAAGAAAGAAAGAAAGAAAGAAAGAAAGAATAAATTGAGAGAAATGGAAAATATAGAAACACATAAAGACAAGGGGTAAAATTATAGTAAGTTATTGTGAGGGAGTAAACAAATAAATAAAAAGGAACAGAGAGAGAGAAAGAGAGAGAGAGACAGAGACAGAGAGAAAGAAAGAAAGAAAGAAAGAAGGAGAGGGAACGAGAGAGAGAGAGAGAGAGAGAGAGAGAGAAAGATAAAGAGAGAGAGAGAAAGAGAGAGAGAGTAGGGAAAAAGAAAACATGAAATAACATGAGAAAGAAGAAAAAAGGAAGAAAGAATACGGAACAAAGAAGAAAACTATAGTATTGTAAAGTAGTGAGTGAGAGATAGAGAAAGAGAGGGAGAGAGAGAGAGAGAGAGAGAGAAAGAGACAGGAGAGAAGAGAGAGAGAGAGAGAAGAAGAGAAAGAAAGAGAGAGTGGGGAAAGAAAACACGAAGTTACAAAATCAATAGAGAAAAAAATGTAAAAATAAGGAAAGAAATAATGAAATGAATAAATAGATAAAAAAGAATATGAGGAAAAGAAAGAGAGATAGAAAAGGTGGAAACAAATAAGGGAGGAAAGTATAGAAAGTTTTTAATGAGTGAGGAAAAAAAGAATTAAAGAAGGAACAAAACAGCGGGAGAGAGACATATGAAGAAAAAAAATGATAGAAAGAATGAAATAATGAACGTTGAGAAAATGAAGAAAAATAAACAAAACAGAAGAAAATCATGAAGTGTCACGGGCAAGCGAAGAAAACTATGAAAATTTGAATGAGAGAGGAAAAAGGAAACAAGGTGGAAAAACAATTTACATATACTAGCAAATATATGCACCCTCCGGGTGCAAGTATTTTAGTTGAATTTTATAATAAAATATGATATTAAATTAGAAAGGCTAATGAAACTGAATAAGAATGTAGATAAAAAGATTTTAAACAGAGGGGGTATGATTGAAAAATAGAACAACTTTGAAACTAACATTTCCATCATTTTCCGTTACTCCCGTCTTTCATTGGTAAATTTTCTTAATTTAAACTGTTTAGTTGAAATGGGAAGTAAAGAATAATATTACAGTTATTTCTTCTTGTTAAGGGAATTCTTTTAAGATTTATTGAAGAGATTTTTGCTCATATTCAATAAGATAAAACCAAACAATTAGAAATCAATAATACTAAGCATATATTTATTAAAATCAATTTTTTAAGATAAATATGCAAATTAGCCTTCCCATTCATACTGTAAACCTCTATTTTGTTGTATATATAAATACAATTGCATGTTATTAGTATGTGGATATGGTTAACAGTGTAAGTAATGTAAAACAATTTTATTAATAATTGAGGTTTAAATAAAAATAAAATCATGGAGAATATGA
Source organism: Doryteuthis pealeii (assembly GCA_023376005.1). Classification (NCBI taxonomy): domain Eukaryota; kingdom Metazoa; phylum Mollusca; class Cephalopoda; order Myopsida; family Loliginidae; genus Doryteuthis; species Doryteuthis pealeii. The sequence goes on along the minus strand of CM042137.1, from coordinate 99,669,868 downwards.
TGTAAATAACTAAAGGGAATTGTAACTTGTATAGTAATATAGTTTCGGTTACAGATAGACAAACCCACAATCTCCATTATAATAAGATATATGCGAGTAAAAAGAGGAAATCAATCCGACAGTATGTGGAGAAAAGTAGACAAACACGGAATGTTTTACTGGATGGATGCTTATTATTGGTGGTGATGTCGACGTTATGACGTTTCGGTTTATCAGACCTTCTTCAGGACACTAACTGTGTTCCTGTAAGAGAACTGAATCCTTCAATACAAGAACTCAGTTCGTGTTTTGAAAAAGGTCGGATAGACCGAAACGTTAAAATGACGAAATCACCACTAATAATACAACTAGCACAACATCCCGTGTATGTCCCCTCTTCTCCATATATATATATATATATATATATGTGTGTGTGTGTGTGTGTATGTGTATAAGCGAGAGAGAGAGAGAGAGAGAGAGAGAGAGAGAGAGAGAGAGAGAGAGAGAGAGGGGGAATGGAGAGGCGAAAAGCAAGAAATTAAGTTGTGTAACTTATATTGTACATATAGATAAAATACGGAACACTGAATGACAATTCAAGACCAGATTGTTGGAAAATTAGTAATGTTTTATTTAACACGGGGTAGAGAATGCTTCTACCCTAAAAGTGACTTAATTAGCTCAACAGTACTGTGCACGTGCTTCCACTCAGAACCAAAAACCCAATCCAAAGGTGACATGGCGGAAACCCCACTTTCGGGTTCCCAACAGTCCCCTACTGATCAAGGGGAGCAATTCTATTATTCTAAGGTCTTCCTAACAGTAACTTACCAAGATATTACCCACGAAAAACAATGGATCCTTTTATTAAATGCAACTTGTTACTATGGCAATGACATACCTTATTATTTCTAAAAGGAACTTGGAAGACAACACTTTCTATCTTTTCATCTTTTTTCTTTTCAAGAGGATTGTATATCCAGCATTAACCTTCAAAACATTCAATACTTAATACATTAAATTGTTCAGTTTAGTTATGCGGCCCATTATTTATCATGACTATTACATTCAGATGATGCCGTCAGCATATCCTAAGCCCCTTAGAATATAAATGATTAATATTTATAAAAGCATTTTCAATAAATTGTTAATATTCATCAAACATTTTCAGTAAATTATAAATAACAGCAATAATATGCACCCTAGGTGCGTAATTGATTAAGGTTTAATATAATGAAATATATCAAATTAGAAAGACGAACGAAATAAGTAAGAACACATATAGAATATTATACTGATTTTAGTTATTATCTCATTGGTTTCTACGTAAAACCATTCCTAGGATTGAGTTTAATGTGTTGGATAATAAAAAAATAATATCAGTGATCAATAACACCAAGTAATTATTCATTAAACCCGGTTTTGTAAAAATACAGAATGCAAAGGAACCACATCATATATCATGTAAACCTTTATTTCTTAGTGATATAAAAGACACATTGCAGGAATTTAAACGCAGGAATAACATGGGCTGTTTTGAGGCAAATATTAGATTTTGATAGAGACATCGTTAATATTAAGATTTATTATATGTATTAATGATTTTGACTATAAATTAAATACCCCTTGATGAACTTTCGCAATTCCTGATGCTATTTTAACGTAGACCGTGACATAGTATCGATTATAGACAGACGCACAGACACCAAAATCCCCATTATAATAAGATTTATCAAACATTTTTGAAGAATTAATCATTAATGAAACTATTAGCTTAATTTTGCCTAAATTTATTCTATTGTTTCTCGTGACAAATAATTAATAGTGTTTGTCTTTATTGACAAATCGAATTGATAATCCTACCTTCTATGGTAATGATGGGATTTTGAGACAAATAAAAATGATAATTTGTTTATCAAATTCAGTGGAAGTTATTTTGAATCATGAAAATATCTGAAAAAAATAGTACAATAAAATTCATTATTTGGCAATGCTTTAGTTGTTCTTTCTAACTTAAATTTTAGTGCATATATTTTGGTATATATATATATATATATATATATATATATATATATATATATATATATATATATATATATATATATATATATATATATATATATATATATATATATATATATATATATATATATATATATATATATATATATATATATATACATATACATATATATATATATATATATATATATATATATATATATATATATATATATATACTATATATATATATATATATATATATATATATATATATATATATATATATATATATATATATATATATATTGAACGTTGAGTAGTCAGGAGAATGAACGTGTTTTTTTCGCTGCTCCAAGAAGTAGCAATTTACTTATTGTTTTAAAGCAAATAAGGGAAGTGACAATTATTATTTATTTATTTATTTCATAACATAACTTTAATAATAATACCTTTTTTTTTAAAAGAGTTTTACTTTGTTTTATCAAATTGTATTAATTTATTATTTATTTAAGTTTCTGTAATTTTGTATATATTGTGAAATATCTGGAATTCTTTTTTTTTTCTTTTTTTAAAAATTAGACAACGATAACAGAATACGATATATATATATATATATATATATATATATATATATATATATATATATATATATATAAATCTCACTTTGTTTACAAAGTTTGAGAACTCTAGGTGAAGGTCATTTCCCCTTAGAAATATAGCGATTAAATAGCCTGCTATACTTGGCGACTGACTGTGGATGTGGGTAAGAGATTTGGCGAGCGTAAGTTCGTTCGGGCCTCGAACCCAGCCAGAGGCAGCTGCTAAAAATCGTATAACTATACTGATGAGAGGTGATACCTCGAAACACGTGTCTATAGTTTACCCTAATATATATATATATATATATATATATATATATATATATATATAAGATCTTTTTTCGTATTGATACCTGTTAAGGTATGTGAATAAATCTACACAATAAATTATGACGTCACACAGAGTTGTGTACCATATGAAATAATTGTTGGTCTTAAATGGTTTTCCCCTCTGCCTATCCTTTTATTGCCTTGGGGAAATGACACCTTTAATCTGAATAATTTAATCTACTTTGTTTAACGTATATTTTCTGAAGCCAGAATATTAAGCTATTTAAAAATACTGTGTTATTAGCTTATGTATGTTTTTACCAACGCTCCACACGAGCAGGATGTGACACAAGCTCAACTTTTAAGTGGAGTTTAATAGGTTAAAATTCAGTGTTTTCCTTCTCTAAGACCGTTTGCTATGCCAAGGTTAAAAGAGCCCAGTCTGTCAAACTTTTACCCATAAACATAGTTCGATGCAACCTTTCTCAATGGTATTAGCGCTATGGGTAATTAAACAGACCCCCTACCGGAATTGAACTCTTGTCACCGTGCCTATTTCCTATGATTGCAACTATTAGAATATGACCCTTATGCTTACAATCAAGTCAAGTTGAAAGCGCCCGTTCCCAGTAGATCACCGAAGTTAAGCAACGATGAGTCTGTTCAATTCTTAGAAGGGTGACCATTTAAAAAAAAACAGCAGGTAATATAAGCCACCTGATATCAAAATGTCTTGATTTGGCATGAAATAACCCGAAAAGGGTTTATATGCCATAAACAAAACCAACCAAACAACTGAACGCCTATATAGTTTATTTAGTACAAAATCAAGAAAAAAGACCCCTAAGAGGGGTCATTCCATAATTCTTGCCTGGGGTAGTAAATATGTTTCTTGCATATATTAATGGCTTCATGAAACTAATTCGCTCTGGGGGCTCTACACGATTTGCCTTGTGCTGCACTAAACAGAGAATCAAATCAAATTATCACGTGACTTAGTAGATGGCCACGGAATCATGTTGAATTTGGCATTTCATGGGGAAAAAGGAGGTTACCCGGCTGTGAACATCTTGCCTCTTAATTCTATGTGATATGTTGTGGTAAAAGAAACAGGGAATCCTAATCTATTGAGGAGAGTGGATTCATGTCTTTCCCGGGGGACTCAGTGCAAATTGAACAGAGACTGTCCCAGCAGGAATTTGAACACGGTACGCCGACTCCAGTTGACATGTGATTAACTAATTAGGTTAATACGACACCTCCTCAACTTAGTACACAAATTGTACCCAATGGACGCCTGGACGTGACGCCATAACTAACAAGCTTATTTCTGCAGATTATTTTTACAACAGGTGACGTAATAATCATCGACACGGAAAATGGACCCAGCGAGTCGAGTTCAAAACTCTCCAGAGGCTTATGCCCTTCAGAAAGAAATGGTTCCGTCTTTCACTCACTCAAACTGTGGTTAAAATAACACTGCAGAATTGGATTTTAAATATGTAGTCAAGATAACAGATTTAGAAGAATGACAAGCCCTGTATGAAAATATTAATAAACCACCCCACTATCTCTATTGTGGTAAAGAAGATCTGTTTGAAAATTATAAGTATTAGGTATGAATTCTCGACACCATATAACTGTAAATTATCTTTTATTAAGACTTGTTATTTGAAGCTACAATTGTTTAATGAGAATTATTATTAACTAGCAGGGGCTATCTGCCGTCGCATGGGTAGAGGGGGATTTTTTAAAGTTAATCCCGTAGACCCATTATTACTCAATCATGAGTTGAATCCTCGTGGGATGCCACATTTAAATTCTTATGTAAAAAAAATAGACCTTGCATTGATCCAGCTACTCTGAAAAGAAATGCTAATGTCTACTATCTAAAATATTAGATTAAAAAAATCCATGCTCTTATTATTTAAATATTATTTTTTATTTATCTTCACGAATATAAATCCAAACTCTATTATTTCTGCTCAAAAACCAAGCCCTGGGGATATTAAATGTGTATATATATTACTTTGTCGTCAATTGATTTATTTTTGAAGTTTCCTCCGGACACACAACTGCCATTTATATATGTATAGATAGATAACTGAAAACATATAACTGATTGCAAACAAATTACTATTATTAAATACTTGAAACTATATAATTATTGGCATTAGATAGAAATACTTGAGATCATAAAAATGTGTTGAAATTATTTGTATCAAATCGGAATACTTGATATCCTGGGACGATATGCAAAAATACCTAATAAAAACAATAAAAAGAATGTGAATATAAATGTAAACATAAAAGAAGGAGGATGTAAACTGCCATGTTTTTATTAGCTTTGGAAATAAAACTCTCCTTTATTACAGCTGATAGTTTGATCTTCATAGGGTGTTTGTTTTTCTTACGTTTTTTAATTGCAAGAGAATATATATGGGTTATTTATTACTAAAGTCATCTTTGTAGAAGAACAGTTGTGATACTGTCGAACCCATAGTTGGGTGAGATAAGGGGTTTAATTTCTTTCTCACGGATATTAGTCCAAAAATGAACGTAATACCGTGACTGGAGTTCGAACTCGCTTACTACAATGTCCCAGTCCAGTCAATACACCATGGCGACTTCTCTTCATAGACTGTCTCAGATTTGTCACTACATACATTACTTAACTAAACTTAGTTAGTGATCTGTATATGACACTAAAGTGAATCCGGTGGTAAGGCTTCTGTTCAGGAACTTTGTAGTGTGTAGTGTCACTCTTTATTTGTTATTATTACCATGTCTACCCGAAGTAGGAATACCTTTTAGATCCACATCTATCGGTCAAAAGGACTCTTGACTGTTGAGATATTGATTAAACAAATTTTAATTTAGATTTACTAATAGCTCTTAAAATATTGATATTACAACTACTTGCAACGATACAATTGTGTACACATTATATGTATTAGATAGGAGTATTTGTCACGGTCGTGTAAATATTAATAGTTAATTGGAGACATACATATTAACATATTATTATTATTATTATTATTATTATTGTTGTTGTTGTTGTTGTTGTTGTTGTTGTTGTTGTTATTGAGGTTTTACATTTGCTGTAGCTGTCGGTGGCTGAGTGACAGCAAGTGACCTCAGTTCTCCTGGACTCTTCAGAGTATTCTAGCCGATCTTAACAGTTCTGTAGTTTGCATCGTCTCGATTCATACTCTGATTTCCAGAGCTTTGGGAGCCGTTCCAATTGCATCAATTACAAATGGTACGACTTTCACCTTCAAATTCCACAGTTTTCTCAGTTCTCTCGCAAGGTCCAGGTATTTGTATATCTTTTTATTTTCTTTCATTTTCACTTGGTGGTCAGCCAGGACGGCAAAATCCACAAGATGACAGGTTCTCTTCTTCTTGTCGATCAATACTAGGTCCAGTCTCTTGGCTGGGATTAGATGATCCGTCAGTACCTCGAGGTCCCACCGAATTTTATGCATCTCATTATCCAGGACATACTCAGGTTTATGCACATACCATTGAGTTGCATTGTGGAAATTGAATTTTTTACACAAATTCCAGTGGATCACCTTTCCCTCCCAGTCGTGCCTCGTCTTGTACTCTCATTGTACTAATTTGCTCCTTTTGTTTATTATATGATTAACCATTTCTTCTCTGTCTCGACACATTCTGCATTTGCTATTCTGCTGCGTCTTATCTATTTCTGCTTTTATATAGTTTGTTCTTATGGTATTGTATTGTGCTGCGATTATAAGTGATTCGTTTTTTCTCTTTTGAGGTTTTGTTTTACTTTTAGCCATGTCGATGTCTTCTGATGTGATATCGCTTGAATTACCCATGTAGTTGTTTTCTCCTCATCCCTGTTTTTTAATTTAATTTTTGTGGTATTTTTGCATGTCAATATGCTGCAATTAGTCTTTCCTTACTTTGATTAATGTATCCCTTAAGTGCTCGGATGGTCGTATCTACACTATCTTCAATGTTGACGAGATACCTCCCACTCTTTTCTTGGTGCATATAGTCTGTCTATGTCGTCTCTTGGGTGTAATGCTTTGTTCATGGTCATAAGATTCCCTATCTTTTGGTCCATCTGCCGGAGCTCCTCTCTTGTCCATGACAAATCGACACCAAAGCAAATCACAATATGAAAACATATAGGGGCGAATCCCACCAAAGCCAACTCGCCAGTTACATTCATTCACACCCTATGAATATCTTATCCAAGGTAACCCGTTATTTCAAAGTACCAATGCAACTCATAAAAAAAACAATTCACACCCATGGCAACTCACTATCAGAAAACACCAAAAGCAACTCGCACCCAAGACAATTCACACTCAGGTCAAATAGAATATTTCAGATGTATTCGAAAAATTTTTCCTCAAAAATTGATTAATATATCCCATGAATATTCAATTTTCTTATTTTTCAACTTGGAAAAATCTGGTAGTTATTTACACAGAAAAAAAGAGAACATGTAAAAACAAGAATAAACTTGAATATATAATTTGGACAGAAAAATATTTCTTCCAGAAAAAGTGAGATTTATTCCAGTATATTTTATCTCCTGTGGGATCTCTCTACTTTAAATAAGTTAAAACAAAATAAAAAACAAAATAAAAACTATATTTACACTGATACTAAGACAGAAAAAAAATCGTTTATAAAAGCAAACATACACATCAAACATTTCAGTTGAAATGCATTTATTCACCTGTGACAGAATGTGCTTACATTCATATGGAGGTATCTATCTGCCTAGAGAATGGGTTACCGGCGTGAGATGGACACCTTTTTACAGTGAAAAGAACTGTAAAACCTTTTAGACAAGTTATATCTAACCCATAAAAAGTGAGACAGATATTGCCTAAAGATTAGTTTGTACAGGATCTCTTAGTACAGGTTACTACATTGCCATACATTACTTGAGCAATTCCTGAATGTTCGGTTAGAATTGTGCCACAAATGTGAATGCCTAACCGCTAGGATAGCTGAGCATTTAATGAATTATAATAATGTTTGGAAAATTTCAATTTTTTTCAAATTAAATAGTTCAACTGTTTAGAAAAAAAACATGCAGATAATAGACACTGTTATTTCATTCAAAATTTTATAATTTTAAAATATATTTAAGAATGATTAAAATCAATATAAATATTATTTGCTTTTTAACATTTTTGCATACAGAAAAAATAAATTTATGAGATAAAATTGTTAATTATTGATGCCATGAGATTCAATAATCACGTTTACAAATTGTAAAATGTATTTTTTAAATAAATAAAAATAGCCACACATTTCTCCATTGCTTAAAAATTGACTTTGACATTAAATAACCCAACAATGGATATTTTGCCATGAGAATAACAAACTCATATTCCTTTTAAGTTTAACCAGAGAATAAATAATCATCCCTTTTCAGCAAGCGACATAACGATTTTTAATACTACAAAATAATGACATATACAAGATGTCATAAAAGTATCGAGATTGAAGCTGTATTTTTCATGATAGAAATGAACAATGATTGAACCTTAATTCTTTTCAGAATACAAGGTGTGTCAAAAAGTACCGAGTTTAAAGCTGTATTTACCAAGATAGGAATGAACAATTAATGGAACGTTAATTTTTTTCAGAATACAAGGTGTGTAAAAAAGTACCGAGTTTAAAGCTGTATTTTCCATGATAGAAATGAACAATGAATGGAACGTTAATGTTTTTCAGAATACACGGCATGTCATTAAAGTGCCGAGCTGTATTTACCAAGATAGAAATGAAGAAGGAATGGAACGTTAATTTATTTCAGAATACAAGGTGAGTCTAAAAGTATAAAAATCTCGATACTTTTTTGACACACCTTGTATATATTTAAAATTTCAAGCCAATGGTAATAATCGCACGTAGTTATGTTAACTGAGTACATAACTTGTTGGTTACGTTAATCAAAACCGCAATATGTACACTTCTTATGATGGCGATTCAGAGAGTAATGAAAACACTGGGTAAGTCTAGAAACGATAATCAAATATAGACAAATCTAAGATGTTACATTTTCAGTATCAACAGAAAAAAATATAGGAAATGTGTCAAACCCAAAGGAACGTTGATTGGGGCTGGATATAGAGGTAAAATCGTTGGGCATACGAAAAACAGCAACAAATAATTTCTGGTAACACTGAGAAGTGTCATCCAAAATGGAGATAAACTTCCAACAATAACATGGAATTACAACAATGGGAAGGTAAAAAAGAATGTTGAGTGAAAAAGCGAAAATAACATACATTTTCGATGATATTTTGACAAATGAAATACAGGTGTCAGTATCACTGAAAAATGGGTAAGATAGATATGTCATCAGAAAAACAGCGAAACATAGAAAAAAATTGTTCTCAGCCCCTCTCGAAACTAAGCTAAATGATAAGATTCCCTGACTCTTTTTATGTATCAATCAGAAAGGGAAAACTCTAGATCTTTATATATATATATATATATATATATATATATATATATATATATTGTTCAAATAAAAGGTTTAGATTTTCCATATCATTTTGATATTAACCTTTGATTTAAGTTGCTGTTACTAGAAAGCAAAATCAAAAAGGGGTTAAGATCTTAAAAAATCAGGATTCATTAGAAAAGGTATATGTTTGAAAATAATAATAATAATAATAATAATAATAATAATAATAATAATAATAATAATAATAATAATAATAATAATAATAAAAACTTTAAAAACAGTGATTTGTAAGTTGTTGTTTTTTTTAGTCTATTGCGGCTTCGGAATATTAAATAAATATGCAGAATCCGCAACAAACTAAAAAATAAAACTTACAAATCACTGTTTTTTAAAGTTTATTCCATATAAATGAATGCTCTGACGATGCCTTGCTTAATAGAGAGAAACTTAATAACGGCTACAACCATAGAATATCATCCATCTGAACACCTCTTTTACATATTACATACCGTCGGAATAATTTCTATTTTTCCTGATATATATATATATATATATATATATATATATATATATTATTTTATTTTGCTTGAAGGCAATTATAATGCATGTATCGCATAAAATTCGATAATTATAGAAAATAATCTTGACAAGTGAATCCCGGCAAAGGATGGCTCGCTATGCAGAACACCGGTGTTCTGCATAGCGAACCATCCTTTGCCAGGATTCACTTGTCAAGATTATTTTCTATAATTATCGAATTTTATGCGATACATGCATTATAATTGCCTTCAAGCAAAATATAAATAATAATTTATTCAACAATGCTTCTATAAAAAACAAACATCCAAAAATCTTATATATATATATATATATATATATATATATATATATGTGTGTGTGTGTGTGTGTGTGTGTGTGTTTGAATGGGCGGGTGTGTATGTGTGTGTGTGTATGTATGTGTATGTATGTGTATGTGTGTGGGGTGTGTGTGGGGTTAATCACTAAGGGAAAAACATAAAAACATAGAAATGAAATATGAAATATCACTGACATAAACCCTTTGGAAAAATTATGAAACGTTAAAATAAGAAACTAAAATCTTATCCTTTTCTTTAAACATATCTCAAAATTAAAACTAAAACTGGATAGCAGAACCTTATTCTTACTTCAATTATATTTCTCTGGCTTACATCTGTGTGGCTCTGCGCATGCGTAGTGTACATTGTTATTGAATACACCACTTACAGAATTAAATGAAGTAATTCGATCAGTACTGCACGAAATATCGAAGAGCGTCGCGTGTCAGTCCTGCCGGCAAAGAACCAATGCTAAGAACCATCTTGTATTAAGCGGAAATCGGTGACTGTTGACCTTTTTAGAGTTGATATTGTGATACCTTATTGATTTTACTCTGGCCTTTTGGGGCGCGGTGACTGTCCATACCATTCGCATCTCCGGCTTTTGTATTCAGTGAAGTTTGAAGTTTTTACTCGGCGGTTCACAAATTGGAGTGATGAGCCTCGCCTTTCTAGAGTTTGTCTTTGGAGAAAGTCACGAAGCTCAGCCAATAAGAGATGTATCAAGTCGACGTTGGTAATATATTTCTATGATTATATGACCACTACACGGCTTTAAATAAGGAGAGATGGTGGCTTAATTGCTAAGACCGCCTTGTCGGCTGGGGCGTTAGAATGCACCGACTGCACCTCTGCAGAGGGGTAAGACTCCCCCAATGGGGCCACCTGTTGGCCGTGGATGGCGACCCTTGATGCTTAAGGATAGAGCCCAGGTGGTTGAGCAGTTCATGACTTGCAATACTCCACTTTGGCCCTATCTTGGGCTAGACGGGCGGTCGGAGAGGCCCCCTCCGATCAATTGGCTGGTCACGTCAAGCCCTAGCACCTATATGATTTTCCCAACCCTATTGCCCTTATGGCCAGCGTCAACCCCTTTTTATCATATGGGTGCTAGAAGGCGGTGGCTGCGGGCCTACATGTCCTAGGAATGACGTTAAACTCTATCTGATGGTGAGGTTCCAGTTTTGGAGGTTTGGGGAATGTGGAGCACCCCTTCATCCTCATTGCTCCCTGGTCCACTCTGACCCGGAGTGGGAGTACCTGTTAGGGTCCCATCTATGGGTTAAATAGAAAAATATATTTATAAAAAAATTGTATTATCCATTAAGAATGAATTTATTTCAAAACTTTATCGGCATTAAATGACCCACTGAGGTTGATATGCCGTAAAACAAAACAAACTAAACCAAATTGATTGCTAAGAGTGCGGAAAATGAAACTGGAGGATCGAGTTCGAATTCTGATTCAGACGATTCACTTTACACTAGTGCCGCTTAGAAATTCATTAATTTATCCATTTTGTAAAATAACTTGTAATTTTGGGTATCTTGCCTTAATTATCAGCCGGTCTACGAGAAGGACAATTCCGCCCTCCAAAGCAGCTGTGGAATCATTTTACCCTGTACCCATGAACATTCCATAGAATATATTCACAATGATTGCAGGAATTCAGAACTATAAATAGCATTTTTGCTACTCCTTTAACATACTGTAGATTCGTTTTAGTATGATAATCATTTATATTCAGAGGAGATGTTTGTTGTGTAATGGTTATTGTCGTTGGGAATTTCCACGGCGAAGCAAGTTCAAAATCTGGACGTAGTGTAAGTACATCCTGCTCTTATACCAAAGACACATTTAAAAACGAATTTATTCTCCTTCCAGCTATGGGTAAATAGTTGGTCAGACTTATCTCTAGCCTAGGTATGAAAAACGGTCTAGTAAAAGGAAACCTCTGAATTCAAGCCTGTTAAACTCAACCAAAAAATTAACCTTGCGTCGCATCCAGCTAGTGCGGGTGGTTGGTTAAATATACAAGATGTGTCAAAAAAAGTATCGAGAATGAAGAGATTTACAAGATAGAAATGAAGGATGAATGAAACGGTAATTTTTTTCAGAATACAAGGCCTGTCAAAAAAGTACCAAGTTTACAGCTGTATTTACCAAGATAGAAATGAAGAATGAATGGAACGTTATTTTTTTTTCAGAATACAAGGTGTGTCAAAAAGAACAAAAACTCTCGATACTTTTTGACACACCTTGTATATAATCCGATAATGTTAACCGTAGCGTCAATCCGAGCTGACTAAAATGCTAGAAGCGTTGACGAGTGATATCATTCAAACACCGACAGAGAAGGCAGCAAGAAAGAATACGGAATCCTCAAAAATGTGGAATGAATGAAGTTCTCCTCTGGGATTAAATTAACTGATAACTGAGCTTTTCTTTCGGTCCAGATAGCTGACCTTATCAGAGCCGTTATTAGACCTTGGAAGACTCGAGGAACTTTTGGTTAGGTGGGTTCAAGTTGCCTCAACATCGAAATTTATTAGGTGCATGAGAGATAGGAATGAAGTAAAATGAATGTATTATAATAAAAACTACATGACTTAGGTTCCGAAGAAAATATTTGATTTGATTTTTCTCAATTATATTTAAAACATTTTTCAGTTTCTATTATACAACAAAGGGATATAATTCCTTCCAGTCTGCAGCGATTCATGATTATAATTTCACTAATAAGAGTAATTTCATAATTATTACAGGTTTTATAAGGGAAGCACGGGTGACACTCTGATAGAGGGCTCAGGGAAGTTGTCCCCTTATAAATCCGGTCCTGGACATGGGGATCCACGTTCTGTAAAGTCACTTTAATTTTTAGCAGCTTTTTTGTCACCATTTTTCCGCATTAAAAGATTACCATCGTATGACGGAATATGAGGCGACGTTACTCAAATGAGAAGATGTCAGTGTTAATATGAGAAACCTTCGGTACAGACAACCATTCTATATTTCTAAGAAGACAAGATGTAGTGGGCAACCGTTAAAAACTACTAGGATAATCTGAATGGGAGTATACGAAACTTTCTGTCAACAAAACAAAATGGAGAGCATTGTCGTCTGAAGAATTCATGGAACATTAAGCAAAACTCTGAGACGAGTGTATAGAGACAGAAATAATTGTTTTTCCTTGGATTGGGGGTGTAGATTCCCACGTCATGTGTCTATTAGTAACATGATAATTCAGCCACCTAAACCTTTCTCTTTTGCCTCCGTTCTTTGGACGGATAAAACCTATTTTTTCAGTTCTCTCACATGGAGCAAAAAGGCCATGTTTTTCTTTTCTGTTCGTAGAACAGAATAGAGACATTTTCTCTCCAACTTTCTTGTGAGATTTTATTGCAACTTCTCATGAAATCCATTGAAGACATGTAAGTATTTATCACACCATTTCTTGTACCTCGAATAACAATTTATTCGTGCAGCATTACGTACTGTTGACCTGTTGAGAACATATTTCATGCTGTTATGTTGCTGCGTGTGGATCTATTAAACATTCATATGCGCATTGTTCCTGCGTGTTAGATCGTGGAAAACTATGTGCAGCTTACCTGTTCGGGACATATATGTTATGTAGTTATGTTGTTGCATGTGCATCTATTGAACATTTCTATATGCATTGTTCATGCGAGTTAGTTGTTTGTCTTTCCTTACCGAATATTGAGTGTCAAAATATCCATGGATGCACTAATTCATTATAAGTGTTTGTTATTATTGTAATGCTATGGAGTGGTTATGTCAAATAAAAACTCGAATCGTAACTTACAATGAAAAGAGTTTATTTGGTAATCTACAACAATGAGTCGACAGTCGAATAGCTGGTCTCGTTAGGAAAGACAGGCCCCCGAGGATAAGTCGTCCATCATCTTTATTGAGAATAGAACAGTCCATTCTATTCTAGAGGGGTATCAATTCTTCTCTACAACAATAAAAACTATAACCAACTATGCTGATACGAGATAAAAAAAAACAGAATTTGATCAATTAACTTCAGTACCCTCTTTTCTAGTCTAAACACACAGCTATATATATATATATATAATATATATATATATATATATATATATATATATATATATATATAATATTGCTGGGGTAAAGTTTACAGTATCTAAAAGAGAGGTTAATATGTTATCATTTCTAGTCACACATGCACACACACACAAACACACAGAGACACACCGATACATATAGACACACACACACACACACACACACACACACACACGCACACACACACACACACACACACACACGCACACACACACACACACATATATATATATATATAATATATATATATATATATATATATATATGTATATATCAGCAGATTGGTTACCAGTAAAGTTGGTATTAGGGTGATTCTAAGTTGGACTTTTCTCCCAACAGCGGAATGTTAGATTTCGTCAGGTCCAAATTGAGAGCTCAATATTCAATATTATTGATAAAGGCAATATAATTTGTGAATAAAAAGACGATAAATCGCTCGTTTTGCGGTTATAATACACACACACACACACACACACACACACATATATATATATATATATATATATATATATGTGTGTGTATTTGTATGTGTGTGCTTAAATGTTAGCAAACGTTATGCTTCATCTGTCAATCTAAATCAAACTAAATCCTCTTTTCATTTTCTTTTTTTACGTCCTCCTACCACTTCTTATTCTAATCCTCTTACTTTTTCTCTCGTTTTGTCCGCCTTCCTAGCTTTTCTGAAAGTAAATCTCTTTGACATTCTCTCCCTAGCTATTTCAATGTCATTTTCTTTCTGTCTGTCTTTTGATTTTGCTATGCGACACACACACACACACACACACACACACACACACACACACACACACACACACACACAAACATACACACACACACACGCAAACGCAAACGCAAAAACAAACACACACACTATCTCTTATACTGTATTTATTTCTTATTTTCTTTCTATCGATTCAACCCAGTCTATTCATACTTATCCGCCTGTCTGTCTGAGAGGCAAGTAAACTATCCTAATACAACGTATACAGGGGACACAATAACAACGTTAGATAGAGCAAGTTTTCAGCTACAAACTTTTTTCGCAAAAGTTATTCGCTCTAAAAGTAATGCTTCCTATCTCTTTTCAGGGAAACTATGACACAAATAGAGAATACAAAACGACGTTGAATTGAGTGAGTTTTCAGCTACAAAATACTATTTGTTAGGGTTTAATGTACTTTATAAGTGACGACAGGCTAAATTCACTACAACAAACAGTCTATGAGATAAAGGACGTTTCGAGCACCTCATACGCGTGAATTGGGCCTATAAAAGAGGTATTATTGTTGAAATATTTTGATATAAGGTGTGCTGAAGTCCACCACTTAAATCCATAGACTGCGTGGGCATGTGAATTAAAGCCAGCCAATCAACACGCTCGAGTACGTTGTTAGTGACCTATTTAATCGCCGATCTTGAAAGCCGTTGATTTGCATATATTCGACACGGACGAACAGATCTGCAACCAATGTTTCTTCACTAAGGGACAACCAAAGATTCTGCCTAACATGGGGAAACAACCAAGGATTCTTCCCTAAGGACAACCAAATGATTCTGCCTAACATGGAGGAACAACCAAGGACACTAAGGACAACCAATGATTCTGCCTAACATGGAGAACAACCAAGGATCCTTCACTAAGGGACAACCAAATGATTCTGCCTAACATGGAGGAACAACCAAGGATCCTTCACTAAGGACAACCAATGGATTCTGCCTAACACGGGAACAACCAAGGATTCTTCACTAAGGGAAAACCAATGGATTCTTCACTAAGGAACAGCCAAATATATTAATATATATATCAGTTTATTAATACACATGATGTTAAAAAAAATTATTTCTAATGAAACTAAATTAAACAAAAATATTAACCTACAAGTATTCTTTTTCAAATCATATTTCTATAAAACAAGATTTGATATTAAATAATCCACAAAGGTTGATACGTCATAAAAAAGACTCAACCAACCAACCAACCAATCAATCTACGCATTAACCCTTTCCTTGATACATAACAAAATATTCTTACATCATTTCTCTAATCAGAACTCCATATAAAACGCACCCCCCTCCTTCAAAGCTCAGCAACATCTCCTACATTCATTTTAACTATTCACCGATTTCCAGCGAAGGACATTCACCAGTCACCTCAACACTCCTGTCCTACGCCTTTTCCCCAAACCACTCAACTCCCCATCCTAATGGCTAAACATTGTGTGTCAATGTTGAAACTGCTGACGGACAAACAACGTTTTTGTGGACACGTGAATCGGAAAATCGGATGTATCTCCTGTCTTCCTTGCAGAGTTAATCTCATACTTGGTTACGCCAACTCGAGTCGTTGACAGGTGATTTGTTTGAGCAGCTAAAACTCTGCACTGAAAATAAAATCTGATCATTAGACAGAAATTATCATCAGCACAGTATCGAGAAGTGAGGACAACAATGTAAAGCAATTCACTTTTGGCCACGAGCTTTCAAACGGTGGATGGTAATAATGACACAGGTAAGAATGACACAGGTAAGACATAGGGACCAAGTTACCTTTAAGCACCCCAGGAGCGACCTGGATTCAGAGGGACATGTTTCGCTTTTCACCGTCATTATCCGTTGTTGTTAAGGTTAGGGTTAGGGTTAGGGTTAGCAGTTAGTTTTATAATTTAAAAAATGCGTCTAAATATCGTCTGGTAACAAACAACCGGATGTTGACGGTGCAAAGCAAACATTTCCCTCTGGATCCAGGTCGCCCCTGGGGTGCTTAAAGGTAACTTGATCCAAAAATAGCACGGTGAAAATGACACCATGAAAATCTCACGGTGAAAATGGCAGAGGTAACAAATATTATTGCAATGTAGAAAATGGCACAGATAAAATATAACTTGTAAAAATAGCATAAGTGAAAAAAAATAGGAAAAAGAAATGCACAAACAAAAATATTATTTTATGGTTAGGGTTAGGATAGGGTTACGGTTTGATCTACAATAAAGACGAAAGGATTTCTGAAAACAAATCAAAAGTATCCGTGTATATTATTTTGAAACAAATTATCCCTCTAGCTTTGTGTTAAATTGTACCACAAATGTTCTTCTACAATGGCACACTTGTAATTAAATTACCCAGTTACGGTTGATATGCCATTAGACAAATAAAACAACCATCTATATCAATAATTGGGAACTTTAAAGGTAATTCAAAGCCTAAAATGTATTCATATATCTTATGATGTAGATTTGGTGTCTCTCTGTCTGTAACCAAAATTACGTCACTGTTTATGTCTAGGAAACGCGTAAGATTATCATATAATAATAAATAATACAGCTTAAACGTGTTTGCATCATTTTAAATTTTGTACACGTTTTTTCTACATAATTGCTATAGATGGATTTTTTGGTGCTGTGGCAAGTCTGTATGCCTATGTCATACCAGCTCGATGCCATGTGGTTGAAGAAGCGCTGTTCCTCGTCGTCGTTGAAAACTCCCTACACTACTTGCAGGCGTTTTGATATCCCTGAACGAATCACCATTCAATTCTATTAATTGGCAATGAATTTTAATCGGCATCATGCTTTCTGCGTTCAAAAATCGGTAAACTGCGTGAGCTTCTCATTTGGCGGTAATGTCGATCGGGAGCTCCAGCAGAAATGACTGCTAAACCAAAACTGGGCGTAGCAGCGAGTCGCGCGCAGGACAAGGCAGGCTCATGCATCACAAACAGAACTGTGTTATCACTAGCCGCTTCTCCAGCGCTTTGTATACCTTACTTTTGGAATGATCCTCTTCTTTTTGTTATTATAAGTTGTCATCGGAATCGATTGGCTGACAGTGGCGGTTTATTTGATCCTTTGAAAAAAAAAAGGAAATTCATCCCATTAAATAATGAATTAAGAACGGTTTGAAATTGAAAATGTTTTCCACTACATTTTGTACTAGAAACGGCTACCCGGCGTTGCCTGGGTAGTGGGGAATAATACAAGTTAGTCTCGCAGATTCATCGATCGTTAGGATCTTACAGAATTGATTTGTTTTATTCACGAACACAACCAATGACTTTCTCTTCTCTTACTATTTAAACATTGAATTTTAAATATCTTCACGAATATAAATAAAGTCTTCATTATTTTTGCACAAAAAGCAAGCTCTGTAGATAGTGAATGTGTATACATATTTATTTTTTCGTTAATTGTTTTATTTTCGTGGTTTCATCAGAACATATATACATACACACAACTGCCGTTTATATATGTATAGATTAATTCTCATAGCTTAGACGATATTATCACCACACGGCAACAGTTTCCATGCAACAATTTAAGCTCTTATATTTACTTCATTTTCGCGCGGTTTAATGGTTACCATTGTAGGAAATGAACACGACAACCCGAGTTCAAATCCGGAGCAAGGATGTTTGCATTTCACATAGCGCTAATACCTTAGGAAAGGTATGAATCCAAGTATTCTCCCTCCAGCTAAGGGTAAATAGCAAGGCAGACTGTATTCTTCAACCTGATAAGGCAACCTGTCTAGGAGAAGGAAACCCTGTTAAACCCCGCATGATAAATTGACCTTGTGTCTCATTCTGCTTATACAGAGGTGTTGATAAATATGTATTAGTATTAGTTGGCAACCTTCCGTCTATTTAAGATGATGGCGTAGTGACCATTTTATTTGTTCACCTACAGCTACGTGAGTGGCTGAACAGACCGATCTTTGAATGGCAGTCTCTGGTACAGTGATGGCAAACAAAAGGTGATGCTTTCTGTAGGTGTTAGGGGTACGGTTGTCTCTCCTTCCTTTTAGCTCTCTTTTCTGTGGCGGCTTCTTTCCTCTCCTTTTCACTCCCTTTCATTCCTTGTTTGACGAGGAGGCGCCAGGTCGCACGGTCTTCTACACAAGCCTCCTATCTGTTTATGTCGATGTGACATGTCTTCATGTCAATGGTAAATATGTATACTTACTTCATATCAAAGCCGTTAAAATATTTGGAAGTGTGTACAGTGGCACCTTGAATTATGAGTTAAGTTCGTTTCGTCGTAACTTTGTTTCCACGTATATTAAATTAATTTTTCTAATTGAAAAAAAATGAAATGTCATTAATCCTTCTAATTATTTGCCCCTCCTCAAAAGAACACCCTCATTATTTTTATTACTTTTTTGTTTAAAATACGAAAAATATCACTCTATTGTATAAAAACAATAAAATAGAATATAATCAAACTCGTTAGGTAATGTTTTTTAGATATTTTTTCTTTTATCAATAATATTTTCTACTTTGGTATTATAATTTTGTAAACTTGAATGTTTTAGTGAATTTGTTAACATAAGCGTATCTGAAGCTCACTCCTACCTCAAATTCTAACTCTCAGAACAAAGAAAAACACTTTTTATAGAATGATAAACAAATACAATATAAAGAAAAGGAAAATTAAAAATTAAAATAAGATAATAAAACAAATAGAATAGATAAAAACAACAAATAAAAAATCTTAGAAATGAATATGAAGGAAATAATATTGATAATAATGACTAAAATGAGAAAATAATAATATTAATAACGACTGATGATATGAAAAAATAAATGTAATAGAAGAAATAAAGTAACAAATCACAAAATTAATACAATATAAACAAGAATGTCCATCCCAGAATGCCCAAAAAACTTAACCACCCTTTCCATGATACACCACACAACAATATATAACAGATATGTGAATGTACATAACGTTAGGTATTATAAGCATCCTTGATCCTTTGTTATCAAAATGATTTGATTCGCCATTAGATAATCTAAAAATGGTTGTTATGATAAAAAAATAAAACAACAAAGTAAAAATATCGACCGGGTGAGAGCTCGTAACTTGGAAAACTCGTAAGTCGCGGTACTCGTAAAAACTACATTTGAATAAAAAAAACAACAAACATTCTCTAATAACTACCTTGGCTGCTCAAGCAGCAACAGTAAAAGGATGTTAATGAGATTTGAAAATGCGTTGTGATTCAATTTGCGACTGAAGGAATGATTTGTTTCAGCAATATGTAAAAGACAATGAAGACCAGTTGTTAACGACATGACCATCAATTGCCGTTTTCTCTTTTCATTTTTCTTTTGTTTAAAATTGTCTTTTATTGGTTTAGCTGCTGATTCACGTAATTGTTTCGTGGTTTAATCAGATTAAATTCGGTCTTTCCTCTGCGCCACAAAAACCTCGCATTGCTTGGAAAATATTTCTCGGTTATCGCATTTTTTCGTGACTTTCTGGAACAGCTGGAATGAAAATAGTGAGCAGATGTGGTAGGGAGTAAAAAAAAAAGAATTTGGAAAACAGCTCGATTATAGACTGTGCTTTTGAAGCCTCGAGAAATGTTTAGACAAACAGAAATAATATGATAAACTCTGTTATGATGACGATACCTTAGTCTGACAGCGCGATACGTGAAAGTACCTTTCTAGAAAAATAACGTGTCTCTCTTGTACAAATACCAATTTATTTTCGTTTTATTATTCTATATATTGAGATAGTAAAAGAAGAAATACATAAAAATACCCACTAGATTAAAGGAGTGATTTCTTCGTGGGTTTTTCCTTTCTTTAATAAACACTTTTGTATAAGTACAATAGTGATCTGCCCCTGTGTATAGGCTGAACAGGGTTATCTGCCCTTGACCAGACAGATATAGATAAAATAGGAGAAGCGGTCATTTGCAATTAGGCACTTGACGTCCAAACGAGAGTCTCGTACTTCATAAAGCGTTTCAATTTATTTTTGAGTTCAACTACAAAAAGCGATAAAAATAGTACATGGCTGCAGCACACTTAACCATAGAACAACAATATTTGCAACTTTTGACGCAAGTTGTGGAACTACAAGAAGAAATCGCACTCGGAAACCGGAGAGGCCTTTGATAGGACTAGACGCAACAGTCGGCGACTGGTACACAGCACCGTACACAGCAAAAGATGCTCTGTATACTGCAACACAGCAAAATATACAAGCCTACTGGTACACAGCAAAAAATGCACAGCATACTGGGACATAGAAAAAGATGTCATGAACACCGTTGAGACAACACTCGCATCGCAAGATACGAGCGCCAAGGGCTTTGTCCCCACGGTTTTGCGGCGTTCATGAATATTTAGGCACATAGAAACCAAGATGGCCACATCAGTCCATTCCGTATTCACAGGGGTGATGGCCATATATAAGTACAATAGTGATCGTTTTATTATTTCATACATTGAGATAATAAAAGGGGAAAGACAGAAAAACAACCACTATATTAAAGGACAGAATTCTTCCTGGATTTGCTTTCTTTAACAAACACCTATTTATAAGTACAATAGTGATCTGTTATCTGCCCTTGACCAGGAATATATAAATAAAGCAGGAGAAGCGGCCATTTGCCATTCGGCACATGACGTCCTAACACGTCTCTCGAACTGTATAACCTTGAATAATCTTGAATATAATGCTGCAAGAAATCATCCGATACTTTAAAAAATTGTGCACATTTCTGAGTATACGGAATAACGATATCCATTTATACTCTTTTATATTTTTCTTGACCTAGATTAAATAACAATTCATACAGTTCCGTCCGTATTAAACTTTGTAGAGTATCCGTCAAGGAGCCGCAAGGTTCCGGGTTCGATACCAGCCCTCACCAACTCAGCGTATGAGTACCACAGGGAGTTGTGCTGTAAAGTGAGGAGCTGATGCTAGGGACGCCGCACCACCTCAGCCGCCAAAACAATATCCTTGATCAAGCGCTAGTGAAAAAGGGGATAGACTCCCTCGCTGCCTCGCTGATACCGACTTTAGGCAACCCCGACGACTTAGTTATTGAGTAAGCTTAGCTTATTTCTGGCACAAGGTCAGAATCACCTTGTCGATGAGGCGTAAAATAAGCTGCTTGTATGTTTTCACTCAACACCTCCGCTACAGGCAAGTTGCGATAGGAGGCCATTTTAATTAGACTGCAGTTGGTTTTGAATTCCCGAATTCCCCATTTCCCAGATTGGTTCAGATAACCAAGAATAAATAACCATTTCTGCTTTACTATTTATTCTTAACTGGATGGAAAATAGGTGGATCCATGTCTTTATCAAGAGTATTAAATCGAAGTGAAACACAAATACCGATTCCCTTTTCTACAAAGATAACCGTAACGCTTAACACGCTTAATATACACTGACTGCATCCCATGCACAGAGGAAGACCCCTACCAAAAAGTTTATCCTAAATATGAAACAAAAATGCATATGGTGGTGAGACTCCAGTTATGGAGATGTGGGAAGTGTAGTGTCCCTCCATTGCCATTACTCACAGGTCCACTATTGCCCGGAATTAGAATTATGTTTGAGTCCCATCTAAAGGTCAAATTGAACTGTTTAAAATTCTTAAGAAACAGCTACGCAAAAATTGGATAATACACACTTGATTATAATAAGCACTCGCTGAACTACAAAATTCTGGAACGATCCCTTGTATACCAGACGCAATATATATATATATATATATATATATATATATATATATATATATAATATATTTGTGTGAGTATAATACGGGAACATCACATGCCATTTATACTAGACGGGATGTCACGTCGTTAAAATCAATCAATTACTTAGAAATCAGAAGTAAGAATCGAACTCACTAATAATATCTTGCTAATCTAGTTTATTATCCATCAGTAAAGCGAGATGCTCTGAGAATTGATATCTATTTTACCCCAGTCGATGGCGAAATGGTTTGATCTAGAGCTATGAAAGCATTTTATAATGGAAATTGTATATTTGTCTCTGTAACCAAAACTAAAAAAAACTCCTCAAGTCACAATTCCCTGTATTATTTGCGTCATATTCTCCATTATTTTATTTTTATTCAAATCTCAATCATTGATAGAATCATTTTACATTTTAATACTGTTGGACTTATCTACATACTATATTTACCATATACCCCACGTGTACGGGTTAGGCACAATGTCCTATTAATGTGGGTCCACCCACGAGCCGAAACTCATGGGTGGCGGATGCAAAAAATGCGTTGATCTCGTCGGCATTCGGCCTCAAGGAGGCTCCTCAGGCACCGGGCAATAAACCCAGGCCTGCTCCTTTAAATTGAGGGGGCAGGTATTGCCTGATGGATAGCCTCCTGGGATCAACGCTGTTAATTACAGCAAACCCCACCCGCGGACTGGATCTACATATTAATAACATGCAATTGCATTTGTATATATAACAAAATAGAAATTCCCAATGTGAACGGGAAGGCTAATTTGCATTTAGATATTAAAAATTCAAAAATACGTGCTTAGTATTCTTGATTTCTAATTGTTTGGTCTTATCTTAATGAATATGAAAAGAAATTCCGGGAGAAATCTTAAATGAAATCCATTAACTAGAAGAAATAACTGTAATTTTATTCTTTACTTCCTAATTTAGCTAAATAGTTAAATCAGGAAAATTACGCTATGAAAGACGGGAGTCATCGAAGCGTAAATTTCAAAGTTGTTCTATATTCGATTATACCCACCTCTGTTTCAAACCTTGTATTTGCATTCTTATTTAGTTTCATTAGACTTTCTAATTTGATATAATATATATACTTGCATATATTTACTAGTACAGATAACATACTTATTGAATTAAGTGTAAAATATTAAAATGTAAATAAAATTCTGAACACACTTAAAGAGAGACTCTTATCTAGACGGAACATTTAACAATAAGCTATGTCAATGCAAAACGTAATTAATAAACGGACTTTAAAAACCATAACATCAAAAGATAAAAATTAACAGCATTTTCTTTACTGAAATAATTATGAATATTTAATTAATCACAATCAATTAGGATTATAGGTTGTTCTTCAAACTGGAGATGTAAAATAATTACGTACCATTAATAATCGGGAAAACGTTTAAATCGAAAATCTCTTGAGAGTCTTCAGAATAAACCGATGAAGGATAATACATGTAAAAATCATTAATAAAAAGGAATTACTATTTAGATTCTCTATCATGTGTTATATTACGCAGCTACATGGATTCCCTGTTTTTATCGACTTTTCCCGAATAGCAGTGTCCCTACCCCCATGAGGATGGTTGGCTGGTTGATTGATTTTAAAGGCATATCAACCGTCTGGGATTAAATCATGCCTAGTGGTTTGGAAGTAATATATGTTGTGTATCTATATTTACACTTTTGTAGTAATTGGTTTTAACAATGTGTTAGCATAATTGGGGATCATGTTGTATGGTATTGATTAGGTTCATGTGATATTCTATGGTATGATTGTATTTCCTTCAAAAAGGACATAATGTCTTCCATGTTAACATTTTCAAATAGATCTTTCACATTATTTGCATTAAAAAAAACGTTTCTTATGCGAGCAAAACCCCTGTATTCTATGAATAAATGTTTAACAGTTAAAGGTATTTGACATGTTTCACACTGAGTTTGTTGTTCTTGTTTGAGTATATTGGAGTGCGTTAGTCTTGTGTGACCAATGCGTAATCGGGACACAATGAATTGTTTCTTTCTGGACTTCCTTAATGCTGGTTTCCAGTTGCCTCAGAGTGGGTTTGATTAGAAAGAGTTTATTGCTGATGTTGTTATTCCAGCATTGTTGCAATTATGTATGAAGTAATCTATTAATTCTGGGTTTCAAGTAGGTATATGGAATCTTGAACTTGTCGGGGATCAAATGAGGAGCAGAAATAATTTTACATTAAAATCTTCATTTCGGCCCAATTTGGAAAGTGAACTTATGTACCCATACCAATATCGGTCGCTAGGACGTCCCATTGTGGTATAATGGTTAGCAAGATTATCTCAGGTCAATTACTACTGAATAGCGAATTCGATCCATATTGGATGCCCCATACTTATGATCTTGTGCCACATCCTACCCGTAGCAAATGGTTTGGGTAAATACCTACCAAATCGCATGGCTATCGCTGAAACTGTTTGACTCTATAGAAAATGGACGATCAGATGATGATAATCCCATATATATATATATATATATATATATATATATATATATATATATATATATATATATAGGATGTTTGAGATGAATTTGATATTTATATTTGGTTATTTCTCGCTGTAGGTTGGAGGTATTGACGCACACTACGCATGATTTAAAAGCTTGTACCCTTCTTTATTTGTGAATGAACGTGATGACAGATAGAATGGATGAATGGAACTAACCTGAATCATGGATGACAATAACATGTTTCATGATGATCTGTCCCGGCCATCAAAATAAGGAGATTATGGTTGTTGCCCGATGCTCTTTGAACACTGTAAAAATAATCAGGGATGAACTGGAGAATTCCAATGGAGACTACGAGGCTGTGGCTAGAAGAAAGCAACATAACAGACGATCTAATTGCGTTCGTACACAATTTTTTTAGAGAGGGTATCAGGTTGAATTCAGATGTCTACGTGGAGTTGCTAAACTCTGGATAACAAGGGTAGCCAATGGTAGGTCATATGTACGGCAGCAGGATTCGGCCGCTGCCATACCTCTGGGAAAAGTAAAAAATGGTTGTCGGCGAATTTTTACGACTACACCTGTCCCAATATTTGGCCTCCGAACTCCCCAGATCTTAACCCCATGGATTATTTTATATGTGACGCTGTTGAGAAAGACACTAATCGCCGTGCCATTACTAAAGAGCCCAGTTAATCGAGAGAATTAAGGTAGTTTTTGAGACCCTTCCGAGGAGAACTGTAACATCAGCTTGCTTCAGGTTCCTGAGCAGGATTGAGGCTGTGATCGACACTAATGGTGGTTATTTTGAGTGAAACTTGTTGACAGTAGTGTAATTACCGTACCTGTTGAATTTGTTTACAATCCATTAAATCTTGTAGTTACCAAGCACTTTTTCTTTTTACCTATGAAAGTGTCAAATTTCTCCCAAACACCCTATATATATATATATATATATAATATATATATATATAATATATATATATGTGTGTGTGTGTGTGTGTGTGTGTGTGTGTGTGTGCGTGTAAGAAAATGACTCTTTGAGAAAGAAAAAAAAAACGAGTCCCAATACTGATTTCGTCAAGAAAGAAAGAAACCTAGCGAGACGCAAAACAGCACATATCACTAACAGAAGTTTACTACCCAAGTTTCACCGAAAAGTACTTAAATCTCAGCCTGAAAAAAGATTGGGAAAAACGGATATATGAAAAGACACAGTATAAAATCTCCTTATATATATATATATATATCATCAGCATAGTCCGCATCTGTGATTGTTTGTGCAGGATATCGCCTGCTTCTTGCCTTTTTTAGTGTGAAACCTTTTTCTTTTATGGTATCTAATGATGTTCGGAGTACGTAGTCTAGACATATTATAAATATATATGGTGCCAGTGTGTCTCCTTGAAGGACTCCTGCGGCGATGTCAAAGAAATCTGTGTCGCCATCAGGTGAACGTACCATCGCTTTAGTGTCTTTGTATAGCATCATTATAGCTGAAACCGTTTCATTGGGGAGGCCATATGCTAATAGTATTTGTTCCATTTTTCCTCTATGTATGGAATCGAATGCCTTGGAGAAATCTACGAATAATAGCGTTGCCTCTAGATTCTTTGCTCGTACCCCTTCTATGATCCGTCGAATAGTCAGGATCTGAGAGGTTGTGGATCGATTTCTGCGGAATCCATTTTGGTTTCTCCTAAGGATTTTTTCTATTTCGGGCCGGATGCGATTAAGTAGAAGGGCATTATATATCTTGGCTGCAATAGCAGTGAGAGTTATGCCTCTGTAGTTTTTAGCGATTCCGAGATCTCCCTTTTTAGGGAATGGGAGGATGCAGCCTTTCGTCCATTTATCTATTCTATTTTGTCTATATACTGCATTGCATAGCCTAAGCAGTATGTCATTGAACTTTCCTATCTTCCACACCTCCGGTGGTATTTCGTCAAGTCCTGCTGCTTTTCTACCTTTTAGCTTCTTTAAAGCTTAGTTGATTTCATCTATTGTGAAATCTCCCGGCTTGATATCTAGTTGTTTATCTACAATCTTTTGGATATTACTTTCTATGATTTCTGGGGGGCTTCCTAGCAGTTTCTGGAAGTGGTCCTTCCACCCGTGCTGCATGCGCGACATGATGATGATGATATATATATATATATATATATATATATATATATATATAGTAAACGAAAGTCGGCCGGAAGGCCTATTGTCAGTATCAGCCGGACAGCGAGGGAGTCTATCCCCTTTTAACTAGTGCTAGACCAAGGAGATTGTTATTGCGTCAGAGATGGAGTGCCACGTCGATAATCAGCAACTCACCTTTACCGCACAAATCCAAACTCTGCTACTTATACGCTGACTTGGCTTGGGCCAGTATCGAATCCCGAATCTTGTTGATGCCAGGTGGATAATCTACCGACTGAGCTAAACTGTCCTCTACCAAAACATACGCTCGAGCAGGTTGTGATCTACAATTTCTTAAGCGGAGTTTAACAGGTTTGAATTCAGAGTTTTCATTCTCTTAACTAGTTGCCTCACTAAGATTAAAGAGCCCAATCTGTCCTAGATTTAGCCTATAGCTGGAGGTAGAATAATTGGATTCATACATTTCCGAATGGTATTAGCGCCATGCAAACAGCCTTGTCCGGGATTTGATCTCGGGTCACGGAGTCCATTTCCTAAGACGATAGCCATGACACAACGCACCTCTAATATTTCATAGAAAGTAGTTGAAGAAATTTAATGAAAATGCATTTTTGTTAATTTTTATTTATTATTAGATTAAATAAAAACAAAACGAGAAATCATAAATATGCCCGTGATGTTTATTCAATTCCTTATTGCTTTAGAAATCAATTAGGTTTTCAAGGTTTATGCAAAATTCACTATCAGTAACAATGGATTCCATACGAATTTACAGAAAAGAACGCTGGTAAAAGTTCATATACTGGATATTTCCTGCTTGTTCGGCAAAGGAAATTAATCATATTTATTAAGATAATCTCTGATAATAAAAACATTTATTCATTACGAAAATCCAAAGCGAACAAAATCTTTGAGTGATTGAAGTCACATTTCAATACCTTAATAGGAACGGAATCTTCCGAGGATGTTCTGGTGTGTTTTCCTTTTTTTTAAATGGAATTCAGAAGGAATTATTTTAACGAATTGCTGAAACCCAAGGTTATTGAGATCATATATATATATATATATATATATATATATATATATATATATAATATGTGGTGTGTGTGTGTGTGTGTGTGTGTGTGTGTGTGTGTTAAGAGTAAGGAAATAAATCCGACGGTATACGTATAGATAAAAGGATATGAAAACACACTATACTGTTAAAATGAAAATATGATATAAAATATTTTCATTTTAACTGCATTTGTGTTTTTCATCTCTCTCTCTCTCTCTCTCTCTCTCTCTCTCTATATATATATATAATATATATATATATATATATATATATATATATACTAGTACAAAATAAAAAAAAACACGATGTAAAAAAGATTTTTGAAACATATTGCCTGAGGGGTGGTAGTAAAAAATTCAATGTCAGCGAGTTTGTACCCTAAATAAGTAAAATCATCAAATTCATTAAAGGATTAAAAAATAAAACAATTTGAAATGTAAATATGTATTAAAATAAAATGTAAATATGTATTAAAATAAAATATGTATTAAAATAAAACCCGGAGGGTATATCGGTAGATACGTTGTACAAATAACAATAAAGTTGAGGACAATAGTCCGAATAACGCAGATAATACTTCTCATGAAGAGTTTATCAGGTTTGAATTAAGTGTTTTTTCTTCTCTTAGACTGGTTGTCTAAAGTTAAATAGCCCCGGTTGCTCTGATATTTAACCCATATCTGAAGGGAGAATAGCTGGATTCATAACTTTCTGAAGGATAACGCTATGTGAAATGCAAACAGCCTTACCCCGGATTTGAACTCGTCTACCCGAGTCCATTTCCTAAGACGATGGATATTAAACCCTACACATCTATAGGTTTTAAGATGTATATACACTTTAGGAATGGTCAATTCAGGAGATATTAGGTCTCGTGGAATTTGTCCTCACGATAAGACTCCAGGAATATTTTGTGGTCAGGTTATAAAGATTTCTAAAGGAAAACATTAGGGGACCAAGTATTGGTCGTTGAAAAAAACATGTATTATCTTTATTGTCACTTAATGACCCATGTGGTTCCTTGGCGTGTTTTTCTTTTGTGAGTGAGGTGGGAGGAGTTTTATAAATTTGTATGGGGACTGTTGGAAAGGGGAAAACACTGGCTAAAAAAACGTTGATGAAATGGCCCTATCTATTTCACATAATATCTTATATAAACTGTTTATATTCTTGTATTTTTGCTTCTTAATGACATGTCCTCTTTCCTAACAATATCTATTTGTTATTTACGTAGTTTATTTATTTATTCTTATATGTCTCCCCCTATCTATATATCTTTATTAATCTATTTATGTATTTATTAATTCATATATATATATATATATATATATATATATATATATATATATATATATCAGTTCTTTCTTTCATTCTCCTCTCTCTCTCTTCTCTCTCTCTCTCTCACTCTCTCTCTCTCTCTTTCCTCTCTCCACCTACCTATCTATTCACGTATATTTATTCCTTTATATATCTAGCAATTTATCTATTGACCATTCAGTTCTCTCTCTCTCTCTCTCTCTCTCTCTCTAAAATATATATATATATATATATATATATATATATATATATATATATATATATATATCTTTATTATTCATTTATTTTATCTCTCTCTCTCTCTCTCTATCTATCTATCAATCTATCTACCTCTCTTCATCTGTCGATATGTCTTCATTTATCCTTTATGTATGGATATATATATATATATATATTATATATATATATATATATATAGTGTGTGTGGTGTGTGTGTGTGTGTGTGTGTGTGTGTGTCTGTGTCTGTGTGTTCATTTATTTTTATTTGTCTATCTATTTCTATCAATTTATCTATTCATTTTATATATCTCTCGATCGACCTAACCTGTTAGTTTATTTCTGTCTATCTATCTATCTATCTATCTATCGCTGTGTATTTATTCATATAATCCACATGCATACATTTATTCTTTCTTTCTTCTTTCTTTCTTTTTTTTCTTTCTTTTTTTTTCTTTCTTTCTTTTTTCTTTCTTTCTTTCTTTCTTTCGTTCTTTCTTTCCCACTCTGTCAGAAAAGAAGGATCCTACATTCCCATTCCCCTAAAGGGCATCACACTTCCACCTTTATTGGTCCGCCTTCTCGCTGTGCCATTTGGAGTTCTTTCCAACCTGACATTAACCAATCTTAACTGAATCTTTCTCAATATCTTTCCCATCGTCATGGATTTCCTTAAAGATGTGCAAATACCTCCCACCACCACCACCACCGCCGCCATCACCACCAGATTCATTTTCCTTGTTATTTTCTCTTGCAATTCTGCATTGATTTACAAGAGATGCCCGCTGTTAAATCAACTGTGCTGTTGTTTGTGCTGCACCCTTGACAGAATTTTGATTAAATCCTGGTCAACTGTGTTGTCTTTTTTGTTTTGTTTATTAAAAAGATTTTAAATGACATTTGCATCCAGAATCATCCTATTATTCGCTAACGTCAATACATTTTAAATAGTCGCTCATTGTTTTATTTGGTTGGGTGGATTTTACGGCATGTCATAATTGGGTTATTTTATGCCGAATACTTTTGTATTTTATTCATTTCTGTTGCGCACTCACTTTTTAAAACCAATTTTTAAATAATTTAAAAAAAATCATTTTTATCTATTTAATACATAGATTTAGCTCTATCAGATAGTACTACTCCGGGTCAGTGGATCTGGGAGTAATGGTGATAAAGGGATACTCCACATTCCCCAGATCTCTAGAATTGGAACTTCGCTATTAAATGCAGTTTAACATCATACCCAGGATATATAACAATCAGTTACCGTCTCCTAAGATATATATGTGTTACATAATCTATGCGGTTGCATAGGATTATTGTCAATCCCCTGTAATTCTGAGGGGATGACCCTTTTCATATCATGGCCTTTGTCCTTCCATGGAAAATTACAGAAGCCCGCCAAATATGTGAAGTCACATGGGACCTTTTGAGTCCCCAGTTTGCAGTTGGACGTCAGGCAGAGCGGTCGGCCATTTTATGCTCTGTCTAAACTGGATCTCACGCGCGCTATGTTAGTTAGCAGATGTCTGGGTTGGGGATTGAAAATAAAGTAACATCAAAATAAATCGAAGTCTTGTGTTTATTATCTAAAAACTAACAATGACACAGGGTTTCTGATAGAGAGAAATCCCAAACAGAAAACCAGACAGAAGTCCCCAAGTCAACTCCAGACGCAAGATCTTAGAAGATGCCAGACCAAGTCAAGATGATAGAAGAACTACCAAAGACGATCAGAATACTAAAGACGGCCAAGAAATAGAATTAAAGAAGAGGTATGCAACATTATAATTATTTAGTGCCAGTGAAGAAGGCGCTATGCAACATATGATAAAAAATATTGGGGGTTGTCCATAAGAGAAATTTGAGAATACGGTCTGCACAATCATAAAGGGCTAGGGCTTGACGTGACTTGCCGATAAATCAGTGGGTTCCTATACACACACCCGTCTAGCCCAAATAATGGCCAAAGTGATATGCATATATCTATGCATATCATACTGCTCAGCCATCCTTAGGATCACGGATCGTCATCAGTGGCCAACAGGCATCCTCAATGGGGGCTGTCTTACCCCTCTGTAGAGGTACAGTCGGTGTATTTTACACAAGGATGCTGCATGCTCTCTTGAACAAATCTTGAATCAATAAGAAAGCCACTGTACGGCCACTGGGCTCCGATCACTCAAACAATCGGGCTAGGACAAATTCGACATGGTGGACATTGCTAGAGGAGCTAAGAGGAACACATAAGTGACGTTCTTTTATGGACACCACACATCAGTCTATGTCGACCAGCAAAAACCTACATCAATCAGCTCTGTGAGGATTCTAGATGCTGTGTGGAGATGATAATTAATTGGGACACTTGGAGAGAGAATCATCGGCATCCATTTTGTCAGCACAACATGATGATGATGATGATGATGATATTATGCCTTGAAGTTAGGGAATCGCGTTCATAGTACGTTTATATTTGCATTTTTCCTCAGTTATTAGATATTTTTTCACACTGTTATATTCCTATCTAATGCAAATAATTTACTCATAGTTGCATGGTTTTAAGTATTTCTATTCAATACTTATAGTTTATGCACAATTATACGCTTTCAAATAACTATTTCTATTTAATAATCATTTATTCGCAGTTATATGATTTCAAGTAACTCATCTTATTTCTATCTATTAATAATGGAGATTCGCTTCCTGTTTTTGTCTGTAACAGAAATTACGTCACTGCTTACATCACATTACCCAAAATCTCATAACATAGAATAACATTTATTCTACGATTTTTGGCATTTATTCAGTAAATACACTCAAAATTTGAACATGCAACATTAGACAGTCCTCATTGTTTTTTAAAACAAGCTATAATAAATACATGACTGGTATATATCTATATATAGTTTGTTTTATTTTAATAGATATTTGAAGTTTACATTTCAAATTGTTTTATTTTTAATCCTTTAATGAATTTGATGATTTTATTTACTTAGGGTACAAACTCGCTGACATTGATTTTTTTACTCCCACCCCTCAGGCATTATGTTTAAAAAATCTATTTTTACATCGCCCGGAGAGTGTTTTTTTATTTTGTACTAGTATTTATTGATAATTTGTAAACAATTGTAGCGCCAAGTAACTATTGTTGCTACAACTAATTTACATAGACTTATTTGGTATCAAGTATTCATATAGAATATTAATTGACTCACATATATATCTATGACCACCCTGTTAATTGGGACTGTAGAATACGCCAAATGCACTCCTAATGAGAGTTGACTACCCATGGGGTTATCTAATAGCCGTTCATAGTGACCCGAGAACAGAATTGTGGTGGTTGGAAAGTCCACAAAGCGGATAGTAGGTGGATGCGTGATATAAAAAAAACTTCACCTCGGTCTTTATTTGGGCTAGATAAATGGTCGTAGAGGCCCAAACCATTCAGTCGGCTAGTCATGTCAATCCCTAGCACATATGATGGTCTCGACAGTATTCTTCAAATTGTTCTTATTTCAAACACCAAACCGATAGAGCTCTTAAGTTATGAGCAAATATATAACAACAGTAGACCCAAACACAAATCACCTATTCATTGAAATGTATGGAAAAGAGACTGGGGGTTGATTTCTAGTCACATATTCCAGACCATGTCACCCACTAGAACTCATTTTACAGACGCAAATAGATTACAAAAGTCGCCATTTTTTGCGCCCCCCTCAAATTTGGAGGGCTAAAAATCAACATGACTCCGCCAATTTATGGAATTGGAAGCTCACATTTTGGGCATTGTCTAACTTTAACATAGTCCATGTACAACATTTCAGAAAATTTGAAGGGGTTGGGTGACAATTTTACTTTTTCTTGGATAATTTGAGATGGAATTACCCTTGAAGAAACTAGGAGATAGGAGGAAGAATTAGGCCCTTGAACTGTTTAAATCAGAATACTTAGAAGTATTTTACTATACTCTATGTGGGGATTGCTTTCACCCAGGCCTTTGTAAACAACACATCTTAAAACTGGTGTGAAAAACTCGCTAGCAGTAATTTAATTATGGAGAATGACAACATTCATCGGAAAGATGCAACAATATCCAATCTATGTATAAATACGCTAGTGTCTCCCTATGCGTGTCACACTTTAAAACCCCCGATCCGGAGGAGCTTCGTTGTTGGTGAGGTGGTAGGTGGAGATGTTTGGATAATAGCATGGGTGAACTTACGTCATATAAATAATTAACAATTCCGTTTTTTATTGTGACGAAAAAGAGAGGAATAGAGACATGCTACATAGAAAATGATATCAAACGAAAGAAACAAACAAAGAGAGTGGGGGAAGATAGAGAGTGAGAGCTCGGAAGGGATAACGTTAATCTGTTTCCATGGAATGGAATGAAAAGAGCAAAAGAAGTAAAAAAGAAAGAATTACTGAGAGAGCTAAATCAAGATTATTATTTTTTTTACATATTGAACTATTTTACAATAGCGCTTAAGTAAGCATTTCAAACATTGTAATAGTTAATTATCATAATTTGGTATATTCATAGATCCTGCTATTTATTTACTTTGTCTTTTTATTTTGTCTTATTTGTTTATATTATTATTAGTTATTCTCCTTCAACATACGCCAGAAACATAAAATAATATTTGATGTACTTCGAAACTCAAATTTAAGATAAGATTTTTATATTTATATAGGTTAGGTTAGTTACTTTCCATTTTATATTTAGTCATATTTAGCCATACCCTAGCGAAAGGGATGAATCTGTTGTATGTTGGTTGGAGGTAATTTTTATGTGAAATGTAACACTAAGGAAAGAAGCAAAACAGTACAAATAATCACAAAGTAGTTTTAGTCGTAATACAATTGTCCTGAAATGAACAACAAGGTACAGAGTTGTGGTTTGGTTAATGGATGTTCCTTTTTACAAATTCTTATAAGTGTTAAAGCTTACTTGTATTTGTTCACCCGGTTCGAGAAGGATTGATATTCGTGAACTTGACCGTTCGCTGACTGCTGCTTTTCTGCTCTCTACTACTATAAATCTTCCCTTCTCAGAATGTGCATTAGTTAACGGGAGGTTTGAATTTTGGCGTCGGTCAGACTGGCTTTGTCTATTTTTAGAATACGATCCTTTTTCTTTGTTCCATAAAACTGGTCTAATAATAATCTACAGCTTATGAACCATTACAAATCCAACTATTCTCTCTCCAGCTACGGTTGTATAGAAGGCCAGACTGAACTCTTTAACCTAAACATGGCAATTGGTCCCGCTAGTTAATATTAATAAGGAATTAGAAGAAAAGCAAGAAAATAGGCGCCTGGAAATTGCAGAAAGTTCTATTAGATATCTTTACAGATATTTGTAAAACACCTGAGAAATCTTCAGCTTTCGTAGCTTAGAGGGTAAAGCGGCTCGTAAGAGGAACCAAAGTTATCATTAGCGAAAGTGGACGTGAGTTCGAGTCATATTAGCATTTTTTTCCGATATTGCTGATTTCGAAACGTGATGTTCCTTACTATCCAAGAAATGAGATGCGATAAGAACAGCTGGATCTAAGAAAATGAAGAGGAAGAGTTAAAACTTAATAATGAAAAACGCTGATGGACGATATTCATCTAAAAATTAAATTAAATGCATAAAAATGTTACTGAAAATTGATTTTACTCCGGTGTCCCACCTGCTGATGTCAGAGACATCTCTCTCTCTCTCTCTCTCTCTCTCTCTCTCTCTCTCTTTCTCTTTCTCTTTCTCTTTCTCTCTCTCACACACATACTCTTTCTCTTTCTCTTTCACTTTCTCTCTCTCTCTTTCTCTCTCTCTCCCTCTCTCTCTCTCTCTCTCTCACTCACTCACTCACTCACTCACTCACTCAACTTTAAAAGATAAAATCTAGGTAAATCTTATTTTTTTAGACATATAAGCCAAGTCTTTTTTAAAATATATAAGCTGAGTAAGTCTTTTTTTAATTCCCTTGCACCGGGAAAAGAGACACATATACACTAGTGGAGATATCTGGATATATATTTGCCAAGTGTGTTGTAAATATATAGAGTATGTTGAAGCAAATATATAGAGTATATTTTAAGATTGTGTACTTAAAATAGGAAGGACTTGATAATAAGCCTTTCATAATAACTATTAGAAGTAGAGAATGACTCATAAACTCTCAGTGCAACTCGAACCCACCTCCATTTCTTTTATCCCAAAAAGTTGAGTATATTGGGTGATCTAGTGCTATAACGAATGCTCTATATAGAAGCTAGAACTGATAACCAGGTGTCCCCTATGCAAAATCAGACGTGAGTTTAAGTCTCACCTAGCGTTTATCCTTTACTATTGTCTTTGATATGCGTTGTTCCTTGCTGGAGAATAAATAACAAAATTAATTGCGATGAAAAAAAAACTCAGCTACAATTAAAGGATAAACAGAAAAATAATTGAAATTGATAATAGTAATCTATCGTATGCAGTCGTTAGAGCATCTATCGAGGAACCAAAAGGTTCCGGGTTCGATACTGGCTCTCGCCAACTCAGCACATAAGTAGCATGGCTTTAATCTGCGCGGTAAAGTGGGGACAAAGTGGTGGGTGTAGTTGTCTACCCCAGAGGCGAAAGAACCTTTCTGGTCTAGAGCTAGGGAAAAGGGGACATACCCCCTCGCTGTTCAGCTAATACTAACAATAGGCCACTCCGCCGACTCAAGCTTA
Source organism: Doryteuthis pealeii (assembly GCA_023376005.1). Taxonomy (NCBI): domain Eukaryota; kingdom Metazoa; phylum Mollusca; class Cephalopoda; order Myopsida; family Loliginidae; genus Doryteuthis; species Doryteuthis pealeii. The sequence continues at coordinate 99,633,110 of CM042137.1, read as the reverse complement.
AACTTAATTAACATAAATTGTATGGAGAAACAATAAATGCAGACATATGGGCGACTGATAAATTTCAAATCCCGGACCTCCCATCTAGCCGGATAATAAAAAAATATTTTTTATGATTTTTTTTTAATTCGGAACCTCACAAAACATTGTGTAATTACTTTTTTACTAAACACGAGTTAAAAATAAATGTACGTTAAATTTATTCACTATCAACAAAAATAAAATCACCTTTATTTTTAATGATTGCAGCCCAACAGGAAGGGAAATATCTGATTCCACGATTTAAAAAAATATGTAGCTTGCACTCGCTACAAAGTTTGAAAGACCGTTTTCAAGTTCTTCTTTGTTTGTTTTTTTTAAATTTTCTTTCACTAATGAAATTTTCTTGGGGTCAAAACATAGAAATCAATAGTTGACGGATTTATGGAGACACCTGGTGTAATGATTAGAGCCATAGAATATGAACTTGTCGATCCAAGTTCAAATCCTGAACTGTTTGCATTTGTCATAGCGCTAATACTCTTGCAAAAGGTAGGAATCCAACTATTCTCTCTTCAGCTATGGATAAATAGAAGAGCAGACTGGGCTTTTTAAACTTGGTTTGACAATAAGTCTAGGAAACAGAAAATTCTGAATTCACACCTGTTAAACTCCTCTTAATAAATTGAGCTTGTGTGACATCCAGCTCGTGTAAATGTTAGTAAATAATAGAGTCATAGAAAATGTTATGCATAGAAAATGTTAGTAAATGGTAGAGTCATGGAAAATGAAATTGTCGAGCCAAGTTCAAATCCTGACCTCGGGCTGTTTGCATATGACATAGCGCTAATACTCTTGCAAAAGTTAGGAATCTAACCATGTTTTGTGTTAAGTTTCGTCTTATTTCATTCAATATTTCTTTATCAAGAAATTCTAGGCTGACTGGTTTATGTTGTTCCTGACGCTTTTATAGATTGGAATGTTGAATTTCGAGTCATCTATGGGCTCGTGAGGTTGGGATTTGGCTGAGGTTGGGGTGTCGCTCTGTCGGACGGTCATTGATG
>CM042137.1:99607067-99629567 GCA_023376005.1 Doryteuthis pealeii | reverse complement strand
AGAGAGAGAGAGAGAGAGAGAGAGAGAGAGAGAGAGAGAGAGAGAGAAGAGAGAGAGAGAGGGAAGAAGCAAGAAGCAAGCAAATAAGGAAGAAAGAAGGGAATACACTATGATAGAAAAAAAGGAAGATGGAAAGAAACAAAAATTGATTGTATACATTGAAACATCAAAGAATATATATATATATATATATATATATATTATATTATATATAGATATATTATAGAGAGAGAGAGAGAAGAGAGACAGACAGACAGAGAGAGAGACAGAGAGAGAGACAGAGAGAGGGGAAGGAGAGAGAGAATAAAAGAAGCAAGCGAGCAAGCAAGCAAAGAAAGGTGAAAGAAAGTAATAAACAATAGTGGAAAAGTCAACAGTAAAGAAATAATAAATGATAAAGAAATGAATATACATTAAGAATTTTTTTTTAATTATAGAAAGAAAAACAGATGGAAAATAGAAACAAAAATAGATTCATAAAAAATAAAACAAACGAAAATAAACGAAAAACGTAGATAAGTTACATTCAAAAGAAAGAAAGAAAGAAAGAAAAAAAGGTATGGAGGTATGGTTTGGTTTGATTTCTTTGTTAAATAGCATATAAATCTCCATGGAATATTTAATATCAACTCCAACCTTGTAGAAGAATAGTAGTGATACTATTTAACCCATAACCACTGGGGAAGGGGGCAATACCTTGTTCCAAGGGTATTAGTCCGATATTGAGCGTAATAGCACTTGTATGTAAGTTTTTGTCCAGTCCATTCGCCACGATAAGTATGTAATAGAAGGTCGGAAGTATGAGGTATCCAGCGAGGATCAAACTCACTATTCTGTTTTAATGTATCTGTAATACTAGTTTGCTACCCCCCACCACCACGATGGTATGCCCAAAATACCAGTTTAAGGTATATTGTGCATTAAATGTGTTAAATGTCCTTTATATGTGCAAATGGGAGTATCTTGTATTGTCTTCTGCTGTGTTCCATGTTAGTACATAACGGATATACTAATGCTAATATTGGTTCTCGGAGGGTAGGGACTCGACTAAAATATTTTTCCCACTAATAAACATCCAGTACAGTAACAAATGTTGTATACTCTCTTTCCTTACTTTCTTACTTCTATTATTCTAGTCATCTTTCGTATAAGTTCTTCTTCTAGCGCCTGGACTTCGTCTTGGGGACTTCGTGTCTGGTCTTCAATTGGGGATTTCTCTTTATCAGAAGCCCTGTGTCATTGGTAGTTTTTAGATAATAACACAAGACTTCGATTTACTTAGATCATATTTTATTCTGAAATCCCCACCAGACTACCTGCGCAGATTGAGTCGGCGTCGTGGTTTTGGCTGATCTGCCTAAAACTCTTTCTAATCTAAACCGGAAGAGGGTCTTCTCCACCGATTCTCACGATATCCACCGGAAGGAGGATCAGGACTGAGGTCAAGCCTGGTCATTCAATCCTTCAAGGCCGCCGGCTGAACTTATAACGGCCATTTCGGTTTCTACCCTACTGTACATAATTATTAGGAATCTAATAATTATGTAACCCAAAGACTTAAATCTCTAAAGTATCAACTTCTAGTAGAACAACATTCCGCTTTCCATGCCTCTAAAAAGAAATTTAATTCACTATAATAAAAAGTAATGAACCTAAAAATATCTAGAACTATATATTTACTAAGAACCCCAGAAGATATATCCCGGTCAAGCCATGTTGAGCGTAATGGTTTCCGCTTGAAAAACTAAACAACCATGAAGATAGATGCATATTACTACTTGAAACTCCAATATTTTTCAAGCATGCAAAAGTAAACACAAACTGTTATGTACACATGTTTAATTTCTTCGTTTAATGGCCTATCAAGCTTCGGTATATATTCATTATCAAAATCACGTTCGTAAAAGAACATTAGTGGTACTATTTAAACCATAGTTGCGGGGTGAGCAGGTTCATAACATTTCCAAGCGTATTAGTCCGAAAGTGAACGTACGAGCACAAGAGTTTGAACTCACTACGATGTCACAGCCCAACACGTTACCCACTACATCACAGGTACTCCATCTTATATACAAATCATATACATTAATGCGCTCACTACTTATATAAACTTTTTTTTTTCAAAATGTACAAGTGAAACCGTTATAGCACAAACATCTACCATTTAGAATGCACTCTTTTCTCCAAACAATATCTACGCTATAATAATAAACTTCTTACAGTAGAGCATTTCGGCATTTTCAAGCCTTTAAGAAACAACTAAATTCCCTATAATAGAGAATAACTATTTCACACAGCGCTAATGACGTTTGGAAATCATTCCTCCTCCAGCTATGGCTAAATAGTAGGGTAGAATCTGCTCTTTAACCTTCGTTAGGCAACTATTATATTAGGAGAAAATTTCTGAATTCAAACCTTCAAGACACCACATAAGAAATTGGCCTTGAGCCACATCCTGCTCATGTTGAAGAGTAGGTAAATATGCCAAGCCATGTACTCTGTCATTATTTTTCTGAAAACTTCGTAGTGGTTCTAATTCTTAAAGTCATATCTCTGTATTTTCCCGATTTTTCCAGGCCAGCATGTCCTGAGCACCTTTTAAGTAATACCGTGCAGTGCGCATATATATATTTACCAACTCCTCCACACGAGCAGGATACGACACAAGGTCAATTTCTTAAGCGGAGTTCAACAGGTTTGAATTCAGAGTTTTCCTTCTCCTAGACTGGTTACCTAGTCATGGTTAAAGAACCTAGTCTGCCCTGCTATTTACCCATAGCTGGAGGGAGAGTCGAATTCATACCTTTCACAAGGGTATTAGCGCTAAGTGAAATGCAACTAACACGTTCAGGATTTGAACTCGGGGCGACGAGTCCATTTCCCATGACTTTAACCATTACACCACGCGCATATATAGCTATTTGGGATATCGACCTTAAGAATCCTAGCCATCTCGAAGTTTTATGTATCTGTTGGATTCTGTTAAATACTCAGCTAGTAATTCGCTTTGCAAAGAAAATTAATCTCCAATGCAAACCTTTCTGTCCAAACATCTCTTCAAAGCACCGTAGCCCAGAGAAGCTTTGAGACAATAGAATGGTCAAACCCAAATTTGATACAAAAGCTTAGAATTAACAGCAGTTCCTCTCACAGAAATCGCGTGTTCACAGAATTTTGCTCATTCATTCTCTCTGCTTCGGGAAAGATTGTTTGATTTGTGTAATAAAAACAAAGAAACAAACACCGTGCCGACTTTTCTTTGACTCGTATTGTTTATTGGCAGTTTTATTTGCACGGGGTTTAGCTCATGACCGTCTGTAAATGATATACAAGAACGAAAGTAATGGATACAGCAGTGGGTTAAAAGCTCAAGGAAATATATTGCTTTAGTTTAGACGAGCCTTTGTAGCCTTGTCTCATATATACTTACTTTCTAATAAATTAGGATCTTAGGGCACCTCACATGGTGTAATGGTTAGCAAGTTAGTTTTGCAGACCATTGTTAGTGAGTTCGATTCTCATTAGATGTTGACACAAGTCCAGATGTATGGGGCATACTTCTGGACTTGTGTCAACATCTAAGCTATGCTTAGTAATTAACTATATCATAGGATCTATATTTTGTTATTGACATCATTTATGAATTGCAATTATACAACGTCAGTGCGTGTGTTTTCTGCTAATAATCTAAATATAATAAAACGAGTAGAACTACCCGGAAAAGCCCGGAATTTTAAAAAGTCTCCAATATTCTCTTATCTATATTGATATACAAATACAAATATATAGAAAAAATATATAGAAAAATCTTTTTTTTATTAATCTATAATAAGAAAAGATTTTTCTATATATTTTTTTTACTTAATTCTATTCATTACATATACTTGATTTTATTTGTTTATTTTTGTTATTATTGTTGTTTATATTTTTATTTTATTTGTCTTTTATTTGCTTTTATTTTGTTTCATTCATTGTTAATTTAAATTATTTTTAATCATTTCTTAGTTATTTCTATTATATCTTTGATTTATACACTTATTATACCTTTATTTAGCCTTTTCCATGGAAAATGAGGAATGAAAAGATATTTAACACCCTCTCGGAGTAATATGATGATTGAACTTTGGTATTTGCTGCCCTTCACCAATTTTCCCTTATAAAAACACGTGCGCTCGGTCGTTGTACAAACATACAAACGAATATATATATATATATATATATATATATATATATATATATATATATATATACTGAAAATCTCTTTTATATATAGATAACATCTAAATATCAAGAGTTCTACATTACCCATAAGTTTGGAGCACAGACGATACCCACGGCATTTAAAATAGTAAATAACCTTGGCAGCTAAATAGAACCTCGTGTGTTAAATTTTTTTCAAACCTCCTATTAAATCAATGATTTTTTTTTTAGTTCATACGCAAAGACATACTCCCCCAGAATATATATATATATATACATATGTGTGAGCGTGTGTGTGTGTGCTAACCATAGATATTTGGAAAAAATCTGTTCACATTCTCTTAGTATTTAGAGATAAAAACAGGAATATTACGTAAGAATAACCAAATTTCATTAGTATTATCTGCGTTATTCGGACTATTGTCCCCATCTTCATTGTTATTTGTACAACGTTTCGGCCGATATACCCTCCGGCCTTCTTCAGGTATTTCTTCTCGGACTCGGTAACCTTCTCGGACTCGGGAACCTTCTCGGTTCTAGGTTCAAAGTTCCGTGATGGCTCCCGAATACAAGAAAGTTCCCGAGTTCGAAAAAAAGGTACCTGAGTCCGAGAAGGTTCCCGAGTCCGACAAGAAATACATGAAGAAGGCCGGAGGGTATATCGGCCGAAATGTTGTACAAATAACAATGAAGATGGGAACAATAGCCGGAATAATGCAGATAATACTAATCTTCAAGCCTCATCTCAAACATTCAGACCCATTTCATTAATCTTTTGTAATAAATAATTGAGAATTACTTCCCCTACTTTATGATTACCTCTCCCTAGGATAACTATCGAGGGAATACTTAATTATATAAACTCTTAATAAGTGCACCAATTATCATAGGTAGAATAAAGCTTTCAAAAATCTATCGGGGTTATCGTTTGTTATTATACCCTGTTTGGTAATCTAAAATACACAGACTTGATTCCCTGCAGATAGGTATCGTAATTTAGGAAGTTCCAGTCCTATACTTCTGGGGAGTATGCTGTATCCTTCAATTGCCATTACACCTATGTTCACTCTGACCTAAGTGGTAGTAAATGTTAGAGTATCATCTATGCATAGAATAGATCTGTTTGAAAACTAGGTTTATCAGACAGAAACTGTATAACTGTGTCGAAAAGTGGAATTATAATTCAATAGGAATAGTTAATTGGAACGATATAATTAAATTTAAGTTTGGTTTGGTTTTGTTTTACGGTATATCAACCTCAGTGGGTCATTTAATGCCGGTAAAGTTTTGAAATAAATCAATTCTTAATGGATAATACAATTTTTTTTATAAATACATTTTTCTATTTAACCCATAGATGCGACCCTTACAGGTACTACCACTCCGGGTCCGAGTGGACCAGGGAGCAATGGTGATGAAGGGGTGCTCCACATTCCCCAAATCTGGAACCTCACCATCAAATAGAGTTTAACATAATTCCCAGGACACGTAGACCCTCAGTCAGCGTCTTTTAGCACCCATATGATAAAAAGGGGTTGGCGCTGGCCATAAGGGCAATAGGGTTGGGAAAATCATATAGGTGCTAGGGCTTGACGTGACCAGCCAATTGATCGTAGGTGGCCTCTCCGACCGCCCGTCTAGTCCAAGATAAGGCCAAAGTGGAGTCATGAACTGCTAATCTACCTGGGTTCTATCCTTAAGCATCACGGGTCGCCACCCACGGCCATCAGGTGGCCCCATTGGGGGAGTCTTACCCCTCTGCAGAGGTGCAGTCGGTGCATTCTAACGCCCCAGTCGACAGGGTGGTATAAGTAAATTTAATAAAATGTCTACTTCTGATGGTGAGTTTCTGCAAAATGTCTTTAATAGGATTTACCTGTTACATTAACGAACAGGTTTTCTGTACGTTTAAAATCTTGGTTGCCCGTCGTTTAATGGTTAAACTCGTAGGAAATGGACACGATGGTCTGAGTTCAAATACTAGACGAGGCTGTTTGCATTTCACATAACACTAATAGCCTTGTGTAATGTATGAATCCTACTATTCTCATTTCGCCCAATTTTAAAAATGAAACATTCCAAATGGTCTTGCATCGCTTAAATGCTGAAAGTAAAATTAAAATAAACTGGAAAAAAATAGGTACATGTTTATTTTATTTGTAATATTGAAATTGTGAATTACTCAATATATTTTGGTAATTGTGATCTTATGACTTCCCAGTTCCCTGCCTTTATTTACGCTATGTTTTACTGATCCAGCGTCAGGTGAATCCCCAGCGTAAATTAGATATTTTCATAATCGTGTAACTTTTTGTCGGCAAATTAATGTTGATATTTTAAACGCATCCACACAGATTTTTATCGGCAAATCAATGTAGATATTTTACAACCCAACTTTTAAGAAAGGGTGAGAGAGTTAAATCAAGATTATCGTACATTTTACATATTGAACTACTATTGCAGTAACTCTTAAGTAAACATATCAAACGTTATAATAATTCATTTATAATACTGTGTTATATCTACTGGTCCTGCTAGTTAATTTTAAATGTCCTTAACTATTTATGTCATTATGAAGAACTATTTGAAGTACTTTTCTTTCACTGAGAATCGTTCTAAACATTTTTTTTCTTGTTACTATTTAGATAAGCTTAAAAAGGTATGATTTAAAACTTGCACAGATAATCTGAAATTCAAATCACAAATATTAATTTTCAAAAACCACCATATGATGTTTTTCATTGCAGGTGGGTAAGGCTCATCTAGCACACTCAGTAATTTGAAACAAAGGTTGAATTTTGTGGCCTAATGAACACAGACTAAAATATATCAAACGATAAAAATGACGGATAACACCATAATTATGTATGCATTATATGACTTCCCGGTTCCCTGCCTTTATTCCACGCTATGTTTTACCGATCCAGCGTCAGGTGAATCCCCAGCGGAAAAAGAAAAAAATCTCCTGTATAATACACACTGACATTTTAGAATTTATAGCAGGAAATTTAGCATTTTTAAAAATTGTTATCGGTTCGTACTGACTAAAAATAAGAATTAATATATTTCTCATTATGATTTAAAACAGAAAAAGTATAGTCTATTTAGAGCAAATATTTACGGCGAAAATAAGTGCACGTTACGAGAAACAAAATTATTATTCTGATGGATATTTCTCTATAAACCTTTAAGTAATATATGATTTATCAGTTATACACGGGTAAGTGCTGTTAGTTTTACTTTATTTTTATAATTAGACGATTAGCTTTATTCAAATTTGTATTAATGAGAGACTGCTGCCAAAATAAATAAAAAATAATTAATGGATTGTAAAATTAACGTTTTATGTCTGCATCTTATTTGATATAATCATAGATGAATTTATTTTTAAGATTTGCTTTAATATAGGTTTCAGGATACGAGCATGGCTGAAATGGAAATACTCGAAGCTATTATAGAAAAGATTTTCCTTTTACAAATATGTTATGTTCTTCATGATATTATTGGTACCCCGTGAAACAACAGGTATTTCTGCTAATATATATATATATATATATATATATATATATATATATATATATATATAATCCAAAAGTCCAGAGAAGAAATCTTCCTTACGACATAGGTTTTGTTTTTTTAAAAACAACTTGTCGCAGTTGAGAGCTCAATGTGTATTCTTATTGTTAGAGTCACAGAGCAAATTTATAATTAAAGAAATAACAAAAGACTTAGAGATTTTGCATTATAGACTATTTCGGGGAGCTTAGACAAAATGTCTAATTCTCCCGACTCATCTTCGCATCTGATGAGTCGGGAGAATTATACATTTTGTCTAAGCTCCCCGAAATAGTCTATAATGCAGGATCTCTAAGTCTTTTGTTATTTCTATAATATAATATAACATATATATATATATATATATATATATATATATATATATATATATATATGTGTGTGGTGAGAGAGAGAAATGTCAGGAGATTGTATATCTAAGTTAAACTAGCAAATAGATGACGTCAACAATTTTGTGTAGTCTCTCGCTTATGTTTTTTTTTTTAAACAAATAAAATATCTCTTCGTTTGAATATATATATTGGTAGGTAGGTAGGTTGAGATGAAGTAAGAAATAAAGAGTGTATGTGTGTGACATAGAGAGATAACGTAGAAAAACATATAAGGCGAGAAAATTGCCGCTGCTCATCACAAAAAACATGCAAGCGAAACGGAAATCGCTTTTTTGCTTCGTTCTGGTAAGTTTGCACAGACGTATTTAAGATAGTAACTATCTTCTTTGTGTCTCTCTTGTTGGCTCTCCACCTCACACCCTCAACTTCTGATTCAACATGAACCTTTCTCTTACAACATGTCACCATTATTTTATTTCGACTCACACCTGCGTCAAATTTTTTCCCGGTTCTAACTTACTAGTAAAGTGCATATTTTTCTGATATATTTTTTCTCGATAGGTGAGTATACGATGGGCAAGCAGGTGAAAAGTAAAACAAAATATACACACAGGCATACATTCATATACATATATATATATATATATATATATATATATATATATATATATGTTATTATACTAAAGCTGAGTTTATCAACCATCGCCAGCTAAAGGATTTTTTTCTATTTATGTTATGGACACAATATTTATATTCCTTGGTTTTATCACTACCCAGTGTTTGAAAAAAATTCAGTTTATTTGGTTTTAATTAGGCGTAATTAGCAATTAAGTCAACAACCGACCAATCCCTGTCTAAATTACACCTGACGCTCTTCCACCCTCCCTCTATATAGAGTTACCGTTAGTGGGAGAGTTAATGTGAGTAGTCGAGTTATACAGAGTGGGAGGCCCACAGCCTGTAAAAAATCAGCACTCGAACCCCCTCCTATCACCTAGGAGCACAAACTGACTGCTGATACTGCTTGCTTGCTCTCTTTCTCTCTCTCTCTCTCTCTCTCTCTCTCTCTCTCTCTCTCTCTCTCTCTCTCTATCAGTGATACTTATACTAATACTTAAAATTTCTTAAGAATGTAAATAAGACTTGACGTTTGAAGACGGTCGGAAAATTAAAACGAAAAGATTTTTGGTGGTCCCCAATAACAGTTTAACTACAATCTATGAATTAACATTTTGCGAATTGGGTTACGGTTTTAGGGGATTAAAGTTGTTTTTAATTACGTATTGCTTAAAAGAAATAAACAGCAAAAAAAAAAACAACAACAACAAATTACTATACATTTAATGAATTATTGAATCTACTATTGAGACATATATATCTATTTCAATCAGTTCATTATCTATCTATCTATCTATCTATCTACTTCAGTCAGTTCATTATCTATCTATCTATCTATTTCAGTCAGTTCATTATCTATCTATCTATCTATCTATCTATCTATTTCAGTCAGTTCATTATCTATCTATCTATCTATCTATCTATCTATCTATCTATTTCAGTCGGTTCATTATCTATTTAAGCTTATAGGGTCAATAAATGTGAGTGAAAATGTAGGAAGAGTGTTAAGAGTAAACCTACTTTTATGCTTATTTTACCAGCTCTGTAAATATTTCTTATTGAATGCAATTAATGTTAAAATAAAAACACAGATTTAACACAAACATTTATTTATATTCATTTATATTTATATTTTGTGAATGATAAGGACACCAAGACTTCTTTTGGTATTATTCGCTGAGTTCCATCTCGGCCTCCTGCCTTAAAAAAAACGCTAGGTGGTGATAGGTAAAAGAACAAACCCACCTATGAATGAAGTCCCTAGCTAAAGCGGTGCCTGCTGTATAGGAAAAAATAATTTGTCGATTGAATTTTTGAAAATATTAAAAAGAAAAAAAAACAGAAAAAAACAACGCTTTAGGCGTTTTATTATTGTGAATTTTTAACAATCTAACCCAAGTTCAATGGGTGACCCAACGGGTCACATCTTTTCTAGTATATATATATATATATATATATATATATATATATATGTGTGTGTGTGTGTGTGTGTGTGTGTGTGTGTGTTTGTGTATCTTGGAAAAGGTGACTTACTGGTGAAAATGGTCACAATGGTTAGTTGACGCAAAATTCAGAAAGGCAAGACAGCGATATAACAAATAAAAAGTGATCAATACCTTAGTAGAGCAAATTTATTGTTATACAGGTACAAGTAATAACCTACTCGAGTTTCACCATAAGATCTTCAGGATTAAATCCACTGGATTAATCAAGATATTGATTAATTGCAGTCGATTACACGTGTGTGTCTTTCGCGATAAACAAAACATAAAAAAACATAGATAAAAGCCCTAAAAAATAATTAAAAAACAAACTAAAACCAACTCATATATCCCATGATGACGACTGAGGAAGCGCTCGGGCTAATAGTATGGGAAATATCTTATTTCAAATGGATCCAAACACCAGAAAGATCGCCAGATGACTGGAAAAGACAAATAATGAAGTACTCCGTGTTATTCAATAACACATGCCTGAATATATATATATATATATATATATATATATATATATATATATATATATATATATATGATTCATTGGTGCGGTACCAAGTTTCTTGGTACAAGGTGATTCTAGGCAGGTCCTAATTCTCTACCAGTAGTTTGTTGTAGAGTTCAGGTTCCGTATGAGAGCTCAATGTTTAATTATTGTAAAGAGAGCAAAGTTATTTGGGAATAAAAGGCCTTAAATACCATGGGTATCATGGTTATCCCATGGTATTTAAGGCCTTGTATTCCCATATATATATATATATATATATATATATATATATATATATACATATGTGTGTGTGTGTGTGTGTGTGTGTGTTTGTGTGTGTGTTTGTGTGTAATTTGCATTAGAGTTACATTTATATTACAACGGTTTGAAAAAAAACCTATGAGTTGTTGTTTGTTGTTGGCATAAACAAGACGGGGGGGGGAGAAGAAGAATTTAAACGAGTTATATTTTTTTTCTTCTTCCTCTTCTTTCCCTTCAGCCAATCACCCTTATTTTTATTAAATCTCTCTGCCCTTCTTTCGCATTTCTTTCGAATTTTTCTTTTATTCTTGACTCCATTTTTCCACTCTGTATTGAAGCTGAAATATTGATTCCTTTTTTTGTGTGTCTAATCTCGTGTTCCTTCTTGCAATTTAATCGTTATTATCTCGTGTTACTGTTCAATGTCCATTTTCCTTTCTGTTTTTTTTATCCTTTTCCCTCCTTTCTATTTAAAAAAAAAGAAGAAATATATCGTCTGGCTTCTGACAAAATAACGTAAAAAATTGAACTTTTGTCCCTAACTTTCAATAATCCTGTTATGCCTATTTGTTATTTAATATCAGCTTAGCTCTCACCATTTCTTAAGAAAGAAAAAAAAGAATTCAGGCTCGCAATTTATCTATATTCCTCTTAAGATGTCATTGCGTAATTTTATGTTTTTTAAGAGTTTTCATGTCCAAATATTTTTGGGTTCTTAAAAAAGAAAGAGCTAATAAAAAAAAAAATGAAATAAAATGTCTTTACAATATTTCTTAAAAAAATAACCAAAACAAACGAAGTAAAACCACATTGTTTTTGTTTTTCTTTCTTTCTAACATTGTTACAGTGTTGATATCTTCACAAAGAAAATATCTTTAATCGTAAACTAAATTATGCCTGTCAGCCCCTTCACCACAAACATCATACCCACCTAACAATTTATCATCCTATTCAGCTATCAGGTTATGTCTAGATACATGTTAGCCTATTTCGCATATAGGTATTCCTATATTCTATAATGTAGTAGTCCCCTCCTACAAACTGTGACGGCCCCTCCGATCAATCGGCTGGTCACGACAAGCCCTAGAACTTATATGATTTTTCCAAACTTTATTGCCCTTATGGCAAGCCCCAACCCTTTTTATCATATGGGTGCTAGAAGGCGGTGACTGCGGGTCTACATGTCCTGGGAATGACGTTAAACTCTATCTGATGGTGAGGTTCCAGTTTTGGAGGTTTGGGGAATGTGGAGCACCCCTTCATCACCATTGCTCCCATGTCCACTCTGACCCGGAGTGTAGTACCTATTAGGGTCCCATCTATGGGTTAAATAGAAAAAATGTATTTAGAAAAAAATTGTATTATCCATTAAGAATTGATTGATTTCAAAATTTATCGGCATTAAATGACCACTGAGGGTCATAAAACAAAACAAACCAAAACAAACTGTTGACACAAACAACAAAAATGTAGGTGCGAAAATATTCTGCTGGTGTGAGAAATGGTCTCGAATAAGATTTAGGGATTTTAAAAATTTTCAGTAAGTTGATACCGAGAGAGTGACAAAACTCGATCATCAATGAAGGAATGTACTTTCCTTGATCGACTAAGCAATAGCACTTCAGGTCTTCCCGATTTTGAGATCGGTCCAGGTAGAAGATGCAACATTATTGGATATATTCCGCCAAAGCATCAAATTACCATATTGTTATGTCTGAACTCAATAAGTCCTCTGTAGTGTTTGTATATTCTATACTTACTTGTGTGTGTGCGTAGTTTGCCTCCTACAAAATCTAAGAATCTTCGATACCTAACAGATGATACAAACATATTTGCAGCACTTGCAAAATTGTACAAAATTGATGCCTCAGTTTCATCAGAGGAAGCTAGTTTCTATGAAACATCACATAGGGGCTTTTACCTTCTTTATTCATTATGTAATTGGTCTGTCTGTAACCAAAACATCACCACTGACATCATGATTCCCCTGTGTTATTTAAGTTGTATTCACAACGATTATGGATTTCCTCTTGTCTGACATTTCAACTTCTGATATAACTCATCGTTCATATCTGTGTCTCGTCTTTATCTATTCATCTTTTCCAACTCTCTTCAAGACACCTACAACGGTTGTAATGATCGGCTTAAACCACTTGTTGAAATTCGATTGTAAAAAACAAAACAAAAAAACATCACTACCGCCTGGTCGACTGGGGCTGTAGAATACACCAACTGTACCTCCAGAGGGGTAAAATCCGCCCAATTTGTGACACCTGTTGGTCGTGGAAGGCGAGCCGCGTATGCTTAAGACGAAATCCTGGTGGTTGAGCAGTCCATCACATGCAAACTTCCACTTTGCCCTTATTTTAGTCTAGATGGCATCCGGAGAGGCCCCTACGACCAATCACCTAGTCAAGTCAAGCGCTTAGCCACTTTTATGATTGTACCCAATCTAAAGATTATCACCCATAATATTGGCAACACTCCACCATAACTTCTTCTTTATCCACTATAAAAGACACATGAAGGCCGCGCGTTGTCCTCTATATATATATGACTTATCATTAATAGTACATTGCTTTTACCTGAGTAATAGCAGGCTTAGAGACTCATATATTCCTGAGTTGTATTAATTGCTATCCCATACGTTCTTGAGAACTCTGTCTGAGAATATCAAAAATCATTGTTTTCCCAATTCATAAGCCCCCTCTGTATCACACATTCTAGCGTACTCCCAAGTCATATACTATTCAGAAAGATGTATTATTAGTATCACTATTCTATGCTATCACATTGCATCTACTAATGATAGTATTAAATAAATAAAATTAATTAAAATGTATGTTTAAAACATTGGATATAATAGTCACCAAATAGCATTATGCAAACTCTCAGTAGCCATAAAAACATCGTGATATATTTATTAAATACTCAAACGTTCAACTCTTCACGTAATAGAAATACCAGCAATTACAAGAGATAAATATTCTCTTGTGGCCTTTATTTATGTTGGATCGCTTATATAATATCACCGTATCAATCTACAGACACGAGCCGATAGTCTAAACCTCTTATTTCGAGCTAGAACCAGACCAAGTAGATTTTTGATGCAGGGCCTATGAGGTGGAACGATCACATCTAGCTTCATCAGCTCCTCACTTTACCGAACTCAGGTTGACCATGTCATTACTGCGGTTATGTTCAATACCGCATGTAGTTGGCCGTAATATGACCCCCTGACTATCGAACCTCACGAAACACTGTGTCACGATCCTACTATCAAGTGCCTTACCGAACTGAGTTCCATACAAATTAGTCTTACCATGCCGGTAAAAATCCAATAAACCAAACCAAGTATACTAACAAACACCGCTAAGAGACAATACAAGAATATCATTTGTATCCGCGTTTTTACGCCTAAAGTAAACTTGAGAATCGTTAATCCAAATTGAGTGAGAGCGAGTGTGAAAGTAGAGCTATATGAAAATATTACTACCGGACACTTATGATATACAACACTCACGCACATTAAAGTGCACGGAGTCCTAATAAATTGATCCACACTATCCTAATGAGTACACATTTCGCTGTATGTGAAGCAAAAACACGCTAGCTGTACTACAGACAAATTTACTTTCCTGAAATTACTTCGGTAATAGTTTCCGAGTGTAGATCCGGAAGAATATGTCAACCATGTTAATCTGAAAAAAAAACTATGATTAGACGCCTATCCCCACGGATATGCGTCTCTATATAAGCCAATCACCATCTCACAGACTTGATTCTATTTTTCTTTATCTTTTAATGAAATGGCTATCTATCTCCCATGAGTTCGTCATAATGACTATCAATCATAACTCTCACGTACTAAGCACGACACTTAATAAACGTGTAATTGCGGAATAATATACTAATTCGTAATCTTGACAAACTAAGATTAAAAGACGTGATAGGAACACAAAACACAGACCTAACGTAGCTAGGTTAGAGACACGGATTACCGTCCACTATCCACAGCAAACACAATAGCCCAAACATGCCACCACTACCATCCCATATCCACACCCCCACAGCACTAAAACCCCCACCTCCCATTAAATTATTAGTGAGATATATTAACCTACTGGCTAGTCTATATTAATATATTCAATATAAGCTATAATAATCAATCATTTAGACATAAATATGCTATATATATAATGAACGTCATTCCACAGACACACGTGTTATGCACGTACGTTTTCAACGTATCTCCATTCAAGTGTTTTGCTAGCCCTATTTACCCTACAAGACTACTGATTCCCCTCTCGGCTCAAGACGTGAGTAGAACAATTGCACCTTTTTTCTTTATATCACCCGACTCCATATCTCTACTCAGCGTGCACAAGATCGTAATATCTTTTGCCATTTCTACGTATTTTGCTCGCACTGCTTTTCCTACGTCCTTTGCTCATGTTGTTTTGAATACGAGTACATGACTGAGCTGTAGATATATATGTTTACGATCACCAGCATAATATCAACATATCTATAACACAACCTACACGATCAGTGCTCTCTTTATGATGCTGGCAGTGAGAGAGATTCAATATAGAATTGCGAGAGAGCGCCAATACACGTTGCGAACGGAATGTATCCAACTATTCTCCCTGCCAGCTATGGGCTAAATATATAGGACAGACTGGGCTCATTTTCATAATCGTTAGCGTTCTAGATCGACATACGCATATTACAGAAACCCTGCGAGTGATCATTAAATGTTTCGTATCTGGCTAGTGTAAATTTATATTTGACACTATACTATAGAGAATCAAGGAACATTTTTCAGAAGCTGTACGCATCAGACGTGTTCTCTTCACTGGGCGGAGCCACACTACCACAATGGCGATCAAAGATAATGTTTCAGTGTGACAACGTAAACTGTGCTCATAGATACTAATTTAATCCCTATAGACTAAATCGGAATGTGCACGTCTCACGGACGTGTTACGCTATATATAGGAGTAACACGGACAATTTATGGGTTAGTGAGATAAGCCATGCGGACCATTCTCCACTCTATCATAACTCTATTGTCGGATTAATCAGAGAGGGCACTGAATCCCGCACTACTATCGCCTCGTATACTGTAATTGTCCCTAGCGTCTTTCTTGTTAATACATTTTCGTAGCTAACGATTTATGACCGCGTCCGTCTCTTATACTATTATGTGCTGAGACCCTTAGAAACCCAACGACAGAACTAAGCTGCAAACCAGTACTTGTAAGCTTCGGTCTTAAAATAGAAAATTGAATTTTTCATTGATTTTTGTTTAGGAAAATATGTTTTCTATACATATATATAAATAGATAGTGCGTGTACGGCTCGCGTCTTTAACATCACAAGTCTCAGCTACGCGTCACTAATATATAATCACTAGGTCGATCTAAATTAATGCAGATGCACCACACACACACTGCTACCATCAAACATTACGGAATATTTTAAAAAAAAGGAAATATTAATTGAGTGATCATGTATTCAATATTTGTAATTACCCATGATTCTGCTTGTATAGAGTGTGACAGAAAAAACATGAACATGTTTAAAAAATCCGGATATGCAAGCTCACCAGCTTCTATAAAAATATTATTTCTCTTTAACCACTTCTCAGGGCATACGTTAACCATTTGACCTGTAAATTTCAGTTGTCATTTCTAAAATCGAAAGTAACGTTAATGAACATTAAATCTTATACTATATTTGTAGTGTATCTGTCTTTCAATCGGCTATCTGTCGGCGGATGCAATTAAATGAAAACCCTGCTACCAAAATCAAACACAAAACTTTCTAGGATTAAGAACTTTACGTTGTAATGCCAGTGTCGTATTTTATATTTGCCACTGAATTCATTGTGTTCTGAATACGAATGCAGGAATGATAAAAACAGAAAAAAGGAAGAACTTTGGAGAGAAGACCCTCAAAGAGTCAGCTCATCATGCATGAGTCTATACTAACCTCTTTAGTAGACCAAAGTATAAGATAATACCAATATGGGAACCTATAATAAAAAGGAAGAGTAGATTAGATTTTTTAAAAAAATGCAACCTAGCCAAGCGAATGGAGTCTATTTGTAAAAAAAATCATACATAGGTAGACCTTATTGTCGAGGAAATAAAGATTAGGTTTATACGTTCCCAAAATTCAGCACTGATATTGAGGTTCAAATGGATCACATATGCGTGGTAGCTTGGATATAAGTCGTCGGGCGTTAAGACAGTTCTAATCCGAAAATAGAATAACAATTTATATTCGAGAACAACATCTATAGAGAGTTCAATTAGATTATTAAAAAAAGTAACTGCGCAATTTCTTAAAATTCAAAAGAATAATGCGTTTAATATATATAAACCATATTTGTTTGATGAATGAAAGTGAAATTTAAATAATATAGTTCTATAAAACATTGATATCCAACAAGCAGTAACACAGATAATGAAGCCCATATGAGGATTTTTTAAATGTGTTATACTATAAGTTTATATACTCGACTACTGAACAACAGGCAAGCACTGAGGTTATGATACAGGTTCACAACAGCTAGAGTATATAGTCGCCAGAGGTGGAGAATTATAACATCGGTATCAACCAACTCGTGAGAGGGAGTCTATTGAATACCCTATTGCACTAGCGCTAGACAAGCGAGTAATTGTTGTTATGTCTGCGAGAGTCTAGAGTGGGAGTGCCACACCTATAACAGAGACTCTAATACTTTTACCGCACAATGCCCTGTGCTATACAGAGCGAAGAGAATGAATGGTTGGCTGAGAGAGGGTGCGCGCTAGTACGAAAAACTAGGGATCTTGTCTTTAGATTGTCAAGATGCAACACGTGTTTCGGCCGAGCTGAAAGATCTCTGTCTATCTACCACCAATATGAAAATATACATAAAACGTAGGAGAAATTGATAGATTGTTATCTTTCTATTATTTTCAATATTGTATATACTAAATAGAATAGAATGGTTAATGAAAAAATTCTTTCGCAGCGAATGAAAATATATAAGAAAAGATTACTATATCCTTGATATTTATTTTTTATAAAGTATTCAAAGTATAGTTTACAGACTGACGTTTGTTATATATATTTGTTAAAAACTATTTTTTCATAAGAAAATAGGTATTGGTAAAAATCATGAAAGCCACTCAGTGAGAGGGTTGCATGCGCACCAAAGGCTCCGATAACTATGCGTAGCTGGAATACGTAAAAGTAGAAGATAAGATATACTATAACATCAATCGCTAGTTCGCAGTAATAAAGAAACTATTCGCTAAACGATTTCTTTATGATGCAAACGAGAGCTCTCTATTGTAGTGCTTTGCGTAGCTCAAATTTAAGAAAATGAAAAGATGTATGGTTTTAGATTATTAGGATAGAAATGTCTGACGTGTGGTCATGTTGTGATGAACGGACAGTCAAGCTCTAAGTCGTGAGCGATTATAATATCTATCGATGTACGTGAAATATTAGTCTCCAATGTATATCATATAGTGTGAGAAAAGAGATGATTCTTCAACTATATATATTAAAAGCAAGGAATTAACTTAATACAATTCTGTATATATCCATGTTTTAAAAGTACAATCTATTAATGTGTGTATTGTTTGCTTAGTGGAGCTTGCATAGTTTACACCTTTTCAACACGAGAGGAAAACACAATGGAAGTCAAGTCGATTTAGCATTAATTAGGCAGCCAAACAGTCAAATTTTTGCCGCGATAGGGTGAAATAGAGAACTATACGTGCGTCAATATACCAACATAATGAGCCTACAGGAACACGGCGGCTATGCTGCCGTTAACTGCATAGTATATAGAGTCTATTATCACACCGCTCTTATCACTCACACTCTGGTCACTATTATATATGAGAAAACACATGTCGTCCGCTTTGTATTATCTCACTCCAACCGAAGGAACAGGCCTCATAAAAAAGAATAAACAAAAAAAAAGAAGTATTATACACAAACTTCATATCTCCGTCTAACGAAGATGTGAAACAAGGCCATTATTATCAAAAGGCGGGGCTGTATTATAGATTTAATAGTGGTGCCTACGAAATCTATAGAGAGGATTCTCGTGGCCCAGTAATTAAACGTGATGTGCACTTGCGAATATATTCCTTCTTTGTGTATAGCGATGTGCCTCGAGACAAACCCATGTTTCTTCACGCCACTCATTACTTTTCAGCTTTCGTGCAATCATAATATCCATCGAAAAAATATTATAGTGTGAGTGCGTAATCTAATAGTATTCAATGTGTCGTGTATAATTACTTGTTCAGAACACTGAAATAGTATCATATATGCTCGGATGCTGTTTGCATTTCACATGCGCTAATACTCCTGGGGAAAGTATGGAATATACAACTCGCCTAACTATTCATGGGTAAATAAGCAGGGTTATAAACATAACACTAGGGCTCTGACCATGGCTAGTTAACCAGAAAGAAATGACTACCTCACATTGCACAAAACCGTTAAACACCGTTTTAAAGAAGTAATAGAACCTACAGTCTATAATTACACTGACTCCGCTGATGAGTAGGGTATCGCTATTCTATGGAGCTTTCACTTTCCTAGTAATATAATTATTTATATATTATATTCATTACATCATAAATCATACACTATACACCACACTAACACTAACACATACATCATCACACTATATTAATATAACGTATATATATGAGATACACTTATACCTCAGCTATGGGGTTTAAAGTATTCCTTAATGTGTTCTGACTAGAGACTTTGCATAAATATAACCCATTGAGTTTGTTATGCCACAATAAATAATAAAAATTTAATAAAACATCCTATAGTATAGTTGGCTATAAGAAACATTGAGCTTCAATTCCTAATAATTTACTCGTAATGCGAAATCAGAGTGATCCATGACTCTTGCAACGAGCTTAATTGCAATGTAAAGGGCAAAAAGATGTCTGAATATTCAAAGAGAGGTAAATCTAAGAAGCATTAACTCCCGACGAGTTCCCCGATTCCTTTTATTCTATGTAAAACATAAACAAAATTTCTATATAGCTAAGACACAGGAACTCCAACCTTTGTAACTAAAGCCTTAAATGGAATCGAGATGATCTGCGAATGATCATAGGGATCAGAGCTGCTCGTGAGTTTAAACGTTATGAATCCAGTATACTTAACGCCCCTCGTGATCCCTATGCGACAATTACACAAGACAAATGATAAGTAAGAGTTGTTATAAGGGTTGCTTACATCAAAATGATATCTAAACTTAGCCGACCTATATTACTAATCCATGCAGATCCACAGAATAAACCGTAACAAGAGCTAAGAAAAACTCCCATAGAGTCCCTTAAGCAAAACAACTTGACAAAGGATAGGTAGCCTGGATAAGTCCATAAACGCGTCCTGTCTATGAAAATATTTTTGACAATATAAATAAGACAAAAAACAATCACTGCTTACTATTCGGTATCCAAAAATCACAAAGAATAAAATATGCACGTGAGTGTAAAGTTTTCAAACAAATACACAGACAGGTCATATACGCAAGAATTAATCACTTATAACGACTACATCACACATAGGTAAAATAACTATACAATAAAAGAATGATATTATATTAGTATTAAAATTATGTATTATATAAATGAAATATATAGTAAAAAATGTACAAGTGGGTTATATCATAATATAGTTAATTATATTACTGTATATTATATAATATAATGTATATAATATTATAATATTATATAATGATTAAGTGACCTATATTATCTAGAGCCCGGTCGAAACAGCCTGGTGTACAAAGCTTTACCACGTATACGCAAACATCGGTCATTCCGATCTCTGAGTTGGCGTAATTCTTGCAAGAATATACATGTTTAATTCGATGTTTAATGATAAATTGAGTAAAATATTATCTCACATGATATAATTAAAAAATTTGACGTCTAATAGTTCATGTTGATAATGGTATATAATACATTATGATGTCATATTATATACGTAGTATTAATATATATTTAGATAAATGAGTGAAAGTTACTTTCAAATATATACACTATATAAATATCACTATCTTTTAGAGTTATATATTTATTTAACCCTCATTACTAAGTATCATCATAGTACTAAAATACGAAATGGGCTTCCTATGATTTTTATATTAATCTTCCTGTTTAATTTTGTTTATTACTAATTATTTTGAATCAATGTATTGACCAGTTTTATTGATTCGAACTGCTTTTAAAGTCAACTCTTAAGCACGCACTGATTCAATACAAATTGTCTTGTTCAGAAAATTTCTGAATTTTTTTCTCCAAGCCAAATACAGATCAGACCTTTGTAAACAGATCGAATAGCGTGCAGCATGGCCATTAGTTCTATTTTAATAGAATTGTTAAGAAATTAAAAAGTGATGGAACAAAGTAAGTTAAGAAATGTTAAGTAAGATAGAAAAAAAGGAATATGAATTGTGTATAAGAGAAAAATCTGAAAAAAAAAAAATGAATACCAGAACAAAAGAACATGAGAAATTGAAAAAAAAAATTAAACAGAATTTTAAAAGGAAATATTCCCTATAATATATTCTTTTATTCCTCTTTCCCTTGCTCACTATGCTTATTTCTCCTATATCTTCCTTTTTGTCTTTCCTTCCTTTTGCACATCGCCACTTTTGCTATTTTTCCAATATGGAAGACGCTAAGAAGACTTAGCAGAAGTAATAAGTAATAAGAGGCTAGTCCAAAAAAATTGGAAGACGGAGTCAGGTGACAAATAAACAAACGTTAATAGAACAAAGGAAATAAAGGAGAGGAAGAGAAAAATAACGTGCTGTTATGTTTTTCTTTTTAATTAGAAATATGCATATAATTACAAAGAAGAGACGCTAATTAACATACAAAAAGATGTCACAATGAAAATCAAGAAAGCAACCCTTTTTTAGAGTAAGTGATGAAATAAATAAAATGATAGAATGAATGAAGATAGATTACTTTTTAAAGTGAAAGGAAAATCAGAAAGAAAAGAGGAGAATGTTAAATATGGGCGTTGACGTGTTAGCCATGAGTGTACCTGCATTATGTAAGATTAGCAAGAAATGTGGTTGCTTTTTCCAGAATCTTTGAGTTAGATGAGAAATGGCAAAAGTTTTAATGTATTGATCAGTATAGCCACATTTGGTAGTGTTTTCATCTAAATTGGACAAGCCTAATGCAGATTGGTGAAGTTGGCAAGAGAGGAGAAAGTTGAGAAAGTCTATTAGAATGATGAATTTAATAAGTCTGAGATGTAATATTTGCCAAGAAAATGCGTTCTAATAGTATTATTATCTCTCTTTTAAAAGCAACTTGTGACTTTGGCGATAATATAGAAATCATCATGAGAAAAAAAGATACTCAGTGGCTTTGTGTTAATTGATAAACCATAATCTTTGCTCTAAAAGACACAAGACAATTTGTACACATATCCTCAGCACGTACACAAAATCACTCTCTCTAATACT
>CM042137.1:99603864-99606967 GCA_023376005.1 Doryteuthis pealeii | reverse complement strand
TTGGACTATGCAGAGGTAACATCCCTGAGTACACACACACCACACACACACACACACACAAATATATATATATATATATATATATATATATATACCCGCACGCACGCACGCACGTACGCACAGACATGCTACACATATATATACAAAAACCACATCTATATATGGGCGTGTATATATTACTATTTCTCTCACACAAGTCCATGTACATACATACATAAATATTCACTTTCGTAATGTTTTTTTACAGATTTTAGTGCTGTTTCACAACCTTTTCTATCGTTTTAGATTTATCTAAGCAGTGAGTTTGCCAATTAATTATAAAATTTATATATATATATATATATATATATATATATATATAATATTATATGTGTGTGTATGTGTGTATGTGCTTGAATTCATATGTGTGTATGTTTGCATGTATATGTGTATATGTTGGTACTTATCTCTCTATATACTTATGTGTGTATAGGATTGTGTGTGATCACTTGCAATATGTCTTTATTAGATTAAACGTTTACTTCGTTACCACGTTCTGTACTCAAAGAATATTGACATTACAGATGTTAATTTTTTAAACCCCAAAAAATACAACAACATAAATAAAAGTACAAAAATACATGAGAGCGGTTCTTATTTTGAGACTGCAGCATATCTATATTTTGGACTAAATAGTTTAATTTCTGCAAAGTTTGGTTATAGATAATGCCTAATTATATCCGTATTGATTGTATGATATTCCACTAAAAATCATAAAATTATTGTATCTTTGATTGGGATGAAAATCAACAGCAGACACTTCTGGTAAAAATTGGCCAATGAGAGATGAACTCAGAAAGCATTTAAGTTCGTTTGTAAATGTCCTGAAAACAATTACTGGTTGAACTTTTTACCCATAAGCACTATCTTTTCGATTAACGACTGAATAATTCAACAATGATTATCAATAACATTCTTTGGAAATTGTTTTTATTGATGGGGAAGTAAATAAAAATAATTAATGTGGTGGAGTAGCTCTCTTCGGGTTCAGCCGAACAGCGAGAATGTATATCCCCTTTCCTCTAGGGCTAAACCAGAGAGATTGTTTTTTGTTTTTTTTTTTTGGGGGGTTTCTGGCCTAATTTTGATATCAGCCAAACGTGTAGAGTGTATTCCCTTTTTGCAAGGGGATATTTTTAGGTAGAGCAGCACACGCCTACCGACAACCTTAATGCTCTGCTTTACCAAACAGTTCAGTTCAAGCTGTGCTACCTGTGCGCTGAGTTGGGGAAAATCAATATCTAATCCGGAAACTTGCGATTCTAGCGGGTGCACTACTGACTGAACTAAATCTTGCCAGTCTTTTTCACAGAAAGAGAAACAGATTACACTGAAACGTTAGTGAGGATAACTGTCGCAAACGAAGGTATAAAAACAAGTGCATGGCCTAGAATAAACTCATTATAATCGGAGCATATTGCGCTTGATGTCTCAAATTTTGAGATGAAAATAATTTGTACTATTTAGATTTTTCGAACTGTTGTATATATTTATATAACAATTAACCCTATATATCCTAGATAGTTATCATTCCGTTAACCATGACGAGGGCAAATGTTAAGCTATGCAAAGTATTCTATGTTATTTTCGACTGTAAACAGGATTGAGCCTGGAAACTCAAAACGATTGTCACTTAGAAATATAATTACTCAACAGCTGCATTTTTGGTGCTGCCTACATTCTCCATGAATGTTCCCGATTTCGACATGAAGTTTTCCAACTTCGACAAAAAAAAACAAAAAACACGTGAAGAAGACCGGAGGGCAAATCAGCCGAATTTGTTGAGTATTTAACAATAAAGCTGAGTACAACAGTCCAAAAATATTAGTAATACATATTTACCTTTTATATTCTAACGCCATTCCATATCACATATGTGTCATATGATTTCACAGTGGTTAATATATATATATATATATATAATATATATATATATATACCAAACTTATGGGTAAATCCTTGCGGTGAGAAAAAACAGCAAATAGTTTGATTGTAAAAAATATACTACCAAACATTTGGTCAGATCTCAGCCCTGAAGAGCATTAAGCGGAAACTTTTAGTAGGTTCGTCTGCCTCATTAGATTTATTTATATATATATAATATATATTATATATATATAATATAGTATTTTACCATGCTAAGCTTACATGCGACCTAAGGCCAGCAGTATAGGTATCTCCATAAGAATCGATCTCATTATCAATGGCTTGCTAATCTAACTAGATACCATTACACACCTGAGGTGACCAAAATAAATGTAAAATAACGCTTTTTAAATCTTTATTTTTAATTGCTGGTAAAATAAAGCAAATACGATGTTCCTACTTTTCATAAATGGATAATTTCTACCGTTCGTAGAAGATACGCTTGTTATGTTTTTAAAACACGAGTGTGGATATTTTCCTAACAAGTATCATCTGCCTAAAGAAGAAAATTCAATCGATAGTCGGTTGACGTCGAATTTGACTAATAATTACAAACGAACTATTCGAAAAATAATGTTCTTTTTTTTTATTATTCATTCATTTTTTGGTTCACATTTTCTTTCGTATTGCTGTCGATCTGCGCACTTCGCTTCAAGATCGATAATTAGACAACTTAATAATTTTATTGTATTTTGTAATTTTCTATCTCGTATCAACGTGATTTATTAATCGATAATGTTTATAGAGCGGATCAATAGATTCCATCTGTTTCTTGTGAAAAAGCACGAAACTGGCAAATATTAACTAACATAATTTCATTCAACATCTCCTCCTTGTTTCTGTCAGCTAACCCAACCCCACCCCAACATTTTTTTTTCAGTCCTTACCTGCGATTTTCTGACATCCTTTGCTGATCTGTCACGATCAGCTATTTAGAGCTTCACTTTAATCTAATATTTGGCGAACTAAAAATGTTTAAATCTAGTTGCGATTTTAAAGATACGCGAAAGGATTCTCACCCTTAATACTCGAAGCGCAAAAGTGGCAAGAATCACTACTTTCTGTCATCTTTATTTTTCATTTTTTTTTTTTTTTGTAAAACTCCTAAATTTATTCTTGCATTTCTCTGTATCGGTAC
>CM042137.1:99568864-99598864 GCA_023376005.1 Doryteuthis pealeii | reverse complement strand
TTCATTATTCCCAAGTACAAGCTAACCTGGAGTGGTAGTACTATTAATTCTAAAATATTCTAAAATTCTGAAATAGCGTTAGGGTTAGGGTTAGCAGTTATTATTATAACCTTATGTATGCTTTTTATGGTAGGCCACATACTATAAGGGATACATGATTTTGTAGGCCACTTTCAAAAGGTAGGCCACATACAATAATGGTACCATAAATTCAATGCAAAAAAATAAATTCTATAATAAAATTTATTTTTCTTCTAAACCAAAAATACTAGGAATTTCTTATGGTGGATCATCATACAATCAAAACATATATTATTAGGCGATATTTATTACCCAAACTCTACAGCACTGAAAGTGTAAAATTATATATATATATATAATATATATATATATATATATATATTCTATTTGATCTGAAGAAGGGGTATAAACATCCCCGAGTTTCTTTCACCGTCTGTGAGTCAAATATATATTTTCTGAGGTTATTATTACTAGATAAAAAATATTTGATGCCGTATAACCGCGTGCATAAAATAAACCTCTTAAGGAACTACATTAAAATATAAATGTACATCGTACACATTTCCCTAACCCTGTGGCATGATATTAACCCAGATGGGTTGACGTGTCTTTAAAATTAACCAATTAATATATCCTCCAAAATACTTTGACCGCTATATGTTCTGATATTCGGCTGTTTATTTTTGTCTTATTTTAGTCTTGTTTTTAAGCTGAAGTTTCCGAATCGTAAAACGTCGAATATTTTTTGAAAATATCTTTGACGCTATGCGACGCACAACCGTACATTGAATCTGTGAGAAAAGCGAAAGAAAAACTAAGAAAGTGGATTGTAGATAAGATGAAAGGAATGAAGGGAAAAAAAGAACGATGAGCGGAAGGAAGGAAACAAATCATAAGTTTATCAAACGAAACATGAAAAAAAAGCAAAAACAAAAAACAACTAAAACAAGAAGGAAAATATGAAAATAGTTCTATAGTGATTAAAATATATGCCAAGAAAAATATAGTGCATTGATGGATTAGATACTTACGAAGCATTATTAAGTTGTGTCAGGGGACAGGGACTAATATTCTGGTAGCTTAAAGATTATACCACGCAAAGTGCCCCAAAAAGACTAAGTAAAGCTTATATTTAGCCGCAAGTATTGGGCTTCTACCGTAGATCGAACTCACCATGGTGTAGTAATTGATTTTCAATTGTAGTTTGCAAAATATTATACAAGAAAGTGTTGCTCAGGTTTTGTCTAAAGAGAAATAAAATAAAAAGAAATACAAAAGAAAAATGAAAAATGTCCAAGAAAGAAAGTGAGAAAGGAAGAATTCTGTAGATGAAATAAATAAGATACATGGATATTGGAAGAAAAATCAAATGAAAGCAAACAGAAATTTGAAACTGATAAAATCAACACATCGTCTTGCATATTGGAAGAATAGAATAAAAAACGAACACAGAAAATACAGTGTTATTTTGAAAATATGTACAATTAAGTTATACATGCTCATAATTCTGATGCTATCTATCTATCTATCTATCTATCTATATATATATATATATATATATATATATATATATATATATATAAAGATAATGTACGTATGTATGTCTGTCTGTATGTTTGTTTGTACAACTATTGATCGCACGTCCCTTTATAAGGGAACATCTGTAGAGATCAGCAAAGATCAAAGTTCAATAAAGTGCACTCCCTATCTTGGTGCTAGAGGGGGTTAAAAACCTTTTTATCTCCCATTTTACATAGGAAAAGCTAAATAAAAATATAAGGGTATAAAACAATGATATGATATTAAATTACTTAAAGTGATTATTAACTCTTTGCCTACAACGCTCACAACGGCTCTCACATCACTGAAATCTCACCGTAAAAGGCTGGCAGCGGCTCTCGCACGGATAACTTGTTTACACTGAAAAATCCCTATGTGAACACCCCTGATATTCCTTTTTTTTCTTTATTTTTTCTGTGAACCAAATCTGAGACTGGTACTTGATCGTTTTGCAATAGTCAGGAACCTTGGTATTAACGTGGAGTAAATTATGAAATAAAACAAATTAATTGAAGTTAAACATTTTAAAAAGCAAATGAATGAAATACAAGAAAAATATAAAGATGAAGAATAATAAAAATAGACAACTTACAAACAAGTATATACAATGTGTGTCAAAAAGTATAGAGATTTTTTGTACTTTTTGGCATACTTTGTATTCTGAAAGAATTAACGTTCCATTCATTGTTCATTTCTATATTGGTAAATACAGCTTCAAACTCGGCACTTTTATTACACACCTTGTATTCTAAAAAAATAACGTTCCATTCATTGTTCATTTCTATCTTGTTAAATACAGCTTCAAACTCTGCACTTTTATGACACACCTTGTATCCTAAAAAAAAACGTCCCATTCATTGTTCATTTCTATCTTGTTCAATACAGCTTCAAACTCGGCACATTTTTGACACACCATGTATCCTGAAAAAATGAACGTACCATTCATTGTTCATTTCTATCTTGGCCTAAATCTCGATGCTTTTATGACACACCTTGTATAATGAATAAAGGATAAAACAAATATATAAAGATAATTCTATTAATCTGTATAAAAATATCGATTAGATATATATTTTTAACTTTTTAAATCCGGGTAAACACCGGGTATGTTTGCTCGTATTGGTAAAATTATTTTGTGAAAAGAATAAGCGAAAGGTTTCATTGGGTCTTAAAATCCATTCATTGACGAGATATTGAAATTTGTAAAAGAACTTTACACTCTCTTCCCTTACAGTTTTACAGGTCTTTTAGGGAGGGTTTATCATTGACAGGTTTCTTTATTGATGGATTGATTGATCCATTGATAGATTGGTTTTAAAAGATAGTCAACCAGTCTAGGGTTATTTTATGCACATAAAATAAGGAATTGCGTTCATTGAACTTTTCTATTTGCATTAGTTGAGTAGTTAATTCTAAATGTTTCTTTTATTTGCACAGGTATTTATCAAATATTCCTATCTAATACAAATATATAATTCCTATCAAATACAAATAATTTGCTCACACTAGTATGGCTTCAAGCTCTTCTATCTAATGCTAATAATTTATACACAGTCTTATGGCTTAGTAATAATAATTTCTTTGCACATATTTAGTTTAGAACAGGGATCACCAATTTTTTTTCACGGTGGGCTGGATATTTGAAAGTATAACGAGCGCGGGCCACAATATTATTGTGTCCAATACCTGCTAGCCAGAACGAAAGCTCTGAGAAAAATACGTAAAACAAAATTTATCTTTCCCTGTTATATTCATGGATGAGTGGCGTAAGATTCATAAAAACAACTTTAAACAACATATTCATTTTCAAAACATTATCAAAGAACGCGACATTCAAATACCGTTGGTTGGCCTGGTAAAATGCCTTCGCGGGATGGATTCGGCCCGCGGACCGTAGTTTGTCGACTCTGTTTTAGAGTATCCAAAAATGTATAATCCTGAGTAAACATTTATAGCTTTAAGGAACAAATCCTGATGTAAATAATTCAGTTATATGATATCATGTATTCCTATCTAATACTAATATGTTCAAACATATCTATTTGTCACATTGATGAGAGACTAACGGGTACCACCTCTTAGTATGAGAGAGGAGCTGTGATAAAGAAAATGAGGAGTAATTCCACCCACCCCGGAACTCTAGAATTGGAGACTCGCAATCACATGCAGTTTACTGTCATCCCCAGGACAACCTTTTCTTCTTATAGGGTGATTCTATGCATGTGATACAGTCAGCGCATTCTAAGGTTCGCTAATAAGGTATTTCGTTTATTGAAACA
This sequence comes from Doryteuthis pealeii, assembly GCA_023376005.1. Taxonomy (NCBI): domain Eukaryota; kingdom Metazoa; phylum Mollusca; class Cephalopoda; order Myopsida; family Loliginidae; genus Doryteuthis; species Doryteuthis pealeii. The sequence continues at coordinate 99,595,004 of CM042137.1, read as the reverse complement.
TGTTTTTTATGTATTAAGTCTTCTTTAAAAGTTAGGTAATTTTATTGTTATTTATTCATTAGAAAAATGTTCCACTAATAGTAAATTTTGACAATCACCATTGCTTACAATATTCCATCTACACAATTACTGAATGAATTCTTACATTTTGATAATTCTTTTTTTGGTAAATTAATGCTTCATTATCAGATTTAATATGGAAAATATTTTTGACGCAAATTTTCAGTTAAGTCTGAATTTTGAAAGCTAAAGTTTGTGATTAATACGTATTTTTACAATGTTTCTGTTAGAGGAAAGTTAATTCTTAGCTGAGTTTTATATATTTATATACCTATTTAGTATTTTTCAAATACAAATAAGAAAACTATTTAAGAACGCTGTATGTCTTTTGAAAACTAATGAAAAAAATCTACAATACTATCAGAGAAACGTTTTCATCGAGTTAAATATGCAGTTACTCTTCGGTTCTTCTTTGTTGTAATATTTCTAAACTTTCTTAAGAAAATAGGGAGAAGTTTTCGTTTGTTCTTAACTCTTTACCTACCATATTTGTCGCACGATTGTACCGAATTTTCATGGAATTCTTTACCTGTATGATGGGATATTTCGAAGTTCAATATCTATCTTAGGAAGCGCGTGGTGCGGTGGTTAAAGTCATGGGAAATGGACTCGTCGCCCCGAGTTCAAATCCTGGATGTGATAATTGCATTTCACTTTGCGCTAATGGATAAATAGTAGGGCAGACTGGGCTCTTTAACCTTGGTTAGGCAACCAGTCTAGGAGAAGGAAAACTCTGAATTCAAACCTGTCTAATCCCGCTTAAGAAATTGACCTTGTGTCACATCCTGCTCGTACGGAGGGGTTGGTAAATATATATAAATATCTATTAACTCATGCTATTCATATAATGTCATGTTATTATTGTAATGTGAATCGTTCTGTGACACATGCAAGAGTCGCTGCCAGCGGTTTATGATAGAATCACAGTAGTTGTAGAGCCAATGTGAGCCCCTTAAACTAGTCAAAGGGTTAAATAGATGTAATGTTGGAATCTTTAATTTTGTTCTCTCCATGCTCTGGTTTCTTCACTTAGAATTATCATTTGAGAAAGTTACTGATATTTGACAAAACTTGTTTCGTGAAACATTATCATCAAATTAATTATGCAATTCTGATGAGGAACATCTTAATTGTAATGGTTTCGTAATTCTCTTTGGAAGTAACTGACAGAATTTAACGCAGCTGTCCAAAGAAAATCGTTTGCTTCTTTTCCAGTGAATCCGAGTGTTAAAGAAATAAAATATAAATAACTAATTTTGAATTAAAAAAAACATAAAGAAACTGCACATAAGTAATTTTGAATTAAGAATTAATTTTGAATTAAAAAAAACACAATGAAACTAATACCACTGGGAAAGGCGAATTCATATATTCTCCCTCCAGGTATCTTTAAATAGTAGAGCAAACTAGGCTGTTTAACCTTGTCAATGAGAAGGAATATATATATATATATATATATATATATATATATATATATATATATATATATATATATATATATATATATATATATATATATAAAAGTGAAAGGATTGGTGAAAATTATTGGTCTTTTTTTCTGATATAAGGTGTGTGCCAGACGGCTACTTTTACTTATATACTCGCCGAAAAACATGTGACCAACCTATTGTCCAATCAGTGGCAGTGCTCTGCTGCTGTTATTATTATTTATACTGGCTGATTCTAATCTTAGCTACTCACATCTACTTGGATCTTCTTGGACGACGGACCGAAGGATTCTATATCACATGACTTATTCACTTACCGAAGGATTCTATATCACAGGACTTATTCACTTACCGAAGGATTCTATATCACAGGACTTATTCACTTACCAAAGGATTCTATAACTCGGGACTTACTTACTTATTTACTTTAAGTTCTTTACAACTGGCCAAGGATGGCGGCCAGATACTTAACAAAAATAAAGTAAAATGTTTTTATACCTCTTCGGGAGTTAAATTAACAGAAACACAAAAAACACTATTGATAATCTTTCCATGATAGACGAGGAAGATAAACTGAGGAAACGGGGATTGTAATTAGCTAAAGTAGATGGATTTCTCTTGACTGCTGATTTGGTGGTGGTGGTAGGGCTTATTCACGCTCATTGCTCTCATAGATATTTGTAAGAATTTAATAGCGGAGGGTGGAAATTGATAGATGAGAAGATAAGTGAGGTATGGGTTGCTTTGTGAGTTAATTGCAAATTACTGCTAAATAGAATGATGAGAATTAATTATTTTTCAAACATAATTCAATTCGACAAGTAAGGAATTTTTAGTATTTAATTTTAGTCATTAAACTAAAATGGAAAAAGCCTTGCAGAAACAAACATTGATTCGCTCAGCTTCAATATAATAATAAATATATACATACATACATACATACATACATATATTATTATATATATATATATATATATATATATATATATTGTATATTACATTTTTACTTGAAGGCACTTACAACGCATGTATCGCATAAAATTCGATACTTTTTCTTATAGAAAATGAACTTGACAAGTGTAATCCCGGCAAAGGATGGCTCGGTGTGTAGAATACCGTACAGACTGTTTCGACTTTATTAAGTCTCATCAGCGGTATATACTAACGATTTCCCTCCGACAGAAATCGAAACCAGGACTTCAGCAGACACAGTGAAACACTAGTGAAACACTTTTGTATGTATGTATGTATGTAGTAATATATGTATATATATATATATATATATTATATATAGAGAGAGAGAGGAGAGAGAGAGAGGAGAGAGAGATGATGACAAATTTATATGAATTTAGAAATTCCACACGAATTTTTATGACTAGTAGGTATACTAATGAAAAAAAAAAATGAAAAAGATAAAATGGTCAGGTGTAAGTTGATTATTAGGTGAAAATGAAAATAAAATGAATGGAAAGGAATAAAGAAACAGAAAGGAGGAAAATCGGAAAGAAAGAATACTGCTATAAAAAAGCAAAGAAACGATAGAGAAGAAAAGCGAATGAGATAAAAACGAATGGAAAGAAATGTGAAAGAAAAGGACAAAGAAAAACAGCTAGTTTAAAATGAAAGGGTTGCATATCTGCGGGAAAAATAAGTCGTCCTTCTTTGGGTAATCAAATATAGAATCCATGTGGCGGCAGTTTTATTATCATTTATTTCTTCTGTATTTTGAGACGATAGATGTTGCCTGTGGGCTAAGGGAGATTGTTCAATCGCCATTGTCTCGGCAGGAGAATAGAAAGTAGTTTTATTTAGATGGTAATCTAAAGAACAGGATGGGAAAAGATCTCCACTCTTTTTATATATATATATATATAATATATACATATATATATATATATAATATTATATATGTATATGTATATATATATATATATATATGCACATAATCAAAAGAGATGTTATGCACAATTCTATACACAACATGCACTTTTATACAAAGCTTTATAAACGTTAATTGGAATAATGTGCCTGAGGATTTAATATAATAAAAAAGTCTATCCACTTCCTCCCCCTCCCATCTCCTCTCCTCTCCTCTCTTCGTCTCTCTCTCTCTCTCTCTCTCTCTCTCTCTCTCTCTATCATTGATAAGCATCTATATCCAATTTAGGTTAGTGAAGACGATTACTTGGCAACTGGCAATACGATTTTGAAACCAACTAGCTTTCAGGATCACGTAGGGCGAGAAACTGTCAGTTACCAAGGGCCACTCACACTGTGGAAAATAAATATTATCTATTTTCCACCTTATGCAAATAATAAACATAAGCCAAAAACAATTCTAATTATCTCCCTTTGTCTATAGCAACAGAGCCCTAGTGACTTAGCCATAAACTGATGAGAAAACTCATGCGATTGGCTAAGGGCCTTTGTCGGTGACCAATCAGAGCACACGTTACGAGGCTCAGTTTGGACCGCCAATTTTGATAGTTGGAAACTGATATCACCCTCTTGCTGCTGGAAACTCTCTCGGAAGAACATAATTTTACTCCAGGCGTTCAAGGAACGAGGAGAAATTGGAACAGCAAAGGCAGGGTTGCTGCCGCGTAAAAAGCGACTAACGAACTAGCAAGACATTCTACCTGGATTTCACATAAGTCCGCGATAAGTATCAAATCGCAAACAATTCACAATTTGAACATTTACAAACATTACACATTGTAAACTTACACAGACATTTGTACCAAGTTACATTGTAATTGTATTGTATAACTTTGTCTTGCCTACGATAAAAGCCTCTGTTTTGTTTATAAGCCTTGTTGTGTGTAGTTATCTATTCTTACAATATCTGACTCTGTTTTCTTATAACACACACACACACACACACACCACACAACATATATATCATTTACATATATATTATATTATATAATATATATATAATATAGAGAGAGAGAGAGAGAGGGGGGGAGGAGAGAGAAAGAGAGAGAGAGAGAGAGGGGGAGAGATTTTAAACATCTGTGCCGCACGCGTTCGCATGTTTGAATATGTATAAGCTTTCGTGTTGTCGAATTCAATCTTTCTCTTCCTTCGACAGAGAAACTTTACTTTGATTGTCACAGTCAGGGACAACCTTGGTGTTTGTTTTTCGAGTACCTGGCACTTAAGTCATTGATCATCTCATATCGACGAGGCAAGTAGGCGTTACTTGGAGAAAAACGGAAACCGGAAGGTGACCATCCAGACAACGCTACTAATGTCCATATTATATGTTTCTCACAGCCAAAGAAGCTGACACTTACCATTTAGGTCGACTATGATATTACCGAAACTATTTCCCACGCAGATAAAAACAATAAAAAGAATAAATGGAACCGATGGAGAGAAGATAAATCGTTAGTTATTATGTCAGTGCACAGCTTTATAAGTAGACCCGGGGAAAGAAGTGAAATGTTAGATTAAAACTATGAAAACTACAATAAGAAAGTTTTACTAATGTATACTAATAATGGTATGATTTTCAAATGACGATAATCTAGTCAACAAGTCCCGGGCTAACTAATAATACAACAACTCTTTAGAGCAAATCGACTTATTCACATCCATCAACACACGTCTCGCTTTAGGATGATACACTGATCCAAACAATTCGAATGCCTTTTTTTTGCAGCAACGATTTTCTTGGCCTCCTAAAATAGCGCCTCAGTTCAATATTCCTTCTTCATTGAGCGATACATCTCTTTCCCTGGAGCATTCTTCGGGTAGGTCCCTTGCACAACTAGCCAGAGTATGTCGTTGGAGCGGCCAAGTTCTGCCTGAGAATATGGAGTTTGGAAGCAACTTCAACAGTGTAAGTTATTGCCATCGTGGGCGATCTACTTGTGACTACCGGTGCATGTCTTGAAGAGCACTTTTTCTTCTTCATTTGTGGCTCGTTGTTTTTGGGCTTTTTTTTGTGGGGGGGGGCGATTTCTTGAGCAAAATGGAAGACTCGTCACAATAGCGAAGTATTACTATAGCCTATTGGTGCGTTGAACAAAGAAATCGCCCCCCCCAGCCCAACAAAAAAAACACCCTAAAGAACAATCAACGGCCACAATGAAGAAGAAAAAAGTGCTCTTTCAAACAATGCCACGGTGTCACAAGTCGATCGTCCCACGATGGCAAACACTACACTTTGAATTTGCTTCCAAACCTCCATATTCTCCAGATCTTGGCCCCAACGACCTCTGGTGTTGCAGAACCTCCAAGAAGACATGCTCCAGAGAAAGAGATGTATGCTCCAAGGAAGAAGCGAATACTTGAAACTGAGGCGTATTTTGAGGTCCAATGACAAATCGCTGCATATAATAAGGCATCGAATGGTTTGAATCAGTGTTATCACCCTAGAAGGAGACACTTCCGCTGTCGCTCCGGAGGCTCGGTTTGCCTAAAGCGTTGTTGTTTTATTATGATATACATTTATGACCCGGGGCTCAAGCTGAGCACGTGTGGATATACGATCTCTCCATACTAATGGGGTTAGCCTTTCTCTACCTCCTAAACTCACCATCTCTGTCCGTGCGTAATAACTTGCGGTGTATCATACGTTATATACACCCTCTCACTTCTTTCCCGCGATAGTCGTTTCTCTCTCCGTCTATCTTGACTCTTCTGGTCTATGGCTCACCTGTTATTAACGCTAAATCGCATATATACTCAGCTCAGATCACTCACTCTATGTCACTATTTTATCCTTCAGCTGGCATTCGTCTAGAAATGTGAATGAAGTGATGCTTTACGACGTCGACCTCAATATGTTAAGGTCAGCTTCTTTGGCTGCTGAGAAACATATAAATGGACATTTTAGTTAGCGTTGTCTGGATGGTAATTCCGGTTTTCGTTTCTCCAAGGTAACGCCTACTTGCCTCGTCGATATGATGGATGATCACGATAGACTTACCGCGCTGCCCAGTAGCTCGTTCAAAAACATAACCTACCTCCAAGCCGATTGTCACTCCGTGACACGTGACAATCAACATAGCTAAAGTTCCTCTGTCGATAGCAGATAGAGAACAAGATTGTAATTCGACAAATCACTGAAAGTATACATATTCAATACGATCTGCAACGCGGCGCACAGATGTTATAACTCTTCCCCCTTCTCGTCTCTCTCTCTGCTCTCATCTTCTTCTCCCTCCGCCCTCGTCTCTCTTGCTCTCTCTAGTAAATAATTATATATATACTTATATATATGTAAATATATATTATGTGTGTGTGTTGACGTGTGTGTGTTGGTGTTATGAAGAAACAGAGTCAGATATTGAAGAATAGATAAACTACCACAATCAAGGCTAATAAACAACACAGTACATGTTATTGTAGCAAGACAAAGTTACTAACAATACACATACAAAATGTAACTTTGTACAAATGTCTGTGTAAGTTTTACAATTGTGTAATGTTTGTAAATGTTCAAAATTGTTGATTGTTTTGCGATTTGATACTTATCGCGGACTTATGTGGAAATCCAGATAGAATGTCTTGCTAGTTTCGTTAGTCGCCTTTTTACGCAGGCCAGCAAACCCTGCCTTTGCCTGCGTCCAATTTCTCCTCGTTCCTTGAACGCCTGGAGTAAATTATGTTCTTCGAGAGAGTTGCCAGCAGCAAGAGGGTGATTATAATTTTTCAGTTTTCCAACTATCAAAATTGGCGGTCCAAACTGAGCCTCGTTAACCGTTGTGCTCTGATTGCGCACCGGACCAAAGGCCCTTAGCAATCGCATGAGTTTTCTCCATCAGTTTATGGCTCCGAAGTCACTAGGGCTCTGTGCTATAGACAAAGGGATGATAATTAGAATTGTTTTTGCTTATGGGTATTATTTGCATAAGGTGAAAATAGATAATTTATTTTCCACAGTGTGAGGGGCCCCTGGTATACTGACAGTTCTCGCCTACGTTGATCCGGAAACAGTTGCGTTTCAAAATCGTATTGCCAGTTGCCATAGTATCGTCTTCACTAACCTAATTGTGATATAGATGACTTATCAATGATAGAGAGAGAAGAGAAGAGATGAAAGAGAAGAGAGAGAGAAGAGAGAGAGAGAGATGGGGGGGCGATTAGACTTTTATATATTAAATCTCGAGCGCACATTATCCAAATTAACGTTTATAAAGCTTTATAAAAGTGCATGTTGTGTATAGAATTTGGCCATAACATCTCTTTTGATCTATGTGCTAATAGTATATTATATATATATACATCTACATACATATACTATATACATATATTATATAAATATATATATATTATATAATATAAAAGATGGTTGGAGATCTTTTCCCATCCTGTTCTTTAGATTACCATCTAAATAAAACTACTTTCTTATTCTCCTCGCCCGAGACAATGGCGATTGAACAATCTCCCTTAGCCCAACAGAGCAACATCTTATCTCTCAAAAATACAGAAGAAATAAATATAATAAAACTGCCCGCCACATGGGATTCTATATTTGATTACCAAGAAGGACGACTTATTTTTCCCCAGATATGCAACCCTTTCATTTTAAACTAGCTGTTTTCTTTGTCCTTTCTTTCACATTTCTTTCCATTCGTTTATTCATTCGCTTTTCTCTCGATCTCTTTGCTTTTTCTATAGCGTATTCTTTCTTTCGATTTTCCTCCTCTGTTCTTTATTTCCTTTCCATTCATTTGATTTTCATTTTTCACCTAAATAAAATCAACTTACACCTGGACCATTTTTATCTTTTCATTTTTTTTCATTTAGTTATACTACTAGTTCATAAAAATTCGTTGTGGAATTTCTAATTCATTATAAATTATTTCCACTCTCTCTCTCTCTCTCTCTCTCTCTCTCCTCTCTCTATATATATATATATATATATATATATATATATATCATACATACCATACATACAAAAGGTTTCATAGTGTTTCACTGTGTCTGCGAAGTCCTTGGTGTTCGATTTCTGTCGGAGGAAATCGTTAGTATATACCGCGGGTATGAGACTTATTAAAGGTCGAAAACAGTCTGACGGATTCTACACACCGAGCCATCCTTTGCCGGGATTACAACTTGTCAAGTTCATTTTCTTAAGAAAAGTATCGAATTTTATGCGATACATGCGTTGTAAAAGTGCCTTCAAGTTAAAAATGTAATATCAATTTATATATATACTATGACTATAACTAATTATATATATATGTATGATGTCATGTAGTATGTATATATTTATTATTTCTATTGAAGCTGAGCGATCAATGGTTGTTTCTGCAAGGGCTTTTTCCATATTTTAGTCAATGACTAAATTAAATACTAAAAAATTCCTACTTGTCGATTTGAATTTGTTTGAAAAATATTCTAATTCTTTCATTCTATTTAGCAGGAATTGCAATTAACTCACAAAGCAACCCATACCTCACTTATCTTCTCATCTATCAATTTCCACCCTCCGCCTATTAAATTCTTACCAAATATCATGAGAGGCAATGAGCGTGGATAAGCCCTACCACCACCACCAAGATCAGCAGTCAGAGAAATCCATCTACTTTAGCTAATTACAATCCCCGTTCCTCAGTTATTCTTCCTCGTCTATCATGGAAAGTTATCAATTAGTGTTTCTGTGTTCTGTTAATTTAACTCCGAAGAGTATAAACATTTTACTTTATTTTCTTGTTAAGTATCTGGCGCCAGTCCTTGCATTGTAAAGACTGCTTAAGTAAATAAGTAAGTAAAGTCCGAGTTATAGAATCCTTTCGGTAAGTGAATAAAGTCCTGTGATAGTAGCATCCTGCGGTAAGTGATAAGTCCTGTATATAGAATCCTCGGTAAGTGAATAAGTCTTTGATAGTAGAATCCTTCGGTCCGTCGTCAAGAAGACATAGTAGATGTTGAGTAGCTAAGATTAGAATCAGCCAGTATAATAATAATAACAGCAGCAGAGCACTGCCACTGAATTGGACAATAGGTTGGTCACATGTTTTTCGGCGCAGTATAGAAGTAAAGTAGCCGTCTGGCAACAACCTTATATCAGAAAAAAAGACCAATAATTTTCACAATCCTTTCACTTTATATATATATAATATATATATATATATATATATATATATATAATATATTATATATATATATATATATTATATATATACGATAATATATATATATTCCTTGTCTCATTGACAAGGTTAAACAGCCTAGTTGCTTCTTACTATTTAAAGATACCTGATCGAAAGGTAGAGAAATATGATTCGCCTTTCCCATGGTATAGTTCATTGGTTTTTTTTAATTCAAAACTTAATATCTTAATTCAACAATTACTATATGTGTGCAGTTTCTTTATGTTTTTCTTTAATTCAAATTAGTTAAATTTAATTTTATTTACTTTTAACACTCGGTTTCACTGGAAAAGAAGCAAACGTAGGTTTTCTATTGGACAGCTGCGTTAAATTCTGGGCAGTTTACTTCCAAAGAGAATTACGAAACCATTACAATTAAGATGTTCCTCATCAGAATCATAATTAATTTGCATTGATAACTGTTTCACGAAACAAGTTTTTGTCAAATATCAGTAACTTTTTCAAATGATAATTCTAGTGAAGACAACCAGAGCATGCGAGAGACAAATTAAAGATTCCAACATACATCTTATTTAACCCTTCTTGACTAGTTTAAGGGGCTCACATTGGCTGTACAGACTACTGTGATTCTATCAAACACGCTGGCAGCGACTCTGCATGTGTCACAGAACGATTCAATTCAATAATAACACTGACATTATTATGAAATTTACATAGAGTTAATTAGATATTTTATATCATATTACCAACCCTCCCGTTCGAGCAGGATGTGACACAAGGTCAATTTCTAAGCGGGATTAGACAGGCGTTTTAATTCAGAGTTTTCCTTCTCCTAGGACTGGTTGCCTAACCAAGGTTAAAGAGGCCCACGTTCTGCACCTACTATTTATCATTAGCGCAGAGTGAAATGCAATTAATCACACAGGATTTGAACTCGGGGCGACGAGTCCTTTCCCATTACTTTTAAACCACCGCACCACGCGCTTCCTAAGATTAGTATTGAACTTCGAAATATCCATCATACAGGTAAAGAATTCCATGAAAATCTGGTACAATCGATGCACAAATATGTAGGTAAAGAGTTTTAAGAACAAACTCGAAAACTTCTCCCATTTTCTATAGAAAGTTTTAGAAAATATACAACAAAGAAGAACGAAGAGTAACGCATATTTAACTCGATGTAAAACGTTTCTCTGATAGATTGTAGAATTTTTTTCTTAGTTTTAAATCATACAGCGTTCTAAAGAGTTTTTTTAGTTGTATTTGAAAAAAATACTAAATAGGTATATATAACTATAATCAAAACTCAGCTAAGAATTAACTTTCCTCTACACAGAAACATTTCGTACAAACTCTACGTTATTAATCACAAGTACCTTTTAAGACTTCAAAATTCAGACGTTAACTGAAAATTTGCTGTCAAAAAAATTTTCCCATATGTGAGAAATTCTGATAATGAAGCATTATAATGTACCAAAAAAAGAGATTATCAATATAGTTGTAAGATTCATTCAGTAATTGATGCCTAGATGGTGAATCCATTGTATAAGCAATGGTGATTGTCAAAATTTACTATTAGTGGAACGATTTCTTAATGACATAAATAACATAAAATTACCCTAACTTTTTAAGACAGACATTTCGAATACATAAAACACATTCGTTGCAATAAAACGTGAATATACCTTATTAGTCGAACCTTAGAATGCGGCTGACTGTCTCACCATGCATAGAATCACCCTATAGAAGAAAAGGTTTGTCCTGGGGATGCATAAACTGCATGTGATTGCGAGTCGTTCCAATTCGAGAGTTCCGTGGTGGTGAATTACTCCTCATTTTCTTTACACGAGCTCCTCTCTCGACTAAGAGGTGGTAACCCGTTTAGTCTCTCATCAATGTGACAAATAGATATGTTTGAACATATTAGTACTTAGATAGGATACATGATATCATTAAACTGAATTATTTACTTCAGGATTTGTTCCTTAAAAGCTATAAAGTTTACTCAGGATTAACATTTTTGGGATACGCTTAAACAGAGTCGCACAAAAGACTACGGTCCGCTGGGCACCGAATCCATCACCGCGAAGGCCAGGGTTTACCAGGCCAACCAAACGTAGTTTGAATGTCGCGTTACTTTGATAGATGTTTATTGACAAATGAGAATTGTCTGTGGTAAAGTTGTTTATTGAATCTTACGCCCACTCATTCCATGAAATATAACAGGAAAGCATAATTTGTTTTTACGTATTTTCTTCTCTAGAGCTTTCGTTTCTGAGCTAGCACGGTATTGGACACAATAATATTGTGGCCCGCGCTCGTTATACTCTTCAAAATATCCAGCCCACCGTGAAAAAAAAAGATGGTGATCCCTTTCAAAAACTAAAGTATGTGCAAAGAATATTATTAATTACTTAAGCCATAGCTCGGTATAAATTTATTCAGCATTGATGAAGAGCTTGAAGCTCATAACTAGCTCTTGTGAGCAAATTATTTGTATTTGATAGGATTATATATTTGAGATAGAATTTGATAAAACCTGTGCCAACTAAAAGAAAACATTTAGAATTAACTACTCCCAACTAATGCCAAATAGAAAGTTCATATGAACGCAAGTTCTTAATTTTATTGTGCATAAAAATAACCCTAGACTGGTTGACTATCTATTTAAAACCAACTATCAATGGATCAATAATCATCAACTAAAGAAACCTGTAAGGACTAAACCCTTCCCGTAAAAATCCGTAAACACTGTAAGTGAAGAGAGAGTGTAAATTCTTTTATCAAATTTCAATCAGGCTCGTCAATGACATGTATTTTAATGACCAATGAAACCTTTCGCTCTCGTTATCTTCTTTCACAAAATAATTTTAACCAATACAGATGCAAACATTACCCGTTTTACCCGACTTTAAAAAGTTAAATAGATTATATCTAAATCGATACTTTTTTATTTACATGTATTAATAGAATTATCTTGATATAGATTGTTTTATCCTTTATCATTATTACATATGGCGCTGTGTCATAAACAGCATCGAGATTCTAGCGCCAAGAGAGAAGGATGACGACAATTGCAAGTGGTTACGTCACTTTTTCCAGGATTATCATGGCGTGTGTCAAAAAATGTTGCCGACGTTGCAAGCGTGTATTGACAAGAAGAAAGGTATGAACATATGATAGGGAAACGGGGGGTTTTTTTGTTAGGAGCTAGTACAGCAAGAGTCCTGACCTTGTGTACATATGAAAGTAGCTCGGTTTGGAAGCGTTGTCTAAAATTAAGCACAAGATATAGCCGAAACACGGATGCATCACGCCGCGAGTTCATGAAACAATGAATGGAACGTTTCTCTTTTTATATGAATACACATGGTTGCTTGTAATAAGAAGCAGTGGCCGAGTTGAAGCACTCTTGATTTTAGACCAATGTATAGAAAACTGAACAATGAATTGCGAACCGCTGACATTCTGTTCTCAGAATGACCATAAGTATGCCAACTCAAAGTACAAATAATCTCGTCTATACTTTTTACACCAACCATGTATATACCGTGTTCTGTAAGTTGTCTATCCTCTTATTATTCTGTTCATCTTTATGATGTTTTCTTTCGCTATTTCAGTCATTGCTTCTCTTTGTAAAATGTGTTCGATCAGCTATCAGATTGGAGTCTTGTTTTATTCCATGCACATTCACACTTCCTCAGTACTGCTAGAATACGCAACGGTCGTGTTCCTTATCTAGCCTGGCCAGCTCTCATTGCACGATACTTTGACTCAGAATGTCGCAGATCGTCATACTCTCTACGGTCGTCAGCATTTGGTTCACTAGAAAAAATATATAAGTCGAAATAACAAAATGGAAGTATCTCCAGGCGTGTTCACATAGGGACACTTTTTACAGTGCTAAAACCAATAGTATCCTTGCGTGATGAGCGGACTGCCAGCCTTTTACGGTGACGGATTCTTTTCATGTGATGTGTAGTAGCGTCCTTTGTGTGAGACCCCATTCTGCTAGGCTCAATGACAGTCTTGATTAACTCTATTCTTTATAGTAATATTCATTATCATGTTTTTATACCGCTAATAATATACTTTTCTATTTACGCGCTTTTCCTACCATGCTTAAAAGTGGTGAGATAATACACGTGTTATTTATAACCCCCTCTAACACAAGAACTAGAGTGGAGTGCTATTTATTGAACTTCGAATCTATTGTTTGATCTCTAAGATAATGTCTCCTCTGGCTTATATAATAGGCACGTGCGATCTAAACTAGTTGTATCAAAATCAGACATACAGAGCTAGAGCAAGCGAATACTACCTTACATTTCTATTCGATGCTGATAGTTAACCCATCAATACATCTATATATCTATTAATTGATTATAACTTATCAGCCTGTATTTTACTGGTCTGGATGTATCCACTTTTATATATATAATCAGTAGAAATATAGTTAGCATATGAGTAAATCAGATAGCATTCTCAGATCATCTATTGAGCATGATTGACATCTAATTGATTGTTTTACTACATAAATAATTTCACAGATATAAGAAACACTGGTATTTTCTTGTTCGTTATTCTATTCTGTCCAATATAGCAACACGATGTGGTTGATTTATCAGTTTCAAATGCGTGGTTTTGCCTTTCGTTGAATTTCTTCCAAAAGGCCCATCATTCCCGCATGTATCCTTATAATATTTTGCATCTACCATAGTTAATTCCTTGCCTTCTCTGACTTCACTGTTCTTGAAAGACCAAGGACATTTTCTCATTTCTTTTGTATTTCTTTTTCATTTTTAAATTTCTTTAGGACAAAACGCGATATAGCTCCAACCTCTCGTATAAGTATTATTTTGCAATACTACAATTGAAATTCAATTACATACAACCTGGAGTTCGATCTACCGTCTAGAAACGCCCGAATACTTGCGGCTAAATATAGCCTTTATTTAAGTCTTGATTGACGTGATCCACACTGTTGCGATCCACGTGGAATAATCTTTAAGCCTACCAATGTGAATTAATTATCCCTTCCGTCATACTGACCAACACATCTCTTCTTAGATACTAGCTTCCTGGTTAAGTATCTAATCCATCAAATCTGCACTGATATTTTTCTGGCATATATTTCTTAAATCACTTATAGAACTGATTTTCAGGTCATGTTCCTTCTTGTTTTATCTTTTTGTTTTTTGCTTTTTTTTCATTGTTTCGTTCTTCCATGATTAACTTATGCCATTTTAGTTTCCTTTCCTGCCGCTCCACTCGTTCTTTTTTTCCCTTCAATTCCTTTCATCTATCTACATATTCCACATTTATCTTAGGTTTTTCCCTTACAGCATTTCCCTCACAGATTCAACGTGTACTGCTTTGTGCGTCGCATACGTCAATAAATATTTTCAAAAATATACTTCTCGACTGTTTTTACGATTCGGAAACTTCAGCTTAAAACAAGACTAAAATAAGACAAATAAATCTGTCCCACTTATTACCTTATTGCAGCCAGCGAAGTCATATCAACAGGGCCGAATATCAGAACATTATAGCGGTCAAAGTATTTTGAGGAATATATGTAATTGGTTAATTTTAAAGGACCACGTCAACCATCTGGGGTTATATATCATGCCACAGGTTTAGGGGAAATGTGTACGATGTTTACATTTATATTTTCAATGTAGTTCCTTAAGCATGGTTTATTTATGCACCGGTTTATACGCCATCAAATATTTTTTATCTAGAATAATAACCTCAGAAAATATATATTTGACTCACAGACGGTGAAAAGAACTCGGGAGTTATACCCTTCTTCAGATCAAATAGAATATATATTAATATATATATAGTATTTAAGTAATATATAATATATTCTACACTTTCAGTCCTGTTAGAGTTTTTGCGTAATAAATATCGCCTAATATATATGTTGTTTATTGTATGCATGGATCCACCATAAAATTCCTAGTATTTTTGGTTTAGAGAAAAAAATAACAATTTTATTATAGATTTATTTTTTTGCATGTAATTATGGTACCATTATTCTATTGATGGCACTCCTACCTTTGAAGTGGCCTACAAATCATGATCCCTTATAGTTATGTGGCCTACCATAAAATAAAGCATACATAAGCGTGTATAATAATAACTGCTAACCCTACCCTAACGCTATTTTTCAGAATTTTAGAACTAGTTTTAGAAGAATGTACTACCACTCCAGGTTAGCTTGATCTACGTTGGGAATAATGAAACAAAGCGGATCCACGACCTGTATGTTCAGAAGTTGGAAATCACCGACGCCAGATGCAGTTAGTGTCCATATCTAGGCACAGCCCATTAATCAGTGGTAAGATTACTCTTTAAAGAGTATAATTCAGAGCATGCTAAATAGCATCGACAACATCACCAGATTTAGAGAGAACTGTGAGTAAATGTGATAATAACTATATTTTATTATTAGACTCCAATCTCAGGTTTAATAGCAGTAAGTCTCAGCAGCACATTACTTATAAGTAAATTAATCTTTTATTACTATATATAGATACAGCCAAAAATGACGTCACCATCCGTATTATACCAAAAATCGAATCTCCCTTAACTTGATTGAACAAAAATGCAGGGTTTGAAAAATAAAAATCAATTATTTTTAATGACATTTCCAGTGTGACATTATCAACCTTAATTAATTTTAAAAAGTGCATGTCAGCTATGTTTATTTCAAAACTTTCGCTATATTTTTCAGGTCACTTAACTTTGATCCCACCTTATTTTGGGGCGCGCAAAATCCTATTGGGGGGCTATATAATTTGAAACTTATTACTGTATAAGATCAAAAGATAAAGACCGAAGGTGTGAATAGTTGAAAAAATAAAATAATGGGCGGAGCGATTCTGTATAAAATAAGCTCTAGTGAAAATCGGAAAATTAAATGTATAAAAACTAATTTGGAGATAATTTTTCGGATTATATAGGTGAACCCCGTACGTTTTCGTTGTAAAATCGTGGTGCATGGAATTCTCGTACTACCCATTTGACAATTCTGGACGAAGCGGTGTGATTTCATCGTCATCGGCAATATATTTTGGAATGACTCATGGCGGCAATCGTGGATTGGAATATTACTTTTAATTTCAAGTTATAACTACACGATAGTGTTTTCCTTAACAAAACAACTCATCATGACGTTCCCTTTTTATTGCATCTTACACGATAAACGCAAAAATTACATACCAACATCGACACCATATATTATATATTATTATATATATAGTATATATTATATTATATAATGTTGTTGTGCGATTTAGTATGAAGCATATGGGTAGCTTCGGTAATTATAAATGAAACTTAGTTGTCTTAAATGTTATATTCGTATTTGTTTAAATTTCGTTATATATAATCTATATATATATCTTGATTATTATATTAATTATACTTACTATTATATATATATCTGGCGAGATTTATGGTGGCTTAATTTAAAAGTCGTTGATACCAACGTTTGTTACTTAACTTAATTTATAATTAACATGAATATATGCACGTGCATACTCGTGCTTTAAATGTATATGCCATGTTACCATTTCTTAAACCGAATACTCGCACGCCTGTAATTCATTTAATTAAATTAATACAGTAACTACTCTTACGGTATCACTTTGATTACTCACAGCCAAATAATCTACCAAACCAACGCAATGATCTCTGCCTATGCCGCCATTTCATACCACATTGTTAGTTCCACTTCATACCTGTCGTTGCCAATCCAATCACCCAAAATAGTGCATTACACATCAGGTCTACATATACAACGAGAAACATTCTTTGATGTGAGCGTCAACTAGCCAGCGCATCTGTATGGTTCTTTACGATAGAGTGTCCGCCTTTGTCAGCCATGACAGGTAGGTTGAATCGCGCACAAAGCACTGCCCTGATTCATAGCTCTGCTGATGAGGCCTAATAGGCTGAACATGTACATACAGAAGATCGATTTTTCTCGTTTGTTTACGCTTTACATTTAAACGCGATATGTACGCCTAATTCATGTTAATTATAATGTATTAAGTAACAAATTAGGTATACTGTAATTAAGCACTTAATCTCCCAAAAAATTGGTCGGCTATCGCCATTTCAAACACATTGTTTGTCCACTTCATATATATATGTGTGCTTGTATGTGTAGTGTGTTGTATGTTGTCAAAACAGCGGTCTATTTAAGCCCTATTTTCTGCTATTCTCTTCCACATTATCGTCAAATTTATTCTTTTTATATTTCGCTCATACTGCCTCTTCCCCAATAATTCATTTTTCCTCCGACTAAATTATCTCCCTCTCGGTAGGATTTTGCTGCTTCTGCCAATATTATCGTATCCGTTTCTAGTATACTGCTTGAAGCAAAAACTAAACTACACCAATACATGTCGATATTTCATTGCGTGTTTTCTGATTGGCAGGCTCTCTGACGAAAATGTGTCCGGTCCTTTTTTTCTTCCTTTTTTTCACTGGTCCATAGGTCGTCCATTATGATTTTTAAAATATGAGCCTAATTCTTTTTCTTTCTCGGTTGAGACATTAATAGTTAATATAGTCATACAAAAACTTATTTTTACTTTCCAATTCTATTCACCTAAAGGGGATCAGAGGCAATAGTAAATCAGTAGCAGTATGAGAAGAGAGAGACAGAGAGACAAACAGAGACAGAGACATAAAGAGACAGACAGTAGAGAATGGAGAGAAAAGAGAGAGAGAGAGAGAAGAGAGGAGAGAGAGAGAGAGTAGAGAGAGAGAATTAAGAGAAGAAGCAAGCATACTCCGATATCGCGATGACTAATCATACGTATTTAGCTACTACTCTAGATTATCTTCACACTCTAACATCACCGCCTCGCGACGCGGTCTGACTCCAACAGTGCAAATCTTATGTACTTATATATAATATCATATATATACTACTATTAGTGTGAAGTGAACAAACAATGTGTTTGACAATGGCGAAGGCCGACACAATTTGGGGAGATTAGGTGCTAATTAAAGTCATACCTAATTATTTTAATTAATTTAAATTATACTTAAATAGAATTAGGCGGTGCATATCGGGATTAAATGTAAAGCGTAAACAAATCGGAGAAAAGGTCAATCTCCGTCATGAGGCCTAATAGGCTGAAATGTACATTACAGAAGATGTGCTCCAACAATCCTCGCTGTAGTGTCTGTGCCGCATAGATTGTATCTATCGCCACGTGGTGGACTGTGAGCGGTCCTCGATCTCATAAGTCACGGAGTTATCATCTCTGTACGCTCCTAAGAACTCCGCTAGATATCTAGCAAACAGACTAGCCTTAACTCCACCGTCTCGAACGCGTGGGTATCACCATACTGTCATTAATGTCATATGTGCAAGTAGCACACGCGCCGTATACTCCATCACATGTATGGTGAGCAGACCCTTCCACATACATAGTCATATCCATCCTACTGACCGTGCATTGCGTATCATATACGTTGTGTCCTCCATCAACCGTCTAACTATATATGCATATCACCTAATCATTGCGCCTCCGACTCTCCATATCAGCGTCGAACTCCTCTCAATTGCGCTAATAGTTAGTCGTGCCGTGCCTCACTAGAACCTCTTCGAGTGGTGTGTGTGTACTATTTTTTAACGAGCGTGCTGCTATTGTAAGAGAGATACCTTCCTGCATACTCTCACGCTATCCCTGACATATAGCAGCGGCATATGCATATCATGATCCTCCGGTCACACTGATTCCTATGATGTGCATGCGAATCCCTTGTATATAGATTCACGCATTACACGCATACACAACACCACGCCACCACACACCACACACAGTCACAACACACAACACACAACACATTATATATATATGATAATAATACTACTTAGAAAAAATGTGACCCGTTCCGGTCACCCATTAAGCTCTCTCGCTCTCTCTGTCTCTGTCTCTCTTACTGTCTGTCTGTCTCTCTCTCTGGTCTGTCTGTCTGTCTGTATTTCTCTCTCTCTCTCTCTCTCTCTATGCTATATACTATATATATATATATTTAATATATATAATATATATATATATATATATCATATACTTTTGACTTATTGCAATTAAGACAATTAAGAACCAATTAAAATTGAATTTTCAAACATACGTAATCCTAAAACTAAGGAATGAATTTAGTATAAATTTTACGTGTCAAATACTAACCACGGTAAAAAAAAGCCTTTAGAACATTATAGGTGAAATCTCAGCTTTAGTATATAATATGATATTCAGGAAGATTATTGATGTCGGCTAACTAGTTCCGTATTTCCATCTATCTTGTAGCTGCGTGGCTTAATGGGCCATGCCAAAAAACATTGTCTCTTCGTAAAAGAATCTGGCATGTCCGAGCTTAGGGACAAACGTACAGGACTCACATGACTCGTTCCAAGAAACACATTCTCGGCGTCTTTTTCTCTATGTTCTTTAAATAGTAGATACATCGCTCTCTGGCTTTCCATGGAATTGCTGAAAACCATATTGAGTTATACGATTATTTGCTTTTCAATAAGTAAGCTCTTTTTCCTTTGATACCCTATGTCACAACTATTTGGTTTAAGAAACACTGCGTGTTCTTTATAATTCTATCTTCGAAATGTTGTGCATATCCTTCTTTTTCTAGTATGTGTTTGTATATTGGCATATAGAGATATGAACGAAGTATTTCATGTACATATTGATCCAATCGCCAACGGGCTATTGATGTGTGCACACAGGTCAATTTTAAGAGGTTTGATTCATAGCTGACTTCTTGCGTTATTTTACCCAAGCTGAAGAAAACCCAGCCCTACTCAACTATTTACTCATATCCGGCAGTGGAAAGAAAATGATTCTTGACTTCCTTAAGAGAAAGTCAAAACATTCTCGTCCAGGATTTAAAATCGAGTCACTGATACCATTCCCTGCGACGATAACCATTACGCGACCTCCTGTATTCCTAAAAGAGATTATTTTTGCTTCTCTCCCCGTTGAGTTTAGTGTTAATATCAGAGAGGATAACCTAATGCTATTATATTGCCTTTGGTGAATGTATATACGTCCAAAATATTCTGTTCATTACCAAGCCGTCTAAATCTGATTTAAAATGATATATGTTGTTTTTTCATTCCGTTGTATTTAATGTTAGTATATCATGGAAGCGTGTGGCATAATGGATTGAGTCGTAGGAAATGGATTAGGCTAGACAAAGCTGTTTGCATTCTCATAGCACTAATACCATTTGGAAAGGCATGAATCCATATATCTCCCTCCAGCTATGGGTAAAATAGTGGGCAGATTGGACTCTTTAACATGGTTAGGTAGCCAGTCTAGAGAAGGAAAACTGAATTAGGTCAGTGGTGATTAGGTTTGTGGCGATTTCCAAAAAGTGCGGATGGTCCAAACACATAAACAACAAACCGTGTAGGGTTAATCACTTGAATGAACCCTCATGCGTCGAAATCGACGAGAGAGTCCATTTCCCTTTTCATATTGTGGATACCCTAGTGCTATATTGGCCCTAGGCGAATGAAGAATCATGTTAAATAATTTTGTCCATCACAAGCCTTCCATTTCTGGTTTTAGAAACTTTAAAAAATCCTGATTTTAAAAGCTGATTTTGAATGCAAACCAATTTTGTAGTTGCAGAAGAAAAGCCGTGATGCCACTTAGAATCAGATACGAACAGTTTATTCTGTGCCTGAATTTATCGATGTTTTGCTCCTCCGCTACACTAACATTTCTTAATGGAAAGAAAGAGAGAAAAGTGAAGAAAGAAGAGAAAAAATAAACTATAAAAAATTCATAAAATTATCACGTACCGATACAGAGAAATGCAAGAATAAATTTAGGAGTTTTACAAAAAAAAAAAAAAAAAATGAAAAAATAAAGATGACAGAAAGTAGTGATTCTTGCCACTTTTGCGCTTCGAGTATTAAGGGTGAGAATCCTTTCGCGTTATCTTAAAATCGCAACTAGATTTAAACATTTTTAGTTCGCCAAATATTAGATTAAAGTGAAGCTCTAAATAGCTGATCGTGACAGATCAGCAAAGGATGTCAGAAAATCGCAGGTAAGGACTGAAAAAAAATGTTGGGGTGGGGTTGGGTTAGCTGACAGAAACAAGGAGGAGATGTTGAATGAAATTATGTTAGTTAATATTTGCCAGTTTCGTGCTTTTTCACAAGAAACAGATGGAATCTATTGATCCGCTCTATAAACATTATCGATTAATAAATCACGTTGATACGAGATAGAAAATTACAAAATACAATAAAATTATTAAGTTGTCCTAATTATCGATCTTGAAGCGAAGTGCGCAGATCGACAGCAATACGAAAGAAAATGTGAACCAACAAAAATGAATGAATAAATAAAAAAAAGAACATTATTTTTCGAATAGTTCGTTTGTAATTATTAGTCAAATTCGACGTCAACCGACTATCGATTGAATTTCCTTCTTTAGGCAGATGATACTTGTTAGGAAAATATCCACACTCGTGTTTTAAAACATAACAAGCGTATCTTCTACGAACGGTAGTAACATTATCCATTTATGAAAAGTAGGAACATCGTATTTGCTTTATTTTACCAGCAATTAAAAATAAAAGATTTAAAAAGCGTTATTTTACATTTATTTTGGTCACCTCAGGTGGTGTAATGGTATCTAGTTAGATTAGCAAGCCATTGATAATGAGATCGATTCTTATGGAGATACCTATTACTGCTGGCCTTAGGTCGCATGTAAGCTTAGCATGGTAAATAACTATATATATATAT
Organism: Doryteuthis pealeii; assembly: GCA_023376005.1. NCBI lineage: Eukaryota > Metazoa > Mollusca > Cephalopoda > Myopsida > Loliginidae > Doryteuthis > Doryteuthis pealeii. Next base: position 99,572,612 of record CM042137.1, on the reverse strand, counting down.
ATTATATATATATATATATATATAAAGATAAATCTAATGAGGCAGACGAACCTACTAAAAGTTTCGCTTAATGCTCTTCAGGGCTGAGATCTGACCAAATGTTTGGTAGTATATTTTTACAATCAAACTATTTGCTGTTTTTTTCTCACCGCAAGGATTTACCCATAAGTTTGGTATATATATATATATATATATATATATATATATATATATAAACCACTGTGAAATCATATGACAACATATGTGATATGGAATGGCGTTAGAATAATAAAGGTAAATATGTATTACTAATATTTTTGGACTGTTGTACTCAGCTTTATTGTTAAATACTCAACAATTCGGCTGATTTGCCCTCCGGTCTTCTTCACGTGTTTTTTTGTTTTTTTTTGTCGAAGTTGGAAAACTTCATGTCGAAATCGGGAACATTCATGGAAGATGTAGGCAGCACCCAAAAAATGCAGCTGTTGAGTAATTATATTTCTAAGTGACAATCGTTTTGAGTTTCCAGGCTCAATCCTGTTTACAGTCGAAAATAACATAGAATACTTTGCATAGCTTAACATTTGCCCTCGGTCATGGTTAACGGAATGATAACTATCTACCCAATAGATTATATAAAGGGTTCAGTTCGATATATAAATATAATGACAACAGTTCGAAAAATCTAAATAGTACAAATTATTTCATCTCAAAATTTGAGACATCAAGCGCAAATATGTCTCCGATTATAATGAGTTTATTCTAGGCCATGCACTTGTTTTTATACCTTCGTTTAGCGACAGTTATCCTCACTAAACGTTTCAGCTGTACTCGGAAACTTTGCGATTCTAGGCGGCGTGCACTACTGCACTGAACTAAATCTTGCCAGTTCTTTTTCACAGAAGAGAAACAGATTACACTGAAAGTTAGTGAGGATAACTAGTCGCTTAAACGAAGGTATAAAAAACAAGTGCACATGGCCTAGAATAAACTCATTATAATCGGAGACATATTTGCGCTGATGCTTCAATTTTGAGATTGAAATAATTTGTATATTTAGATTTTTCGAAACTGTTGTCATTATATTTATTATCGAACTGAACCCCTTTATTAATCTATTGGGTAGAGCATAGTTTATCATTCGTTAACATGACCGAGGGCAAATGGCTTAAGCTATGCAAAAGAATTTCCTACTCTTCACTTTTTCGACTTAAACACGGTGAGCTGGAACTCAAAACGATTGTCACTTAGGAAAATATATACTCAACAGCTGCATTTTGGGTGCTGCCTACATTCTCAATGAATGTTCCGATTTCGACATGAGTTATTCCACTTCGACAAAAAAAAACAAAAAAAACACGTGAAGAAGACCGAGAGGGCAAATACAGCCGAATTGGTTGAGTATTTAACAATAAAGTCTGATACAACGTCCAAAAATTATTAAGTATACATATTTACCTTTATTATTTCTAACGCCATTTCCATATCACATATGTGTCATATGATTTCACAGTGGTTTTATATATATATATATATATATATATAGTATTATAATATATATACCAAACTTATGGGTCAAATCCTGCGGTGAGAAAAAAAAACAGCAAACTAGTTTGAATTTGTAAAAATATATACCAACATTTGGTCAGATCTCAGCCGCTGAGAGCATTAAGCGAACTATTTAGTAGGTTCGTCGCCTCATTAGACTTTATCTTATATTATATATATATATTATATATATATATATATATTATAGTTTATTTACCTGCTAAGCTTACATGCGACCTAAGCGCCGCAGTATAGGTATCTCCATAAGACATCGATTCTCATTATCCAAATGGCTTGCTACATCTAAACTATGCATACCAATTTACACCACCTTGAGGATACCAAAATAAATGTAAAATAACGTTTTTAATCTTTTATTTTTTAATTGCATGGTAAATAAAGCAAAATACGATGTTCCTACTTTTCATAAATGGATATGTACTACCGTTCGTAGAAGATACGCTTGTTATGTTTTAAAAACACGAGGTGGATATTCCTAACAAGTATCATCTGCCTAAGAAGGAAAATTCAATCGCTACTAGTCGGTTGACGTCGAATTATGACTATAATCACAAACGAACCTATCGAAAAATAATGTTCTTTTTTATTTACTTCATTCATTTTTGTGGTTCACATTTCTTTTCGTATTGCTTGTCGAATCTGCGCACTCGCTTCAAGATCATAATAGAACAACTTAATAATTATTTGTATTTTGTAATTTTCTATCTCCGTATCAACGTGATTTATTAATCGATAATGTTTATAGAGCGGCATCAATAGATTTCCATCTAGTATTCTTGTTGAAAAAGCACGAAACTGGCAAATATTAACCTAACATAATTCTCATTCAACATTCTCCCTCCTTTGTTTCTGTCAGCTAACCCAACCCCACCCACACTTTTTTTTCAGTCCTTACCTTGCGATTTTACTGACATCTTTGCTGAATCTGTCACGATAGCTATTTAGAGCTTCACTTTAATCTAATATTTGGCGAACTAAAAAATGTTAAATCTAGTTGCGATTTTAAAGATACGCGAAAGATTCTCCACCCTTAATACTCGAAGCGCAAAAAGTGGCACAGAATCACTCTTTCGTCATCTTCATTTTTCCATTTTTTTTTTTATTGTAAAAACTCCTAAATTATTTCTTGCCAATTTCTCCTGTATCGGTGTACGTGATAAATTTTTGAATTTAATAATTTTATTTTTTTCTTCTTTACTTTCTCTCTTCTTTCCATTTAAGAAATGTTAGTGTAGGGAGGAGCAAAAACAATCGAATAAAATTCAGGCACAGAATAACACTGTTCAGTATCTGATTCCAAGTGCATCACGGCTTTCTTCTGCAACTACAAAATTGCGTTGCATTCAAAACAAGCTTTTTAAATCAGGATTTTTTTAAAAGTTTCTAAAACCCAGAAATGGAAGGGCTACGTGATGGACAAATATTTACATGATTTTCATTCGCCTAGGGCCAATATAGCACTTAGGGTATCCACAATATGACAAAGGAAATGGACCTCTCTCGGATTTCGACGCCATGAGCGTTCATTCACATGATTAAACCTTACACAGGTTTGTTGTTTATTGTGTTGGACCATCCGCACTTTATTGGAAATGCCCACAAACCTAATCACACCACTGACCTAATTCAGTTTTCCTTCTCCATAGACTGGCTTCTAACCATTGTTTAAAGAGTCCAATCTGCCCCACTACTTTTACCCATAGCTGGAGGAGAATATATGGTATTCATGCCTTTCAAATGGTATTAGTGCCTATGAGAAAAATGCAAACAGCTTTGTCACGCCTCAATCCATTTTTCCTACGACTCAAACCATTATAGCCACACCGCTTTCCAGAACACAGTATACTAACATTAATTACACGGAATTGAAAACAACATAATCATTTTAATAGATTTAGACGGCTTGGTTAATGACAGAAATATTTTTGACCGTAATACACTTCACCAAAGGCACATTAAAGCATTAGGTTATTCCTTGCATATAACACTAAACTCACGGGGAGAAAGACAAAAATAAATCTACTTTTAGGAATACAAGCGAGGGTCGGCGGTAATGGTTAATCGCGCAGGGAATGTATCAGTTGACTCGATTTAAATTCCTGGACGAGAATGTTGACTTTCTCTTAAGAGTCAGAATCATTTTCTTTCCACTGCCGCATATGAGTAAATAGGAGTAGGTCTGGTCATCTCTTTTTTTTCC
>CM042137.1:99522866-99568764 GCA_023376005.1 Doryteuthis pealeii | reverse complement strand
GGAGATAATAAAGAATTATTAATGAATATTATTTTAATTCTGTTTATTTTTTTTTTCATTTTATGTTCTTTGTTTCTGGTATTATTTTTTTTTTCATTTTTATCATCATTTCCTTTTTTTTCCTTCCTTCTTCTTTCTATTAGCTTCATTTTTCTTTTCTTTCCTTTATAAATACTTCAATCTGCCTATGATTGTTAAGGTCTGATCTGTTAATTTGCTTGAGAAAAATTCGAAAATTTACCCTGCCAGGTCCCCCCCCGCGCCCGCCGACCGCATTCAACCTCCAGACCTCAACCCAGCATTCGTCACCCGCCCCCAGACCACTTAAACAAAATTGTTGATCAGTGGCTAAGAGTTGACTTTATTAAAGCAGTGAGGTATAAGAAAACTGGGTAACAAGTACTTGACTTCAAAAACTTATTAGTATAACAAATATAAAAGAGATTAATTTATTCGTCAGTGTACATTTAGTATAGCGTATTATATGATATTATTATTAGTAGATATGGTATATAGTATATATAGTAGTATAGTATATATATATATAATATATAAATGTTATATTATTATTAATATTGGAAATATTTATTAGTTTTTTAGCAGAGGAATAAATATTTTTATTTATATAATCGATTAAAACATGAAAGCAACTCGGGAATCATGTGCGAGTGTTAGGAACACTGTACGTGTTTCGCTAATTTGGATTCATCATTATATAATATTATATATTATTAATATATTATAGTATATAATAAATATATTATTATACATTATATATATAAATATATATATATTCGTAGTATATAGTATATATGTGTGTGTGTGTATAAGTGTATTCTTGCGTATAGATTGTTTGTTTTTGTTTGCTTTTACTCGAATAATTTGCTGTCGTTGGACAAACCGTTAGCGTAGATTGTTGTTTTGTTTTTATTTATTTGTATCTTATATTACAATCTTAACTACCTATATCTTTTGATCCAGGGTTTTGAGTTTTAACCGTGTGCGGGGAAGAGTGACTAGCTAAGTTAGATATATTTACTTATACTCATCTTATATGCCTTTAATTCGGGTCAGCAGGGGTAATACGGATTTAACGTTTAAAATAGCATGCTCTCGTTGATGATTTGCAGCATCCTTGTCCATTTAAGGATTTAAGTTACAGGTGAGCCTGCTTATGCATAAGAAATTTGTTTAAGAAAAAGGAATCGGGACGCGGGTTCGAATCTGAATTAGACTTTTTGCTTTCTTGCATTAAGCGTTTGCAAGAGTCTGGATCAATTGATTTCGCAATTATGAGTAAATATTAGGACAGTACAAGGTTCTTTAGCCAATATATAGGATAGGTTTTTTTTTTTTATTTATTGGCATAACAAATATGGGTTTTTTGCAAGCTCTCTAGTAGAAAATTAGAGACTGGTTTTAAACCCATAGAGCTGAGGTATAGTGTATTCATATATATAGGGTATAATATATATATGTTATATATATATATATATATATATATATATATTATACGAAGCCTTCATGAACGAGCAGGATACAAGTAAGGATTCAGCTTCATAAACGGATTTAACAGGTTTGAATTCGATTTTCTTCGTGGTTAACTAAGCCATGGTCAGAGCCAGTTTACTGCTATTTACCATAGCTGGGAGGTAGTATTTCCTACTTATCCCAAGGGTATTAGGCGTGTGAAATGCAAACAGCATCCAAGGATTGAACTCAGGTCGACGAAGTCATTTCAACGACTCTCATCATTAGATTACGCACCTCCTATATTTTCGATGGTATGTGCGAAGTGAAAGTAATGGTGCGACTGTGTGTTCGAACTCGCTTTAACGATATGAAGTCGCAGCACGTTAATTACTTGGGCCACGGAGATCCTTCTCTATGATTAGGAAACTATATTAATCTAAACAGCTTTTGAAATGGCTTGTTTCACATCTCTTTCGTGCGGTGGTTTGTGTACAATACTGTTGTACCGGCCGTTCCTAACCGGTGGAGAATTACCCGTTCTCACTATAAATGTGAGCCCGGTGAAAAGGTGTACTGTTCCAGTTAACGGCAAGCTAGCGTTCCTGTACTTATTGTAATACTTTGTCTTTAGTTTTACCGACTACCGTCAGACTTGAGACTATCTTTTTACTGATGGAATTAAAACAGTGAAAAAGATCACACATTATAACATTGGGCTTTTTTAAACATGATATAAATTAGTATTAGTTAATTACTGCTTAAATTATGTGTGAAAATGCATTTTTTCCATTTGATGATTTGGAGACTTAAATTATGACATCATAGAATTAACCAACGAAGAGCTTGATGCGTAAAATGACCAATACAGCAATGCCACTCAAACCCTATCATTTCACTTAAAATTGAGGAGATGAAGAGTTGTTAATTAGCTTGCGATGTTTTATGTGTATGTAATGTTTGTATAATCATAGTACTTTCTCCAGACATACGCAAGTTCGGCCTTTGGGTGCCATGCAACCACGTGCTTTCTGATATTACACCTATTTTTATGAAAAATGTTTTTAAAAACAGAACATTAAAAAACAAGGAACATATTTTTTTTTCGCTGGAAGATTTTTTCATTACAGATTTTTATTTGTATAATCAAATGAAATATAAGAACAACTGTTCACTATTTATGTATATTTTTTATTGGGTAGACCTTAGCTAGAACAAAGATTTCCTAGTTCGATGCGCCTCGCACTCACCCTGTGAGTAGCACGGGATCTGTGCGGTAAGTAAGGAGCTGAAGTAGTGTGGCACTCCAGACTAGAGAAAAATGCTCCGTTTGTCTGAGCGCTAGTGAAAAGGGTAATAAGCTCTCAAAGTTGGTTGATACGATGTTATAACGACGACTTTACTTACTTATTACTGTGTACGCAGTCTTGCCTGGTTATTCAGTTCCGTCTAAATTTAAGTATAACATTTGTAAATTCATATGGGCTTCATTTGTGTTACTGTTGTTTTCTTTTATAAAGAATATTTTCTTAAGTTTTATTCTTCATAAACAATATGTTTATTTATAAGAATATTTTTTGATTTTAGATTGCCAGTACTGTTTTTTAATATATAGAATTCTGATGTTGTTCTGAATCATTGTTATTTATTTTCGAATTAAATGTCTTAACGACGCCTTTTCACTACGCTATGTGGTCCATTTGGACATTCAGTGTGAATTTTGGGAACGTATACTAATCTTTATTTTCCTAGAATATTACCTTAGTGTATGATTTTTTTACAATGAATATTGCAATTTTTAAAAATTTAATCTTCTTTTTAATTATAGGTTCCATATGGTATTCATCTCTATCTTTGGTCTCTAAAGAGGTTAGTATAGCTATCATATGGCTGATTCTTTGAGGCGTCTTCTCTCAAAGTTCTTCCTTTTTCTGTTTTATCATTCTCATTCGGTAATTCAGACCATGAATTCAGTGGCAAAATATAAATACACACCACTGCATTACACGTAAAGTTCTTAATCCTAGAAGAGTTTATGATGTTTGATTTTGTAAGGGTTTCATTTATTGCCATCCCGACAGATAGACCGATTGAAAGACGTACAACTAGCAATATTGTTAAGATTTATGGTTCATTAAGTTACCTTTCGATTAGAATGACAACTGAATTTACAGGTTAAAGTGGTTAATATGCATGAAGGGGTTAAGGAAAAATAGATTTTTATAGAAGATTTGTGTTCATGGATTTTTAAAATGTGATGTTTTTCTTCAATACCAGATCATATTCATATTGATACATTGATATATATTCCTTTTTTTTTAACATTATTCCGTAATGTTTGATGGTAGCGAGTGTGTGTGTGTGCATTGCATTAATATAAGTGATAATATTTCAGACTGTCATTTTTGTATAAGAAAATATTGTTCTAAAGAAAAATCAAATGAGAGAATATGAAAATTTAGTCTATAATTTGTAAGACGAAGCCTTACAGTATGGTTTGCAGGCCTAGTTAACGTGATCGTTGGGTTTTGAAAGGGTCGAAATAAGAACAAGACGACGGGGTTAACAAATGTACGAAAATGTAATTAACAGAAGGAGGATAGACATTACGTATAGAAGACAGAGTGGGAAATTCGGTCACCACGACATAGTTGTGTAAGCTGTAGCTGCTCGCTTGGCTTACTCTCCAAGCATATTGTCTGTTACTTTAGTAACCGTGCGCATTCATTGTCTATAGGGTATATACTTATAACAGTTACGTTTAAAAGGATTACTTGATCCATTGTGGTAGTGTGTGGCTCCCCAGTGAAGAGACACTCTCATGCGTACAGCTTCTGAAAAATTTCTTCACATTCTTATTATACGTGTCAAATATAAATTTACACTTTTAGCCAATACGAAATTTAACTGATATCAGGTCTTGTATACTCGTTTGCCATAACAAGATTAAGAGCCCAGTTGTTATTTTAACGCCCATAGCTGGAGGGAGAATAGTTGGATACATTCCGTTCGCAAGTGTATTGGCGCTTTGCGCAATTTTAATTGACTTCACTGCCAGCATAAAAGGCAATGATCGGGTGTTGTTTATAGAATTGATCTTTGGTGATGTAACATATATACAACAGATGTATGTATTGAAACAGTTAACATCGCATCTTAATGGCAAATGTTCGATGCGAGAAGGATAACGGATCGGGCTGATGAAAAGTCAATTGGGTTTTCGTCCTGGCGGAAAGGAAGTTGCTTGGGTCTGTAACTGAATGAGACGTGAAACGTCGAACCCGGTGTCTGTGATGGATTATTATATAATCAATTATTTTTATTATTATATATATATAATATTAATTTATTATATTATTGGGGGGGGTTTTCTGTGTGGGGGTGTGATATGAGTGTATTGTGCATGTTTGGTATTGTGGTGTTTGTGGAAGTGACGTATCTGTCTCTACCGATAAGTTATTTTTTGTTTCTATCACTTTCTTATTTTCAGATTAAATTAGGATTATTATTAATCTCGTTATTAATGTCTGTTCGTGTTATGACTTGCAATTAAGACGACTATGGAGATATACATTCATTAAAAAAGAAAATAAACATTGCTATAGATGAATTTGCTTAAAAGATATCCGTGGAGGCGTCTAATGATTTCTTCATGAATTCATTTGAATTCTCGATTCCTCACTGGAACTTTAACGAAGTAATTGGAAGAAAATTTCTCGTGGTATTTTTTTGTTCTCCAAATTAATGATATTAATTAGGATGATATGTCGTGTTTTGATTATAAAATTTATGTTTTTCACTGGTCTACAATTTGGATTAAGTTCTTTTTATTAGGCGTAAAAACCGATACAAATGAATTCTTTAGTTTTTCGTTTTGTTAGTTTTGGTTGGTTATGGATTTTACGGGCATGTCGAAATTTGTTGGAAGCTCAGTCGGTAAGCACTTGAGTGGAATCGCAAGGTTACTAGTTCGATCCGGCCTTTCGCCATCAGCGTATGAATGCCAGTTTGAGCGGTAAGTGAGGAGCATGATAGTAGGGTGCGCTCCCTAAAGCCAACAATCTTTGGGTTGTCTAGTGAAAAGGTTTGACCTCCTCGGTGTTCTGGTTGATACGGATTTTTAGGCACCCGAGACTTTACTTTTTTTACTTTTATTTCGAAGACTTTTTGTTTTATTCATTTTTTGGTATCAAATGTTTTGTTAACTCAATTTTAAAACACATTTTTACTAATTTTTTTATTTAAACCTTAGATGCTATCTAAAAAGGTATAATCTCTGATGAGACTTGGAGTAGTGTTGATGAAGGGGTATTAACATTCACAGAGCTAGGTATTGAACTTTACAATCAGATAGAAAGTTTTAACTCATACTCAGGACATTAGATCTCAGCAAGCGCCTTCTAGCTTATAATGATAAAAGAGTTGGGTTGGCCATAATGGTATAGAGTTGGACATCATAAAAGTGGTAAGGCTTGACTTGACTAGGTGAATTGGTCGTAGGGGCTCTCCGGTGCCAATCTGACTAATAAGGGCCAAAGTGGAGTGTTGCATGTGAAGGACGCTCAAACACAGGATTTCGTCCTTAAGGCATCACGGCTCGCTCCCACGACAAACAGGTGTCAAATTGGGCGGATTTACCCCCTTCTTGGCAGAGGTACAGTTGGTGTATTCTACAGCCCCAGTCGACAGGCGGTGTGATGTTTTTGTTTTGTTTTTTACAATGATTTTCAACAAGTGGTTTAAGCCGATCATTAACGTTGTAGGGTTTGAGAGGTTGGAAAGTGAAATGATAAAGACGAGACACAGAATAGATGAAGTTTATTATCAGAAGTTGAAATGTCGACAAGAGGAATGCCATATCGTTGTGATACACTTAAATAACAAGGGAAATCAGAATGTCAGTGGTGATGTTTTGGTTACGAAGAAATTACATAATGATAAAAGAAGTAAAGCCCTATGTAGGTTTCATAGAAACTAGCTTCCTCATGATGAACTGAGGAATTCATTTTGTACAATTTGCAGTTGCTGCAAATATGTTTTGTATATCTGTTAGGGGTATCGAAGATTCTTAGATTTGTAGGAGGAAACTAGCACCAACAGTAAGATATAGACATATACAATACAGAGGACTATATGATTAGACATGACAATTGGTATTTGATGCTTTAGGCGGATATATCCAATAATGTTGCTCTTCTACCTGGACCGATCTAAAATCGGAGACTGAAAGTGCTATTGCTTATCGATCAAGAAGATACATCTTCAATTGATGATCGAGTTTTGTCTCTCTCGTATCAACTTACTGAAAATTTTAAATACCTAAATTTATTCGAGACCTATTTATCACCAGCAGCATATTTTTCGGCACTACATTTTGTTGTTTGTGTCAAGTTGTTTGTTTGTTTTGTTTTATTGACCCTCAGTGGGGTCCCATTTAAATGCCGATAGTTTGAAATCATCATCTTAATGGTATACATTTTTTTTAAATACATTTTCTATTTAACCCATAGATGGGACCCTAATAGGTCTCCACTCCGGGTCAGGTGGATCATGGGAGCAATGGTGATGAAGGGGTGTCCACATTCCAAACTCCAAACTGGAACCTAACATCAGATAAGAGTTTAACGTCATTCCCAAGATGTAGACCGCATCCGCCTCTAAGACCATTATGATAAAGGGTTGGGGCTTGCCATAGGCATAAGTTTTGGAAAAATCATATAAGTGTCTGGGCTTGTCGTGACAAGCGATTGATCGGAGGGCCGTCACAGTTTGTAGAGGGGACTATACATTATAGAAATATAGGATACTATATGCGAATAGGCCTACATGTTCTAAGACATTAAGATAGTGAATAGGAAATGATAAATTTTAGGTGTATGATGTTTGTGGTGAAGGGGCTGAAGGCATAATTTAGTTTACGATTAAGATATTTTCTTTGTGAGATATCACATGTAACATGTTAGAAGAAGAAAACAAAAACAATGTGGTTTACTTCGTTTGTTTTGGTTATTTTTTTAAGAATATTGTAAAGACTTTTTATTTCTTTTTTTTTTTATTTGCTCTTTCTTTTTAAGAAACCCAAAATATTTGGACATGAAAATCTTAAAAACATAAAATTTCGGCAATGACATCTAAGGGAATATAGATAAATTGCGAGCCTGATTCTTTTTTTTCTTTTTAAGAAATGGTGGAGACTAGAGTGATATTAAATAAATAGCATAACAGGATTATTGAAAGTTAGGGACAAAAGTTCATTTTTTACGTTATTTTGTCGAAGCAGACGATATATTTCTTCTTTTTTTTTATAGAAAGGAGGGAAAGGATAAAAAAACGAAAGGATGGACATTGAACAGTACGAGATAATACGATTAAATTGCAAGAAGACACGAGATTAGACAAAAAAAAGGAATCAGTTTTCAGCTTCAATACGAGTGAAACATGGAGTCAAGAATAAAAGAAAATTCGAAAGAATGCGAAAGAAGGCAAAGAGATTTATAAAATAAAGGGTGATTGGCTGAGGGAAAGAAAGGAAGAAGAAAAAATATAATCGTTTAAATTCTTCTCTCCCCCCCCGTCTTGTTTATGCAACAAAAACAACAACTCTAGGTTTTTTTTTCAAACCGTTGTAAATAAATGTACTCTAATGCAAATTACACACACACACCACAAACAACACCACCATAGCAACATTATGTATATATTATATATATATATATATATATAATTATATATATGGGAATACAAGGCTTAAATACATGGGATAACATGATACCCATGGTATTTAAGGCTTTTATTCCAATAACTTTGCTCTCTTACATAATTAACTTGAGCTTATACGGACCTGAGACTCTACACAAACTACTGGGTAGAGAATTAGGATGCTAGAATCACCTTGTACCAAGAATTGGTATGCACAATGAATCATATATATATATATATTATTATATATATATATATATAAATTTATATATATTCAGGCATGTGTTATTGAATACACGGAGTATTCATTATTTGTCTTTTCCAGTTCATCTGGGCGAATTTTCTGGTGTTGGATTCTTTGTAAGATATTTCCCTAACTATTAGCCGAGCGCTCTCAGTCGTCATATGGGATATATGAGTTTGGTTTGTTTGTTTTTTTATTATTTTTTGGGCTTTCATCTATGTTTTTTTTATGTTTTGTTTTCAAAGACCAGACACGTGTAATCGACTGCAACTTCAATTCTTAAGATTAAATCCAGTGGATTTATCGATGAGATCTTATGTGAAACTGGTAGGTTATTACTTTGTGACCAGTGTATAAAATAAATATTGCTCTCTAAAGGTATTGATCAATATTTTATTTGTTATATGCTGTCTGCTTTCTGAATTTTATGCGTCAATAACATTGTGACATTTTCACAGTAGTCAATTTTCCGCAGAGAATACACAAGACACGTCAATAGGACAAAACAATGCCACACAACACAACAATATATATATAGTATATTATATATATATATATATATACTGAAAGATGTGACCGTTTGGTCACCCATTGACTGGTTATGATTGTTTAAAAATTCAAATAATAAAACGCCTAAAGCGTTGTTTTTTTCTGTTTTTATCTGTTTGCTTATGTTAATATTTATTCAAAATTCCATCGCAATTTTTTCCTATAGCAAGCAGGCACGGATTAATTAGCTGGGACTATCATTCATAGGTGGGTTTGTTCTTTTACTATCACCACTAGCGTTTTGGTTGAAGGACAGGAGGCCGAGAATGGAATCAGCGAATATCAAAGAGTTGGTGTCGTTATCATTCACAAGAATAGTGAATGATAAATGAATATTAAGTAATGAGTTTGGTGTAGTAAATTGGTGTTTTTATTTTACATTATTGCATTCATAAGAAATATTTACAGAGCTGGTAAAATAAGCCATAAAGTAGGTTTCTCTTACACTCTTCTCATTTTCACTGGCAATTTTTGACCTCATAGCTTAAGATAGATGATAGACCGATGAAATGATAGATAGAATGATAGATAGATAGATAGATAAGATAAATGACTGACTGAATAGATAGATTAAGATGATGATTGATAGTAATAATGACTGAATAGAGAGTAGATAGATAGATAATGAACACTGAAAGTAGATAGATAGATAGATAGATAGAAGCGTATAGAACTGATTGAAATAGATTATATAATGTCTCAATAGTAGAATTCAATAATTCATTAAATGTATAGTAATTTTTGTTGTTGTTTTTTTTTTTTGCTGTTTAATTTCTTTTAAGCATCGTTAATTAAAAACATTTTAATCCACTAAAACGTACCCATTCGCAAATGTTTATTCATAGTTGTAGTTAACTGTTTGGGGACCAAAAAATCTTTCGTTTAATTTTTCCCGACGTCTTTACAAAGCGTCAAGTCTTATTAATTTCTTAAGCAATTTTTAAGTTTGTATATAGTTCATGATAGAGAGAGAGAGAGGAGAGAGAGAGAGAGGAGAGAGAGAGAGGGAGGAGAGAGAGAGAAGGCAGAAGCAAGCAGACAGTATCAGCAGTCAGTTTGTGCTCCTAGGTGATAGGAGGGGGTTCGAGTGCTGATTTTTACAGAGGCTGATGGGCCTCATCTGTATACTCGACTACTCGACTATTAATCTCCACTAACGGTTAATCTATATAGAGGGAGGGTGGAAGAGCAGTCAGGTGTAATTATAGACAGGGATTGGTCGGCTTGTTGACTTTTGCTATTACGCTAATTAAAACAATACTGATTTTTTCAAACACTGGGATAGTGATTATAACCAAGGAATATAAATATTGTGTCCATAACATAAATAGAAAAATGGATCTTTGGCTGGCGATGGTTGATTAAACTCAGCTTTAGTATAATAAATATATATTAGTATATGATAATTATATATATATATATTTATATGTATATGATGTATGCTGTGTTGTATATTTTGTTTTACTTTTCAGTGCTTGCCATGACTAAGCGTAACTCACCTATCGAGGAAAAGATATAATTAAGAAAAATATGCGCACTTTACTATAAGTTAGAACCAGGGAAAAAATTTGACGCAGGTGATGAGGTACGAATAAAAATGGTGACATGTTGTATAGAGAAAGGTCATGTTGAATCAGAAAGTTGAGGTGTAGAGGTGGAGAGCCAACAAGAGAGACAGCAAAGAAGGAAGTTTATATCTTAAATCGTTGTGCAAACTTACCAGAAAGAAGCAAAAGGATTTCCGTTTCGCTTGCATTTGTATTTTTGTGGATGAGCAGCGGCAATTTTCTGCCTTAAATGTTTTTACGATTATCGTTCTCTCTATGTACCCTAACTCTTTATTTCTTACTCATCTCACATACCGTTCCTACAATATAATTAAGTTACAGACGAAGAGATATTTTATTGTTTAAAAAAAAACAATAAAGAGCGAAGATGAGCTAACAGGCAAAAATTGTTGACGTCGATCTATTTGCTAGTTTACTTAGATTATTACACGGTCTCCTGGACATTTCTCTCTCTCACCCGACTACACATATGTATATATAGTAGTGAATATATTATATTTATATGTAATATATTATGTATATATATAATACATTATAAGGAATAACAAAAGACTTAGAGATCATGCTTATGACTATTTCGGGGAGCTTAGAGCGAAATGTATAATTACCGACTCTATAGATGACTGAAGATGAGTCGGGAGAATTGTATTAGACATTTTGCTGCTAAGCTCCCGAAAGTTAGTACTATAAAGTGCAAATCATTAAGTCTTTTGTTATTATTCTTTAATTATAGAAATGTTGCTCTGTTGACTTCAATAAGATACACATTGAGGCTCTCAACTGCGAAACGAGAAGTAGTGTTATTTTAAAAAAAACAAAAGCCATAGTGTCGTAAGGAAAAGATATTCTTCGCTGGAATAATTGGGGAGTTGATATATATAATAGTTATAAAGGTAGTAGTTAAATATTTAGTATAGTATAAAGATATGCGAGTATGAGTAGAGGTGTTAGAGAAATGGCCGTGATGTGTTTTTCACGGGGAGTAGCATGATGGACTGTATGGAAGGGAACATAGATTTTGTAAAGGGAAATCTTTTCTAATAGATAAGCTGTAGAGTATTGTCCGATTTCAGCATACGCTGCGGTTAATACTGAGGACACACTGATATTAAGTGAAATCTATGAGAATCAAGTTCGAGTGACTATTGATTATGTAATAGAGTGCAGAGTAAAAAGTTAATTGGCTCGAGATCCAATTTGTATTTTTTATTTATTTTGGCAGAGTCTCTCATTAATACAACTTTGAATAAGATGTCTAATTATAAAAATAATAAGTAAACTAACAAGCACTTACCGGTGTATAACTGGGTAATCATAATATTACTTAAAGGTTTATAGAGTAATATCCATCAGAATGACATATTTGTGTTTTCTCGTACGGTGCAATTATTGTATTTTTCGCGTAAGTATTTGCTCTAAATAGACTATAACTTTTTCTGTTTAAATAATAATTAGGAAATATTTAAATTTTATTTTTAGTCAGTAACGAACGATAAAATTTTTAAATGCTGAAATTTTCTGCTATAAAATTCTAAATGGTGACAGATGTGTATTATACGGAGATTTTAGATCTTTTATCCGCTGGGGATTCACCTGGCTGGATCGGTGAAAAATAGCGTGGAATAAGGCAGGGACCGGGAATCATTATGCATACATTATTAATGAAGTGTTATCCGTCATTTTATCGTTTGATATTTTAAAGTCTGTGTTCATTAAGGAGGCCACAAAATTCAACCTTTGTTTCAAATTACTGGATGTCTAGATGAGCCTTAGCACATGCAATGAAAAACATCATTGGCTGGTTTTTGAAATTAATGATTTGTGATTTGAATTTCAGATTATCTGTGAAGTTTTAAATCATAACTTTTTTAGCTTATCTAAATGAGTACAAGAAAAATGTTAGAACGATTCTAGTTAGAAAGAGTAGCTCAAATAGTCTTCAATTGAATAGAATGTTAAGGCTTTAAATTAAAAACTGCAGGACCAGTAGATATAAACAGTATTATAATGATTTTTAACGTTTGATAATCTATACTTAAGAGTTATGCATAGTAGTTCAATATGTAAATGTACGATATCTTGTTTAACCTCTCTCAGCTTTTCTTAAAAGTTGGGTTGTAAATATCTCATTATTTGCGATTAAAAATCTGTGTGGATGCGTTTAAATATCAACATTATTTTGCGACAAAAAGTTACACGATTATGAAAATATCTAATTTACGCTGGGGATTCCTGCCGTGGATAGTAAAACATAAGCGTAAATAAAGGAGGGAATGGGGAGTCATAAGATCAAAATTAAAAATATATTGAGTAATTCACCAATTTCAATATTAAATAAAATAACTGTATATTTTTTTTCCAGTTTATTTTAATTTTACTTTTCAGCATTTTAAGCGATGCAAGACCATTTGGAATGTTTATTTTTTAAAATTGGGCGAATGGAATGTGATTCATAATTCACAAGGCTATTAGTGGTTATGTGAAATGCAAACAGCCTTCGTTAGTATTTGAACTCAGAACATCGTGTCCATTTCTACGAGTTTAACCATTAACGACGGGCACCAAGTTTTAAACGTAAGAACATGTTCGTTTTAATGTAAGGTAAATCCTATTTAAGACATTTGAGGAAACTCACGATCAGAAGTAGACATTTTATTAATTTCGTTATACCACCCTGTCGACTGGGGGTTTAGAATGGCAACAGACTGCACTCTGCAGGGGCTAAGATCGCCCAATGGGCACCTGATGGCCGTGGGTGGCGACCCGTGATGCTTAAGGGGATAGAAACGGGGTAGATTTAGCAGGTTCATGATCATTTGGCTTTCTTGGACATAGAGGGCGGTCGGAGAGGCAGCTACGATAATTGGCTGGTCACGGTCGCCTAGCCTATAGTGAATTTTTCCAACCCTATTGCACTTATGGCAGGGCGCACCTTTTTATCATATGGGTGTAAAAGAAGAAAACGCTGATGAGGGTTACGTGTCACTGAGGAATTATGTTACCTCTATTTGATGGTTGAGGGTTCCAGATTTGGGGAATGTGGGGCACGCCTCGATCGAACATTGCTTCCCTGGTCCACGTACGGACCGGAGTGGTGTACCTGTAAGGGTCGCAGTCTTATGGGTTTGAAAGTAGAAATGTATTTATATAAAAATTGTATTAATCGCATTAAGATTGAATGTTATTTCAAACTTAGACCGGGCGATTGAGAATGACCGCACTGAGGTTGATATAGCAGTAAACAAAACGGAACGCAAACTAAATTTAATTATATGGTTGCCAATTAATCTATTCTATTGAATTATAATTCCACTTTTCGACAACAGTTTACAGTTTTTTGTCTGACTAAGACTAGTTTTTCAAACAGATCTATTCTATGCAATAGATGATACTCTAACATTTACTACCATTAGGTCAGAGTGAACATAGGGTAATGGCATTTGAAGGATCAGATACTCCCGAGAAGTATAGGACTGAACTTCCTAATTAACGATACGTAATCTGCAGGGAATAAGTCTGTGTATTTTAAGAATTACCAACGGGGTATATAAAAACGATAACAGATAGATTTTTGTTGAAAGCACTTTATTTACCTATGTAATTGGTGCACTTAATTAAGAGTTTAATATAATTTAGTATTCCCTCGATAGTTATCCTAGGGAGAGGTAATCATAAGTGGGGGTAATTCTCAATTATTTATTACAAAAGATTAATGAAATGGGTTGAAGTTTAGATGAGGCTTGAAGATTAGTATTATCTGCATTATTCCGGCTATTGTTCCCTTTCATTGTTATTTGTCAACTTTCGGCCGATACCCCGGCTTCTTCAGGTATTTTCTCGTGACTCGGTACGGACTCGGGAACCTTCTCGGTTCTAGGTCAAAGTTCGTGATGGCTCCGAATACTACAGAGGTTCCACGAGTTCGAAAAAAGTACTGAGTCCGAGAAGGTTCCCGGTCCGACAAGAAATACATAAGAAGGCGGAGGGTATATCGGCCGAAATGTTGTACAAATAACAATGAAGATGGGAAATAGCCGGAATAATGCAGATAATACAATCTTCAAAGCCTAATCTCAAACATTCGACCCATTTCATTAATCTTTTGTAGAATAATAATTGAGAATTACTTCCCTACTTATGATTACTCTCCTAGGATACTATCGGGGAATACTTAATTATTAAATCTTAATAAGTGCACATTATCATAGGTAGACATAAAGTTTCAAAATTCTATCGGGTATGTTTGTTATTATAACCCATGTTTGGTAATCTATGAAAGTACACAGACTTGGATTCCTGCAGATGGTTATCGTATTTAGGAAGTTACCACCTATAACTTCTGGGAGTATGCTGTATCCTATTCTTGCCATGATACCCTATGTTCACTCTGACCTAAGTGGTAGTAATGTTAAGTATCATCTATGCCTAGAATGATTCTGTTTGAAAACTAGGTTTTATCAGACAGAAACTGCTATAACTGTGTCGAAAAGTGGAATTATAAAATTAATAGGAATAGTTAATTGGACGATTATAATTTAATTAAGTTGGTTGGTTTTGTTTTACGAGTATATCTCAAACTCAGTGGGTCTTTTAATGCCCGGTAAAGATTTTTGAAATAATCAATTTTATGGATAATACATTTTTTTTATAAATGTAATTTTTCTATTAACCCATAGAGCGGGTCTTTTAAGTACTACACTCCGGTCGAGTGAGAGTTGAGCAATGGGTGATGAGGGGTGGCTCACTTCCCCAAATCTGGAAATCACAATCAAATAGAGTTTTAAATATTCCCGGCACGTAGACCTCAGTCAGGGTCTTTTACACATATGATAGGGGGTTGGCGCTAGCCATAAGGGCAATAGGGTTGGGAAATCATTAGTGCTAGGGCTTGACGTGACCAGCCAATTTGCGTAGATGGCCTCTGGCCGACCGCGCAGGCAAGATAGGCCAAAGTGGAGTCATGAACTGCTAATCTACTGGGTTCTAATCCTTAAGCATCACGGGTCGCCACCACGGCATCAGGTGGCCCCTTGGGGGGAGTCTTACCCTTGCAGAGGTGGAGTTCGGTGCATTGTCTAACGCCCAGTCGTGACAGGTGGTAAAGTATTTACATAAAATGGTCTACTTCTGATGGTGAGTTTCTGCAAAATGTCTTTATAGGATTACTGTAGATTAACGAACAGGTTTTCTGTACGTTTAAAATCTTGGTTGCCCGTCGTTTATGGTTAAATCGTAGGAATGACACGATGGTCTGAGTTCAATACTAGACGAGGCTGTTTGCATTTCACATAACACTAATGCTTGTGTAATGTATGAATCCTACTATTCTATTCGCCCAATTTTAAAAATGAAACATTCAATGGTCTTGCATCGTTAATGCTGAAAGTAAATTAAAATAAACTGGAAAAAAATAGGTACTGTTATTTTATTTGTAATATTGAATTGTGAATTACTCAATTATATTTTGGTAATTGTATCTTATGATTCCAGTTCCTGTCCTTTTATTTACGCTATGTTTTACTGATCATAGCGTCAGTGAATCCAGCGTAAATTAGTATTTTCATATCGTGTAACTTTTTGTGGCAAATTAATGTGATAATTTTAAGCATCCACACAGTTTTTATCGGCAAAATCAATGTAGTATTTTACAACCCAACTTTTAAGAAAGGGTGAGAGAGTTAATCAAGATATCGTAATTTTACATATTGAACTATATTGCAGTAATCTTAAGTAAACATATCAAACGTTATAATAATCATTTATAATCTGTGTTATATCTACTGGTCCTGCGTATGTATTTTCAAAATGTCCTTACTATTTATGTATTATGAAGAAATTTGAATGTACTTTCTTTCACTGGAATCGTTCTAACATTTTTTTTTCTTGTTCTATTTAGATAAGCTTAAAAGGTATGATTTAAACTTGCACAGATAATCTGAATTCAAATCACAATTTAATTTTTCAAAAACACCATATGATGTTTTTCATTGCAGGTGGTAAGGCTCATCTAGCACACTCAGTAATTTGAAACAAAGGTTGAATTTGTGGCCTAATGAACACAGACTAAATATATCAAACGATAAAAATGACGGATAACACATAATTATGTATGCATTATATGACTTCCCGGTTCCCTGCCTTTATTCACGCTTGTTTTACCGATCCGCGTCAGGTGAATTCCCCGCGGAAAAAGAAAAAAATCTCCTGTATATACACACTGACATTTTAGAATTTATAGCAGGAAATTTAGCATTTTTAAAATTGTTATCGGTTTCGTACTGACTAAAAATAAGAATTAATTATTTCTCATTATGATTTAAACAGAAAAGTATATGTCTATTTAGAGCAATATTTACGGCGAAAATAAGTGCCGTTAGAGAAACAAAATTATTATTCTGATGGATATTTCTCTATAAACTTTAGTATATATGATTTATCAGTTTACACGGTAAGTGCTGTTAGTTTTACTTTATTTTTATAATTAGAAGATTAGCTTTATTCAAAATTGTATTATGAGAAGACTGCTGCCAAAATAAATAAAAAATAATTAATGGATTGTAAAATTAACGTTTTATGTCTGCATCTTATTTGATATAATCATAGTGAAATTTATTTTTAAGAATTTGCTTTAATATAGGTTTCAGGATACGAGCATGGCTGAAATGGAAATACTCGAAGCTATTATAGAAAGATTTTCCTTTTACAAATATGTTTATGTTCTTCATGATATTATTGGTACCCCGTGAAACAACAGGTATTTCTGCTTAATATATATATATATTATATATATTATTATATTTATATATATATAATCCAAAAGTCCAGAGAGAAATTTCCCTTACGATGGTTTTGTTTTTTTAAAAACAACTTGTCGCAGTTGAGAGCTCAATGTGTATTCTTATTGTTAGAGTCACGAGCAAATTTATAATTAAAAAGAAAAACAAAAGACTTAGAGATTTTTGCATTATAGACTATTCGGGAGCTTAGACAAAATGTCTAATTCTCCCGACTCATCTTCGCATCTGATGAGTCGGGAGAATTATACATTTTGTCTAAGCTCCCGAATAGTCTATAATGCAGGATCTTAAGTCTTTTGTTATTTCTATATTATATATATATACATATATATATATATATATATTTTATATTATATATAATATGTGTGTGGGTGAGAGGAGAAATGTCAGGAGATTGTATATCTAAGTTAAACTAGCAAAATAGATGACGTCAACAATTTTGTGTAGTCTCTCGCTTATGTTTTTTTTTTAAACAAATAAATATCTCTTCGTTGTGAATATATATATTGGTAGGTAGGTAGGTTGAGATGAAGTAAGAAATAAAGAGTGTATTGTGTGACATAGAGAGATAACGTAGACATATAAGGCGAGAAAATTGCCGCTGCTCATCACAAAAAACATGCAAGCGAAACGGAAATCGCTTTTTTGCTTCGTTCTGGTAAGTTTGCACAGACGTATTTAAGATAGTTACTTCTTCTTTGTGTCTCTCTTGTTGGCTCTCCCCTCACACCCTCAACTTCTGATTCAACAATGAACCTTTCTCTTACAACATGTCACCATTATTTTATTTCGAGCTCACACCTGGTCAATTTTTTCCCGGTTCTAAACTTACTAGTAAAGTGTATTTTTCTGATATATTTTTTCTCGATAGGTGAGTATACGATGGGCAAGCAGGTGAAAGTAAAACAAAATATACACACAGGCATACATTCATATATATATATATATTTAATATAATATATATATATATAATGTTATTATACTAAAGCTGAGTTTATCAACCATCGCAGCTAAAGGATTTTTTCTATTTATGTTATGACACAATATTTTATATTCCTTGTTTTATCACTACCAGTGTTTGAAAAAAATTCAGTTTATTTTGGTTTTAATTAGGCGTAATTGCAGATTAAGTCAACAACCGACACAATCCCTGTCTAAATTACACCTGACGCTCTTCCACCCTCCCTCTATATAGAGTTACCGTTAGTGAGAGTTAATGTGAGTAGTCGAGTTATACAGAGGTGGAGGCCCACAGCCTGTAAAATCAAGCTCGAACCCCCTCCTATCACCTAGGAGCACAAACTGACTGCTGATACTGCTTGCTTGCTCTCTTTCTCTCTCTTCTCTCTCTCTTCTCTCTCTCTCTCTCTCTCTCTCTCTTCTCTTCAGTGATACTTATACTATACTTAAAATTTCTTAAGAATGTAAATAAGACTTGACGTTTGAAGACGGTCGGAAAATTTAAAACGAAAGATTTTTGGTGGTCCCAATAACAGTTTAACTACAATCTATGAATTAACATTTGCGAATTGGGTTACGGTTTTAGGGGATTAAAGTTGTTTTTAATTACGTATTGCTTAAAAGAAATAAACAGCAAAAAAAAAACAACAACAACCAAATTACTATACATTTAATGAATTATTGAATCTACTATGAGACATATATAATCTATTTCATCAGTTCATTATCTATCTATCTATCTATCTATCTACTTCAGTCAGTTCATTATCTATCTATCTATCTATTTCAGTCAGTTCATTATCTATCTATCTATCTATCTATCTATTTCATCAGTTAATTATCTAGTCGGTTCATTATCTATTAAGCTTATAGGAATAATGTGAGTGAAAATGTAGGAAGAGTGTTAAGAGTAAACCTACTTTTATGCTTATTTTACCAGCTCTGTAAATATTTCTTATTGAATGCAATTAATGTTAAAATAAAAACACAGATTTAACACAAACATTTATTTATATTCATTTTATTTATATATTTGTGAATGATAAGGACACCAAGACTTCTTTGGTATTATTCGCTGAGTTCCATCTCGGCCTCTGCCTTAAAAAAAACGCTAGGTGGTGATAGGTAAA
This sequence comes from Doryteuthis pealeii, assembly GCA_023376005.1. NCBI lineage: Eukaryota > Metazoa > Mollusca > Cephalopoda > Myopsida > Loliginidae > Doryteuthis > Doryteuthis pealeii. Next base: position 99,549,347 of record CM042137.1, on the reverse strand, counting down.
AGAACAAACCCACCTATGAATGAAGTCCTACTAAAGCGGTGCCTGCTGTATAGGAAAATATTGTCGATTGAATTTTTTGAAAATATTAAAAAGAAAAAAAACAAAAAAAAACAACGCTTTAGGCGTTTTATTATTGTGAATTTTTAACAATCTAACCAAGTTCAATGGGTGACCCAACGGGTCACATCTTTTTTAGTATATATTTATATATATATATATATATATATATATATGTGTGTGTGTGTGTAGTGTGTGTGTGTGTGTGTGTTTGTGTATCTTGGAAAAGGTGACTTACTGTGAAAATGGTCACATGGTTGGTTGACGCAAAATTCAGAAAGGCAAGACAGCGATAATAACAAATAAAAGTGATCAATACCTTAGTAGAGCAAATTTATTGTTATACAGGTACAAGTAATAACCTACTCGAGTTTCACCATAAGATCTTCAGGATTAAATCACTGGATTAATCAAGATATTGATTAATTGCAGTCGATTACACGTGTGTGTCTTTCGCGATAAACAAAACATAAAAAAACATAGATAAAAGCCCTAAAAAATAATTAAAAACAAACTAAAACCAACTCAATATATCCATGATGACGATGAGGAAGCGCTCGGGCTAATAGTATGGGAAATATTTATTTAAATGGATCCAAACACAGAAAGATCGCAGATGACTGGAAAAGAAAATAATGAAGTACTCCGTGTTATTCATAACAGCTGAATATATTATTATATATATATTATATATATATATATTATATATCTATATTATATATGATCATTGGTGCGGTACCAAGTTTTCTTGGTACAGTTGATTCTAGGCAGGTCCTAATTCTTACCAGTAGTTTGTTGTAGAGTTAGGTTCCGTATGAGAGCTCAATGTTTAATTATTGTAAAGAGAGCAAAGTTATTTGAATAAAAGGCCTTAAATACCATGGGTATCATGGTTATCCCATGGTATTTAAGGCCTTGTATTCCCATATATATATAATATATATATATATATATATTATATATACATTTGTGTGTGTGTGTGTGTGTTGTGTGTTGTGTGTGTGTTTGTGTGTAATTTGCATTAGAGTTACATTTATATTACAACGGTTTGAAAAAACCTATGAGTTGTTGTTTGTTGTTGGCATAAACAAGACGGGGGGGGAGAGAAGAATTTAAACGAGTTATATTTTTTTCTTCTTCCTCTTCTTTCCCTTCAGCCAATCACCCTTATTTTTATTAAATCTCTCTGCCCTTCTTTCGCATTTTCTTTCGAATTTTTCTTTTTTTTGATCATTTTTCCACTCTGTATTGAAGCTGAAATATTGATTCCTTTTTTTTTGTGTGTCTAATCTCGTGTTCCTTCTTGCAATTTAATCGTTTTATTTCTCGTGTTACTGTTCAATGTCCATTTCCTTTCTGTTTTTTTTTATCCTTTTTCCCTCCTTTCTATTTAAAAAAAGAAGAAATATATCGTCTGGCTTCTGACAAAATAACGTAAAAAATTGAACTTTTGTCCCTAACTTTCAATAATCCTGTTATGCCTATTTGTTATTTAATATCAGCTTAGCTCTCACCATTTCTTAAGAAAGAAAAAAAGAATTCAGGCTCGCAATTTATCTATATTCCTCTTAAGATGTCATTGCGTAATTTTATGTTTTTAAGAGTTTTCATGTCAAATATTTTTGGGTTCTTAAAAAAGAAAGAGCTAATAAAAAAAAAATGAAATAAATGTCTTTACAATATTTCTTAAAAATAACCAAAACAAACGAAGTAAAACCACATTGTTTTTGTTTTTCTTTCTTTCTAACATTGTTACAGTGTTTGATATCTCACAAAGAAAATATCTTTAATCGTAAACTAAATTATGCCTGTCAGCCCCTTCACCACAACATCATACCCACCTAACAATTTATCATCCTATTCAGCTATCAGGTTATGTCTAGATACATGTTAGCCTATTTCGCATATAGGTTTCCTATATTCTATAATGTAGTAGTCCCCTCCTACAAACTGTGACGGCCCCTCCGATCAATCGGCTGGTCACGACAAGCCTAGAACTTATATGATTTTTCCAAACTTTATTGCCCTTATGGCAAGCCCAACCTTTTTCATATGGGTGCTAGAAGGCGGTGACTGCGGGGTCTACATGTCCTGGAATGACGTTAAACTCTATCTGATGGTGAGGTTCCAGTTTTGGAGGTTTGGGGAATGTGGAGCACCCCTTCATCACCATTGCTCCCATGTCCACTCTGACCCGGAGTGGTAGTACCTATTAGGGTCCCATCTATGGGTTAAATAGAAAAATGTATTTAGAAAAAATTGTATTATCCATTAAGAATTGATTGATTTCAAAACTTTATCGGCATTAAATGACCCACTGAGGGTCATAAAACAAAACAAACCAAAACAAACTGTGACACAAACAACAAAAATGTAGGTGCGAAAAATATTGCTGCTGGTGTGAGAAATGGTCTCGAATAAGATTTAGGGATTTTAAAAATTTTCAGTAAGTTGGATACCGAGAGAGTGACAAAACTCGATCATCAATGAAGGAATGTATCTTTCCTTGATCGACTAAGCAATAGCACTTCAGGTCTTCCCGATTTTGAGATCGGTCCAGGTAGAAGATGCAACATTATTGGATATATTCCGCCTAAAGCATCAAATTACCATATTGTTATGTCTGAACTCAATAAGTCCTCTGTAGTGTTTGTATATGTCTATACTTACTTGTGTGTGTGCGTAGTTTGCCTCCTACAAATCTAAGAATCTTCGATACCTAACAGATGATACAAAACATATTTGCAGCACTTGCAAAATTTGTACAAAATTGATGCCTCAGTTTCATCAGAGGGAAGGCTAGTTTCTATGAAACATCTACATAGGGGCTTTTACCTTCTTTTATCATTATGTAATGGTCTGTCTGTAACCAAAACATCACCACTGACATCATGATTTCCCTTGTTATTTAAGTTGTATTCACAACGATTATGGGATTTCCTCTTGTCTGACATTTCAACTTCTGATATAAACTCATCGTCATATCTGTGTCTCGTCTTTATCTATTCATCTTTTCCAACTCTCTTCAAGACACCTACAACGGTGTAATGATCGGCTTAAACCACTTGTTGAAATTCGATTGTAAAAAACAAAACAAAAAAACATCACTACCGCCTGGTCGACTGGGGCTGTAGAATACACCAACTGTACCTCTGCAGAGGGGTAAAATCCGCCCAATTGTGACACCTGTTGGTCGTGGGAGGCGAGCCGTGATGCTTAAGGACGAAATCCTGGTGGTTGAGCAGTCCATCACATGCAACACTCCACTTTGGCCCTTATTTAGTCTAGATTGGCAGCCGGAGAGGCCCCTACGACCAATCACCTAGTCAAGTCAAGCCTTAGCACTTTTATGATTGTCCCAACTCTATTACCATTATGGCAACCCCAAACTCTTTTTATCATATATAAGCTAGAAGGCGGTTGCTGAGAGTCTTAATGTCCTGAGTATGAGGTTAAACTCTATCTGATTGTGAAGTTCCAATACCTGAGCTCTGTGGAATGTTGAATACCCCTTCATCAACACTACTCCCAAGTCTCATCAGAGTATTAGTACCTTTTTAGGATAGCATCTAAGGGTTAAATAAAAAAATTAGTTAAAAATGTGTTTAAAAATTGGAGTTAACAAAACATTTGAGTACCATAAAAATTGAATAAAACAAAACGTCTTCGAAATGAAATAAGTAAAAAGAGTAAAGTCTTCGGGGTGGCCTAAAATCGGTATCAACCAGACACCGAGGAGGTCTAAACCCTTTTCACTAGAACCAGACCAAGTAGATTGTTTTGGGCCTCTGAGGTGGAGCGTCACACCTACTATCAGCTCCTCACTTTACCGCTCAGATACCTGTGCTATTCATACGCTGAGTTGGCGAAAGGCCGGTATCGAACTAGGAACCTTGCGATTCCTACTCAAGTGCTCTACCGACTGAGCTTCCAACAAATTTCGACATGCCGTAAAATCCAATAAACCAACCAAACTAACAAAACGAAAAATAAAGAATCATTGTATCCGGTTTTTACGCCTAAGTAAAAGAAACTTAATCCAAATTGTAGACATGTGAAAATAAATTTTACTAATCACAAACACGACATATCACTCCTAATTTGAATATCAGTAATTTGGAGAACAAAAAATTACACGAGAAATTTCTTCCTGAATACTTCGGTAAAGTTCCAGTGAGGAATCGAAGAATTCAAATGAATTCTGAGAAACTGATTAGACGCCTCCCACGGATATCGTTTTAAGCAAATCCTCATAGCAATGTTTATTTTTCTTTTTTTAATGGAATGTATATTCCATGAGTTCGTCTTAATGCAAGTCATACACGAAACAGACATTAATAACGAGATTGAATAATAATTTCCTAATTCTAATCTTGAAAACTAAGATAAGGTGATAGAAACAAAAAGATAACTTATCGGTAGAGACAGATACGGTCACTTCCACAAACACACAATACCAAACATGCACATACACTCATATCCACACCCCACACAGACAAACCCCCCCATATATATTATATATATATATATATATATATATATATATAATATATTAATAATATGTATATATATAAGTCATCCACAGACACCGTGTTTCGACGTTTCACGTCTCATCAGTGTAGCTAGACCCAGCAACTTCCTCCGGCCAGGAGCGAAACCCAATTGACTTTTCATCAGCCCGATCCGTTATCCTCTCGGGCATCGACATTTGCCATTAAGATGCGATGTTTTAACTGTTTTCAATACATACATCTGTGTATATATGTTACGATCACCAGAAAGATCAATTCTATAAACAACACCCGATCATTGCTTTATGCTGGCAGTGAAAGTCAATTAAAATTGCAAAGCGCCAATACACGTGCGAACGGAATGTATCCAACTATTCTCCCTCCAGCTATGGGTAAATATTAGGACAGACTGGGCTCTTTAATCTTGGTTAGGCAACGAGTATACAAGACCTGATATCATTAAATGTTCGTATCTGGCTAGTGTAAATTTATATTTGACACTATATATAGAGAATGAAGGGAACATTTTTCTAGAAGCTGTACGCATGAGACGTGTCTCTTCACTGGGGGAGCCACACTACCACAATGGGATCAAGGTAATTTTCCTTTAAACGTAACTGTTATAGGTTATATACCCTATAGACTAATGGAATGCGCCGACGGTTACTATAAGTAACAGGGACAATTATGGCTTGGAGAGTAAGCCAATGCGAGTCAGCTCATAACTCTATTGTCGGACGAATTTCCCACTTCTCTATACTGTAATTGTCTACTCTTTTGTTAATACATTTTCGTACATTTGTTACCCGTCGTTTTGTTCTTATTTGACCCCTTAAAACCCAACGACAGTAACTAAGCCTGCAAACCATACTTGTAAGCTTCGGTCTTAGAAATATAGAAAATTTGATATTTTTCATTTGATTTTTTTTTTAGAAAATATGTTTTCTATACAAAAAATGAAGTCTTGGTATAATATTATCACTTATATTAATGCAATGCACACACACACACTGCTACCATCAAACATTACGGAATAATTTTAAAAAAAAAGGAATAATTGTATCAATGTATTCAATATGAATATGATCTGTGTATTGAAGAAAAAAATGAACATTTTAAAAATCCATGAACCAAACTTCTATAAAAATATTTTTCTTTAACCCTTCAGGGCATAGTTAACCATTTGACCTGTAAATTTCAGTTGTCATTTCTAAATCGAAAGGTAACGTTAATGAACATAAATCTTATACTATATTTGTAGTGTATCTGTCTTTCAATCGGTCTATCTGTCCGGGGATGCAATTGAAATGAAAACCCTGTACCAAAATCAAACACAAAACTTTCTAGGATTAAGAACTTTACGTGTAATGCAGTGGTGGTATTTATATTTGCCACTGAATTCATTGGTGTCTGAATTACCGAATGAGGAATGATAAAACAGAAAAAGGGAAGAACTTTGGAAGAGAAGACGCCTCAAAGAATCAGCTCATATGATAGTCTATACTAACCTCTTTAGTAGACCAAGTATAGAGATGAATACAATATGGGAACCTATAATTAAAAAGGAGAGATTAGATTTTTTAAAAAATGCAATAGGTGTCATTGTAAAAAAAATCATACATAAGGTAGATATTCTAGGGAAAATAAAAGATTAGGTTTATACGTTCCCAAAATTCACACTGAATTGTCCAAATGGACACATAGCGTAGTGGATAAAGTCGTCGGGTTAAGACAGTTCTAATTCGAAAATAGAATAACAATTTAGATTCGAGAACAACATCATGAAGTTCTATATATTAAAAAAAGTACTGGCAATTTCTTAAAATTCAAAAGAATATTCTTTATAAATAAACATATTGTTTATGAATGAATAAATTTAAATAAATATTCTTTAAAAAGAAAACAACAGTAACACATAATGAAGCCCATATGAGATTTTTAAAATGTGTATACTTAAATTTAGACGGATACTGAATAACCAGGGCAAGACTGGGTTTATACAGGTAATAAGTAAGTAAAGTCGTCGGTTGGTATAACATCGGTATCAACCAATCTGTGAGGGAGTCTATACCCTTTTCACTAGCGCTAGACAAAGGAGATTGTTTTTGCGTCTGAGGTGGAGTGCCACACCTATCAGCTCCTTACTTTACCGCACAGATCCCTGTGCTACTCACAGGGTGAGTTGGCGAGGGCCGCTATCGAACTAGGAATCTTGTGGTTTCTAGCTGAACGGTCTACCCCAATAAAAATATACATAAAAGTAGTGAAAGTTGTGTCTTATTATTTCATTTGATTATACGAAATAAAATGGTAATGAAAAAATCTTTCCAGCGAGAAAAAAAAATATGTTCCTTGTTTTTTTTAATGTTTCTTGTTTTAAAAACTATTTTTTCATAAAAATAGGTGTAATATTCAGAAAGCACCGTGGGTTGCATGGCACCCAAAGGCCGTAACTTGCGTATGTCTGGAGTAAAGTAGTAGATTATACGAAACATTTATCCATTGTACACATAAAACATCGCAAGCTTAATAACAACTCTTATCTCCTCAATTTTTAAGTGGAAATGTATGGTTTTTGAGGTCATTGCTGATTGGTCAGTTTTACGGCAGTCAAGCTCTTCGTTGGTTAATCTATGATGTCATAATTTTAGTCTCCAATTATATCAAATGTAAAAATGCATTTTCACAATAATTTTAAGCAGGTAATTAACTTAATACTAATTTGTAATATCCATGTTTAAAAGCCAATGTATTAATGTGTGTATTTGTTGTGATGTTAATCCAACAGTAAAAAAGAAGTCAAGTCGAGGTAGGGTAAAATAAGACAAGTGTATTTACAATAATGGTACAGGAACGGCTAGCTTGCCGTTAACGGTAACAGTACAACCTTTTCACTCGGTGTCTCACTATTTATAGTGAGAACCGGTGTATATTCTCCACTGTAGGAACGGCCGGTACAACAGTATTTACACAAACCATCCGCTACGAAAGGATGTGAAACAAGGCCATTTTCAAAAGCTGTTTAGATTTAATAGTTTTCCTAATCATAGAGAGGATTCTCCGTGGCCCAGTAATTAACGTGTTGGACTGCGATATCGTTATAAGCGAGTTCGAACACCAGTCGCACTATTACTTTCACTTTCGCACATACCATCGAAAAATATATGGAGGTGCGTAATCTAATGATTAGAGTCGTGTGAAATGGACTTGTCGACCTGAGTTCAATTCCTGGATGCTGTTTGCATTTCACATGGCGCTAATACCCTTGGGAAAGGTATGAATACACCTCCCAGCTATGGGTAAATAGCAGGGTAAACTGGGCTCTGACCATGGCTAGTTAACCAGAAAGAAAACTCTGAATTCAAACCTGTTAAACTCCGTTTAAGAAGTTGACCTACTGTCGTATCCTGCTCGTGATGAGGGCTTGGTATTAATATATATATATATATATATATATATATATATATATATATTATATATATATGAATACACTTATACCTCAGCTATGGGTTTAAAAGTTCCTTAATGTTCTACTAGAGAGGCTTTGGCATTAAATAACCCATTGAGTTTGTTATGCCAATAAATAAAAAAATAAAAACTATCCTATAGTAGTTGGCTAAAGAACCTTGTCTGTCCTAATATTTACTCATAATTGCGAAATCAGATTGATCCATGACTCTTGCAACGGCTTAATTGCAATGTAAAAGGCAAAAAGTCTAATTCAGGATTCGAACCCGGGTCCCCGATTCCTTTTTTCTTAAACAATAATTCTTATGCTAAGCAGGCTCACCTGTAACTAAATCCTTAAATGGGACAATGGATCTGCGAATGATCAAGGGAGAGCTGCTATTTTAAACGTTAAATCCGTTATTACCCCTGCTGACCCGGGAATTAAAGGCATATAAGAGTGAGTATAAGTGAAATATATCTAACTTAGCTTAGTCTATCTCTTCCCCGCACACGGTGAAAAACTCCAAATCCCTTGGACAAAGATAGGTAGGTAGTTATAAGAGTTGTAATATGAAGATACAAATAAATAAACAAAAAACAATCTACGCTAACGGTTGTCCAAACGCAGAAATTATTCGAGTAAAAGCAAACAAAAACAAACATATATACGCAAGAATATCACTTATACACACACACACATATATATATATATAATATATATATATTTATATATATAATGTATATATATATATATTATGTATATTATATAATATTATTATATAATATATAATATTATATAATGATGAGACCAAATTAGGTCGAAACAGCTGTACAGTGTTCCTCACGTCGCACATGGTATTCGCCGAGTTTGCTTGTCATGTTTAATCGAATTATATAAATAAAAATATTTATCTCTGTAAAAATAAATTTCCATATATATATGTATATTATATACATATGTATATTATATATATATATATATATATATATATATATATATATATATATATATATTATATATAAACGCTCATACTAAGTACACTGTACGAATATATATTAATCTTCTTTTTATATTTGTTTATTACTAATTAAGTTTTGAAGTCAATGTACTTGACAGTTTTATTGATTCACTGCTTTTAAAGTCAACTCTTAGCGCACTGATTCAATACAATTTCTTGTTTCAAGAAATTTCTGAATTTTTTCTCAAGCAAATAACAGATCAGACCTTTAAACAGATCGATAGGCAGATTGGCAAGTATTTATAAAGGAAGAAAGAAAATGAGGCTGAATAGAAGGAAGGAAGGAAGGAAAAAAAGGAAATGAGTGATTAGAAAATGAAAAAAAAAATGAATACCAGAACAAAAGAACATAGAAATTGAAAAAAAAAAAAATTAAACAGAATTAAAAGTAAATATTCATTAATATATTCTTTTATTTCCTTCTTTCCTTCTCACTTTATTTCTTCCTTCCTTCCTTTTGTTCTTCCTTCCTTTGCACATCCCACTTTTTCTATTTTTCAATATGGAAGACGTAAAAGACTTAGCAGAAGTAATAAGTAATAAGAGGCTATCCAAAAAAATTGGAGACGAGGTCAGGTGACAGATAAACAAACGTTAAAGAACAAAGGAAATAAAGGAGAGAAGAGAAATAACGTGCTGTTTGTTTTTCTTTTTAATTAGAAATATGCATATAATTACAAAGGAAAGAGACGTAATTAACAATACAAAAAGATGTACAATGAAATAAGGAAGCAACCCTTTTTTAGAGTAATGATGAAATAAATAAAATGATAGAATGGAAATGAAGATAGATTACTTTTTTAAAGTGAAAGGAAAATAATAGAAAGAAAGAGAGAATGTTAAATAATGGGGTTGACGTGGAGCCATGAGTGTAACCTGATATGTAAATTAGCAAGAAATTTCTTTTTCCAGAATTTTGAGTTAGATGAGAATGGAAAAGTTTAATGATGAGTCAGTATAGCCACATGGTAGTGTTTCATTGGACAAGCCTATGAGATGTGGTGAAGTGGCAGAGAGGAGAAGTGAGAAGTCAGAGTGTGAATTTAGTCTGGGAGAATTTGCAGAAAGGGCAAGATATGGATTTCCTGCTCTCGGCACTTGTGACTTTGGGCGAAATAAAATCATCATGAGAAAAAAGAAGTGGCTTTGTGTTATTGATAAAATCTCTAAATGGCACAAGACAAGATATCCCTCAGCGTCCAAGTTGGTTTCAAGACTCCAGACATCATAGAATTGCCTGTCAACTGAACAACAGCCTAGCAACAATGATTCCAGCATCTACTATCTAGTACCGGTCCAGAGAGATAAGTATACAACTATTTCTACAATCAACACATCATCACTCCATTCGAAGAAAGAGCCGTAACGAAAGCAACGTTGACACATCATCTCTCCATTCGGAAATAAGTGCCCGAACGTAACGAGCGTTGACACGTCATCTCGGCATTCCGACATGGAGAGCGTAGTGTAACAAGCATAATTATGAAGAAGTAAGAAATGGCAAAAAAGAAGAATAAAAACGGAGAATGAAAAAATATATATTTAAAAGAAAATGACAAACAGTAAATGAGAAATTAAGATAAAAAGACACAAAAAAGAAAAAATAAGAAGAAGAAAAAGAAATGGAAAGAAAAAAAGAAAAAAGAAAGAATGTTTAACAAATGTAAATAGGTTTGGTTTGCTTTCTTCGTTTAACGGCATTCGCTTTTGGTGAATTATTTGATGTCAAAGCCACCCTTGTAGAACAACAGTAGTGGTAGTATTTAACCTTCGTTCATGCACGGTGAGGGCGTTCATACTTTTCACAGGACTGAACATAATAGTGCAACGGGAGTTCGAACTCACTTACTATGATGTCGCAGTCCAACACGTTAGCCATTACGCCACTGGTACGCCCCCGATAAACAAAAGGAAAAGTAATTAAAATGACTTGCGCAAAAAAACATTTGATGTAAGAATGATAAACGGAAAATGAAAAGCACAATAAAGAAAACATGATTATGAATATTAAGTGAAAAGAAAACAACGAACACAGAAAATTATTGATTAACAAATAAATAAACCACAAATGAATTATTAAAATAAAGAAAAGTAAAGATTAGTTGAAAACAATTGTATAAGACAAAAAAAAAGTAGGAAAGAATGAATGAATGAACTCTTTTATCAAGACAAATATATCTGAGAAAAAAGACACAGCAAATAATTTAACCACAAAGAAATAGAAAATGAAACGAAAGTGAAAAGAAAGATATAAATTAACAAAACAATAATTTAAAAAAGGAAGAAAAGAAAATACTAGTTGAAACAATACTAAACGAAAGTGAGAGCGGAAAAAATATCAGAGGTCACAAATGAAAAAAGAAGAGGAAAAAGAAACAATAACCAAACTGAAGAGATAATGAAATGTAAAATGTGAATAAAAGAAAAAGAAAAAAAAATCGATTAATAATATGATAATCTATGAATAAATGATAAAAAAAGATAGAAAAGGAAGAAGATAGAAAGGCTTTGTTGAAAACGATACTACCAGAAAGAAAGAAAGAAAGAAGAAAGAAGAAAGAAAGAAAGAAAGAAAGAAAGAAAGCATTTTTTAAAAAGGCAGTGAAATGAAAACATCTGAGAAAAGGCTAAGAGTTTTCTTTGTTTTTTTTTTCTTCCATCAAAAAGAGAGAGAAAACAAAAAACAACAAAAAAGGGAAAATAAAATATTGATTAACTAACAAATAATCTATGAATCAATAAAAAAAAATCAAGAAAAGAAAAAAAGACTAGTTGAAAAACAGTACTGAATGAAAGAGATAGAAGAAAAGATTAAAGAAAGAACATTTTTTAAATACTCCCAAATTAAAAATCTAAAAATTTAATCAAAATGAAAAAGAAAGTGAAAGAAAGAAAAAAAATAAGAACACTTTTCAAAGAGACTCAAATTAAAAAGATGTAAAAGTTTAAACTAAAGGAAAGAGAAAGAAATAAAGAAAGACAATTTTTAACGACACGCAAATTAAAAAATAATCTAAAAGTGTAACCAAGATAAAGGAGAAAGGGAAAGAAAGTAAGAAAGAACATTTCTAAAGATACTTAATTAAAAACTATCTAAAAGTTTAAACAAAATGAAAGAGAAAGAAAGAAATGAAAGAAAGGAAGAAAGAAAGAGCAGTTTTAAAAGACATTCACATCTAAAAATCTAAAAGTTTAACCAAAATGAAAGAGAAAACGAAAGAAAGAAAGAAAGAAAGAAAGGAAGAAAGAAAGAAGAAAGAACATTTTATAAAGGACACTCAAATTTAAAAAATCTAAAAGTTTGACCAAAAGGAAGGAAAAAGAAAGAAAGAACATTTTTAAAAGAAAATCACCCTAAAAACTCTAATAATTGAACCAAAATGGAAGGGTAAATTAAAGGAAAATTCAAAGAAAGGAAAAGGAAAATACAGATTGCCAATTAAATAAATAAAGAAACGGATATAATTCATTTTAAATAAATAAAAGAAATTAAGTAATAAACGAGAAATTAATGAAGCAGCAGCTAAAATAAAAAGTAAAAATTGATGCTGAGAGCATCTAACATTAAAAGAAAGAAGGAGTGAGAGTAAAAACAAGAAATAAAATCCAAAAACGTCTTCATCATTAAATGAGTGAAGTAAAGATAAAACGTTACCTCATGGAAAATAGCGAGAACGCGACATATACAAAACAGAAAACACTTATTAAAAGATGAATTGATAAATTTAATTAAGAGGCAAGTGATTTATGCATCTACTTCATCATTTATTTCCTGGTTTGTTTTCTTTACCACGGATTTAGATAACATATAAGAGAAATACAAAAGATGACTTTAAAGCTATAAACATTTTAATGATTGAATGTTAATGAGGTGCGATTTCGAACGACAATATCAGCCACATTTAGATATCGGATATTAAATCTTTTATACAAAGAATATTACAAAAGACATGAAATATAATGAATTTAACCTAGATCTTAATTTCGCGGTATAATCAGCTGAAAGCAGTTATAAATTTTGCTGATTAAAGATATACACACACATACAGTATAAAAGAAATTAGAAACAAGCGACAGTACTCCAAGGTTTGAAGTATGGAGTTAACCACGAATGTGGCAGACAGGTTGAGAGTTAAAGAATAACCAAACAACTAGAAATAGGAATAAAAGACGTGTATTACATGTAACAATAACGTTGCAAACTTTAGTTGTTTGCACAAATAAATTTGTAATAAACTTATCTGAGTCCTGAGATACGGTATTACGAAGCCGTTGCTAGGACCTTCTGATAGTTCGGATATGATAGAGACGTTCTGTTTGATGTCCGACTCGATTCTGGTTGTTGAGTAATAGGAGCGACCCTTATTTAGGTCTGTCCCCAGTGAGAGCTGGATCAGAAGAGGCTTGAGTTTTGCTTATTCGGCTTTGCCGCCAAAGTATGCTGGCTCATGATTGGTTGGTTTGAAACAGAGGCTCGCAGACAAAGGACGATAACCCCCATACCCCAGAATTCTCAATAACAGTGCCAATTGTAACAAAAATGTATTCAGGTTAGATGTTGGATTATTTTGTATATAAAGTGTGCTGATGTCCTCCACTAAAACTTATAGAGTCTACGTAGGCGCGTGGATTAAAGCCAGCCAATCAACACGCAACGTGGCTAGTTAACTATGTAATCGCTAATCTTGAAAGCCGCTCATTAGCACGTATTCGTCACTGACGAACGGATCTGCAACCAAGAACTCTGCTCAACCAAAAATGATTCTACCAAACACTAAGGGACAACGATGCACAACCAAAAACAAAGCATTGTACATTTTATGAGATGAAAAATATTACATATGATCATTAAATTGTATTGACCTCAGGGTTTCCCATATGAGAATCATAAACTGTGAGCAGACTTTGGGGTTAGTTTTAATAAAGTTCGTTGGAATTAAAAACGGAGGCGTATAGATTTCCATAACCGTTGGGTTATGATTGGCATTTTAGATGACCCCAACTGACCCTGGTACAGAGACGTGAGAATAGTTAGTGTTAGAATTCAGATGCGACTCAACTTATATATATACTAGACAAAACATGACGCGTTGGGTCACCCATTGAACTCTCGGTAGATAACTGTGATTAAAAAAGAAGTGAGTTTGTAATGCGAAACAAAAAAGAAATAGGTCCAGAGAATTTTTGTAAGATTTCTAAGAAAGTTAATATTTGAAAACGTTAAAATTTAAATAGACCTAATTCTTGAATTTCTATAAATAGCTACGGTGTTGAGAAGCTAAGTTGTGGTGATGTCTGAAAATCATTTTTTATATAATATCAAAATAATCCCCCTCTATTTACTTCACCATAATTTTAATTGACAAACAAAACTCTAGTGAAAAAAGATTTGAAAGTAAACTAAAATGTTTTTATTCTTCTTCGGTAGTTAAACTAACAAAAAAAGACTAATGACAATTTCTACCATGACAAAAATGAAAGAGAATTAGGGGAGTTGTTTTTATAGCTAAGGGAGTGGTAAACAGAGAGTACTCTCGACTGCTGGTTTACCGGTGGTGACAGGGGTAAAAAAATCCAACAGTCAGCAAGTGAATCTTCCAATTCTTTTCACAGAGATATTAAGATATAATAGCGAGGGAAATGAAGATATATATAGAGAGTAGATGAAATTCATAGGCAGATAATAAGTGAGAGATGGGTTACTGTATGACTTAATTGCAACTTACTACTAATTAAAACGATGTAAAAAGTCTTTTTTAAACATAATTCAATCCCAGATGAAAGGAATATTTTAGTATTTAAACTTAATTTTGGTTTGTTTTGTTTTACGGCATATCAACCTCATTGGGTCATTTAATGCCGATAAAGTTTTGAAATAAATCAATTCTTAATGGAAAATACAATTTAAAACATTTTTTTTTCTATTTAACCCATAGATGGGACCCTAACAGGTACTACCACTCCGGGTCAGAATTGACCAGGGAGCAATGGTGATGAATGGGGTGCTCCACATTCCCCAAACCTCCAAAACTGGAACCTCACCATCAGATAGAGTTTAACGTCATTTCCAGGACATGTAGACCCGCCTTCTAGCACCCATATGATAAAAAGGAGTTGGGGCTTACCATAAGAGCAATAGGGTTGGGAAAATCATATAGGTGCTAGGGCTTGACGTGACCAGCCGATTGATTATTTAAACTTAGTCATTAAACTAAACAGCAAAAAGACTTAGGGAAACAATCATTGAATTGCCCAGCTTTAGTATACTAATACTAACTAATAATACTAATAATAAAATATACTGGCACGGAAATTCAACGTCAAAGACTGTAAAAAAAAAAAAAAAAAAAAAAAGAAAAAAATAAAAAAAAAAAAAAAAAAAAAAAAAAAGAAAAAAAAAAAAAAAAAAAAAAAGAAAAAACGATAAAAAAAAACAAGAGAAAATAAATCAAAAAAAAAAATACAGAACGCGGAAAGAAAACGCAAAAACAAAGAAAAAAAAAAGGGAGAGAAACAAAAAAAGAAAAACGAAAATAAAAAAAAATAAAAAATATATAGAATTAAGGAAGATAAAAAAAAAAAAACTCTCTTTCGGATATAGGCTAAAAAAAAAGTATAAATGCAATGTGCATCGGAAAAAAGAAAAAAAAAAAACGTAAAAGACAACGGCAAGATAAAAAAAAAGAAAGAAAAAACGAAACAGAAAAAGGCAGTGACCGAGGAGCGTGGGAGAGAGATAGAAGACCAGGTATTCAATAAGAAAGAATATAAGTGAGATAAATTTCAGAAAATAAAAAAAAAAAAATGAAACGAAAAAAAAAAAAAACAAGAAAAAAAAAATAAAAGAAAAAAAAAAAAAGAAGAAGATGCCGAAAAAAAAAAAAAATAAAAAAAAAGGAACCAAAAAAATCAAAGAACAGAAAAATAAAAAAAAAAAAAAAAAAAAAATAAGGGGATCGAAAAAAAAAAAAACCAAAAAAAATAAGAGAGGGCCAAAAAATTCCGAAAAAAAAAAGAACCCAAAAAGAGAAAGAAAAAAGGAGAATAAAAGATAACAAAGGAGGAAATAGAAAAAAGAAAAAAAAAAAAAGAATATAAGGTAAAAATTGACAACAAAAACAGAAAAAAAAAAAAAAGGAACAAAAAAAAAAAAAAAAAAAAAAAAGAATCGAAGAACAATAAAAAAGAAAACACCCAAAAAAAAAAAAAAGGAAGGCAGAAAGAAAAAAAAAACAATAAAAAAAAAAAAAAAACAAATAAACAAAAAGCACGAGGAAATTTAAAAATAAAGTCATTAAAAAAAAAAGAAATAAAAAATATAAAAAAAAAAAAAAAAAAAAAAAGAAGAAATAATGAAGAAGAAAAAACAAACCAAAGATAAAACAAAAAAAAAAGAGTGACAATACAAAAAAGAAATAAAAAGAACAGAAAAAAAGAAAAGAAAAAAAAAAGAAAACAATGTCAAAAAGAAAAAAAAAAAACAGAAAAAAAAGAAAAACCCTAAAGGAGAAAAAAAAAAAAAAAAAAAAAAAAAACAACAGCAAAAAAAAAAACGACGAACTAAAGCATAAAGTAAAAAAAAAAAAAGGAAAAAAAAAAATCACAAAAAAACAAAAAAATCAAAAAAAAAAAAAAAAAAAAAAAAAGATAAAAAAAAAAGCTAAAAAAAAGAAAAACAAAAATAAAAAAAAAAAAAAAAAAAAGAAAAAAAAGCATCAAAAAAAAAAGAAAAATAAAAAAAAAAAAAAATAAATAAAGAAAAGAACAAAAAGAGAAAAATTAAAAAAAAGAGTAAAAAAAAAAAAAAAAAAAATAAAAAAGAAAAAAAAATAAAAAAAGAAAAAAAAAAAGAAAAAAAAACAAAAAAACAAAAAGAACAATAAAAAAAAAAGAGGAAGAGGAAAACTAGAATAAAAGAGAAAAAAAGAAAGGTGGAAAAGGAAAAAGAAAGAAAAAAAAAAAAAAATAAAGAAAAAGAGACATAAAACGAAAAGAAAAAAAATAGAAAAAAAAAAAAATAAAAGGAATAAAAAAAAAAAAAAAGACGAAAAAAAAATAACGAGAAAAAAAAATATATATGAAAACGGAAACTGCAGATGGCTAAAAAAGAAATATCCAAATAGAAAAAGAGAGTAAATAAGAAAAGCCAAGTTAGAAGCACAAAAGTAATGAATAAAAACTGAAAAAAGCAAAAAAGAAGAGATAAAAAAGAAAAAGATGGAGAGGCTGTTGGCGCGGGGCGTGGTAACGTGCTTGGAGTAATCCGTCGTAATGAGAGAAAAAAAAAAAAAGAAAAAAAAAAAGAAAACATAAAAAAAAAAAAAAAAAAAAAAAAATGAATTAGCCGTCAACAGTTCACTCAAAATAACCGGCATTAGCGGCTATCAAATCCTCATCCTTCGGCTCCGGAACCTTTAGAGAGCTGAATGTTACAGGGTTTCCCTGGGAGAGGGTCTCACAAGTACATTAATCCGTCGATGTAAGATCTGGGAGTTCGCAGGCCTAACCACCCGAACAACCTGTCATAGTATATATATATATATATAAGTATAATATATAACTATATATCTATATATATATTTAATACATTAACAAGTGATGAAACTACTCGACGTAATCGGCTGCAATAATCATATCTTGATTAACCAGGTGATTTAACCCTGAAGATCTTATGGTGAAAACATTGAGTAGTTTACATTTGTAACTGTATATACAATAAATTTGCTCTACTACGTATTGGTACTTTTAATTTCGTTTATGATCGGTCATGTCCATTAGCTTTCTGAATTTTTGCATCACTACCTTGTGACATAGATCACCGGTAGGTGCACCTTTTACATAATACCACAACACACACACACACAGACCCCCACACACCACACCATATATATATGATAAATAGAGAGAGAGAGGAGAGAGACAGAGAACCAGAGAGAGACGAGAGAAGAAGAGACAGACATCAAAGGTGAGTCAGACGAAAAACAGAGAAGAACCAGAGAGACAGACAGAACAGACGACAGAAGAAACCAGAGGAAGCAGAAGAACATGAGGATGGAGTACGAGGAGAGAGAGAGAGAGAGAGAGAGAGAGAGTAGAGAGACGAGAAGGAGAGAGAGAGATGTGCATGGGCAATAGGGATTAATGAATACAAATAGGTTTTGATAACTAAATGATAAACGTGCTATTAATTGCATCTTCCAAAAGACGTCTTCTTCCCAGTTTACTTTTGCGCAAAATATCAAGAACAAATAAATGTTTTGGCCACCATTTTTTCGAGCCAATATTCACTTGATGAGTGCAGTGAGGAGTAGGGTAGTCGTTGTTTGAAAAAGAGTAAGTTAAACGAGGTTCGTCTGCAGTATTTTATACGTATTTGTGGAGCACGGACATTCGGGAGTGGAGATGATCTCAGAAACGAGGTAGAAGTGCGAGGTGTATTGATAAAAATCTTTAGACGGCCTACCGTCATGAGACTGCTCGTTTCGACAACGAAGCAGTCAACAAGTCTGTAAGCTTGTCATATTGTGTGAGCGAGTTTGTGAGGCGATCATTTATGGTGTCTAAAATAGATGTACTGGTGTCGAAACAGGATTGCCCGCGAAATCCGAAACGGACTATGGCGATTGTCCTGTGAACGTAGAGAGAAAAGAAGAAGAAAGAAGGAAGAGAGAAGAGATAGAGGAAAAGAGCAGCACCACAACAAGAACAACACAATTAGGAATGAGGAAGACGGAAAGAAAGAAAAAAAACGCAAGCAAAATAAAAAGAAAAAAAAAAGAGTGGGAACAGAGGAGGAGAGCGGAAAAGTAATAATAATAATATAAACTAATAATAATAATCATATAATAATAATAATAATGAAAGAAAGAACAAGAGAGCAAGACAAAAGCACGGAGGAACAATAGAAAACGAAAATAAAAGAAAGAAGATTATGACAGCAAACTACACCAACTAGAATAGGAAAGATAAGAAAATGGATGAAGTAGATGAAAGGAAGAAATAAATCACTAAGACCGAAGCCAGGAAGAATGCAATAAGAGATACTGAACTATATATTAAAATAATAATAGATTAATGAATAATTAATACCTGTTGAAATAAAAATTGATCACCTTAATCAGCAAGAAGACCAGACCTAGTGTTGAATTAACAAAAAGAAGAGAAGTTGTCAACTGGTGGATTTTGCAGTTCAGCAGATCGGCAGGTGAAGCAAGGGAAAATGAAAGAAAAGTGGACAAATCTGGAGCCTGCCGCAAGAACTGAAAAAGTTATGGAATATGAAAGTGAAAGTGATACCAATTGTTTGTTGGGCACTTGGAACGGTCCCAAAAAGGATTTAGAAAAGGTTTGGAAGTTTGCTCAACAGGCAGGATTGAAAACCACTTCGAACACTGCACTGACTGCAAGTCGCCAGAATACTCACAACAAGAGTCCTGGGACCGATGAGACTTGCTGTCAACTTCAGACTCCAATTGAAAGATCATCAGCTAACACTGTGTAAACAAAACCAAAGGAGTAATAATCATAATAATAAATAATAAAATAATAAATAATATAATAAGAAGGCAGAAAGAAGAAGAGAAGAAGAAAAGAAGAAGAAGAGCAACAACAGCAACAAAACACATTAGAACGAGATAAAGCAGACAACCAAAGAAATGAATAAATAGAAGGGGAAAGAGAAGAAGAAGAAAAGAAAGTAAAGAAAGGAAGATAGCATAGAAAATTGTGAGACACTAATGTATACTGGATGCGTTGTATGGAGAAGAGAAAGAAGTGATCAGCATCGATGGAACGGGTGTATATGCAATAGAAGTAAGACGGAAACAAGGAACGTGACAGAAAAAGTAATATGGCATCGTCGATTTCGTTAGAAAGATGGTTTTTGTCTAGGAGAATCTGAGGAGATTCCCGGGTCGATGCACTAAGAGTTAAGAAATCGAATCGTGAAAGAAGTGAAGATTGAAGTTCCAGTCTACGCAGACTATTCTGTCGCTACAGTCGGTCAAAAGAAAACAAAGTGCTATAAACAAAGTTGACGAATAATATCTGATGAAAACATATCATTGCATGTTGTGACCTGTGAGAATGTCATATGCAAGCTGAGTAATTCCTGCAAGTGAGGATGTGGAAATCATTTCAACGATTGTATGTTACATAGGATAGCATCAATATAGAAAGAAATATTACGATTGGTTAACCCTAATATTTTTACAGTGCGGGATAATTTGGTTTCTTAACAACTAATTATTAGTATGTCATGAGTTAAGAATTATGCAACAAAGGAGAATAGAAAATATAGTTTGGAAATATTTTACAGCAATAGAAACAATGGCTTCAAACTCCAATGACAATAATAATCTGCATTGGTCAGTCGGAATGCCAAGGTAACCAATATAACGTCAATACAAAAAGCAGTCTGTATTTCGATGAATATTGTTAACTTAATAATCACGCTGAAGAATGACAAACAAGTTATAAAAAGGTGCGCAATTAGTTGAAAAGCTTCAGTTTGGAGCTGATGCTCCAATAACTCGACAGAGGGAGCGAATCTCTTCCCAAATACAGAGTCGCCATGGATGTCTCCGGAACTCGACCAAAATGGGGAGGTCGCTATCCAGAGATAGTAATGATTAATCGGGTCCGTCTTCTTTTTTCGGGTTTCATATTTTTTTTCTCTCCTTCCGCAAGTACACCAGTTTCAATAGAGTTTACAGACATGTTGACACATCCAACGGAACAAATAGCAACAATGCACTCTGCAAACACGAAGTCTACCCTATCAGATGCATAGCGGTTCGCGACACCACTGAAATAACAATGGACCAACCAAACAGAATAAAAGTTGTTTCTTTATAAATTTTGCCTTTTTTTCTTTTGTTTTACAGAAAAACATTACGTAATCTCAATAATAATTTAAATATATTATATAATAGAGGTTTGTCAAAAATGGTACTGAAATTTTTGTACTTTTTAACACTTGTATTTGATAAATTATATCTTGGTAAAATACAGCTTAAACTTTTACCATTTGGACAGATCTTGTATTCTAAGAAATTAATTAATTGTAATATTTTTTTCGAGAATACAAGAGTGTGGTCAAAGGTACAAAGATAACTTTTTTACACACGCTTGTATAATAATAGATATAAATGAAATTATATATGTCTATGTGATGAATATAAAAAGAAGAGAAGAACAGATAAAAAAAAACAACACTAAGAACAACATGCTTGGCCACTTGTAAACGAGTGATCCCTGGGGATATTGACTTCGATCATATACTATATAAGAAGTGAAAATGGCATCGTTATCTCTCGAACATTATAATTTTAGGTGGCTGGTCTACCCAACAAATATTATATCAGTCCTAAGATAGTTTTCATTAAATGGCCAAGCTTTTTTTCGTTTTGAGGCTTATTAACGCAGCTTGTGGACCCTGATGGGATCTCATTCGATGGGCAATAGTAAAGAAAATTCACAGTGGAAAGTTATTGCGAAAAGTACAGCGTATACTGTATAGAATATTGGTTTGTATCTGTAAATACGCTTAAACTTTGTACTGATTTTTGACGTACAATAATATTATAATAATTAAATATATGAACTAAGTCGGAATAAATATTATAAGAACATATTTTAGCTTTTTATTGTGCATTTTAATCGATTTCTAATTATCCAGAAGAAAAAATTTGGTTGCTCGTGCTTGGGCAATTAACTGGTTATATATATATATGTAATATTATATAATATATTAACCTATATTAGTATGTGTGTGTTGTTGTGGTTGTGGTAGTGTGAGTGTTGTGTGTGTGCAATAAAGGGAAATTAAATCGACAGGTGTGAATTTTGAAATATATTGAAAAAAAACAAAAGAGTACAAAATGCATGGGACATCAGGAAGAAACGATGACATCCTCTCCTGATGATCCCAGTGCATTTGTAAACTATCATTGTATTTTTTGTTTTTTTTTTTAGATAATATATATGTAAATATTAGTTATATAATATAATATTATATATTTATATATATGCTGATAATAGTCTATGCTATATTTTAGTAAAACGTGCTCAATGCTTTATTGAATCAGACGATACTATCTAGAGTAAGATAAGAAGTCAACGGCACTTGCTGATTTGCTTTTTGGCTTATGCAATTTTTGCAATTCAAAGTGAAATCGCACTAAGCAATTAATAGGTAAAGTTCGCGAAGTGCCACTGACTTCACTATATAGGAGAATGGTGGAACGAATATCGACGTATAAATTATTTCATGAAGTAATAGTTACTTAAACAAAACATTGCATTACTTACTTGGTTTCGCAAAGACAACATTGCTTGACTCAATATTAAATAATCCTATTAGGTTACTGTGCCCATAAAACAAAACACTCACCCCTTAAAAATATATATATATAGTATATAGTATTATACTATATATATATAAACATATATATATAATATATATATGAAGATAGATCTAATGAGTCAACGAACTACTATTAGTTTCGCATAAAAGCTCTATCCGGGCTAAAGATCTGACGTCGATTTAGCCTGGAAGAGCTTTATGGCGAAATTAATAGTAGGTCGCTGACTCAATTAGATTTATGTTATATGCTTACTAGGAGTATCGGGCACTTTTCCATATTTAGCTTTTTCCTAGCGTTATATGAATAAATATATTATCTATATACAGTACTATATATCATATCCCATTGTCTTTTCTTTTGGCAAATACTGTACCAATAGATTATTTTTTGTTGGGTACGGAATATCTTGTCTATCTTATTTTCAAAATTTTTTTCTTCCTGGCTGATGTTTGTAGTATATTTTTGACAACAACTTCTGCTGTGTTTTTTTTTCTCTTCCGCAAAGGATCATACCAACACGCTGGTATATTTATATATACTATATAGTACTATATATACTAGTATATGATAGTAATATATATATATATATACACAGTATATATATAATATATATATAAATATGATATACATGTATATATATAGTTAGGTAGATATATAGTGATATATGTATTATGTGTGTGTTTGTAGTGTGTGGGTGTGTGTGTGTGTGCCTGTGTCTGTATTCTAATTGTATGTCTATTATAAGTAACCGATGTTTATGTCTCAAGCGGACCTAAAATTAAGAAACAATGTATAATTACAATCGTTGATAGTTAATTAGCAAGGCCAAGTAAAAAAAAGGTGATCTATATTGATGTGCACTACAGCCTCAACTTGTGGCTACAGACTTTTTTTTTCCTCTATTTCTTTCATACTTGGGTATGAAAGAAAAACAGATGTTTAAATCGAGCAATGACAGGCTACGGGCGATGAGAAGCCGGCGGAGACGGAGTGGAGCAGAGGAGGCTAGGAGTCGTGTGAAGTGAGGGAGAGGGGGGGGATAGAGCGCGACGGTTGCGCGGAGAGGGAGAGCCCACGGCTTGGGGCGAGAACGGGGATAATAGGACGGGGGCGTGGCGCAAGCATCGAGGGGGCGAGCGGGGAGTTATCCGCAGAAAATGCGTTGGGTGGGAGCGGTCAGTGTGCTGAGGAGACGGTAACTGGGAGATGAGGTGGGCGGCGAGGTGAGAGATGGGGCGGTCGGCGTCCAGGCGGGCGTGACTCATCGTGTGTGACTTTTAATGAGAAGTGTAGTACCACGGAATATGGTCGGTTGTGGCCTTCTAGGTGAAAATGCGGGTCCATAGCTAGTGGAAGCCGCATGAGGAAAATAAATGCTTAGTCAGATGTCGTTGAATTCTGTGGGGATGGCGAACAGCGTAGTAAAGAGAATTAAGCTCGATGGTACTGGGAATCGATACGAGTGAGGTTACGTGTATATGCGGACGAGCTGTCGGCTATAATGTATTGGTCAGCCTGAGAACGCTACAGGTTCAGAGTGACGAGGCAGAGATATTGACGGATAAACGCGAGAATTGTGGGTTATGGTGGATGTTGCATTAATTGGTCGAGGGAACGGTTTTCAAACCTATGATATCATCCGTGGGTTTGGAGTTTCTTAGATATTTCGCCTGATCATTGATGAGCTAATTTGCGTTTTGTAAGGTGTGTTGGGACTTTGGAATCTCATACAACCACGTTACAGAGGATAGCTCGAAGGTGAGCTATTCATTGTGAGTGGATTGAGGTTGTACATATTGAGTGCATCATTGGTGCGCGGAGTCTCTGGTGAGTTATATTGTAGCTGCTGTCTAATCAATCTTCCTGATCATCTAGGTTGAAGTGATATTATGACGTGTAGGTAGATAGGTAAGCGAGCCGGTAAGTATATAATAGTATATATATATATATATATATTATATGGTTTTAGCAATGTTTTTCACAGATGCAATGTTCATGGTATTAACAGCGGGGACACAGGATTTCATTGCTAAAATAGCATCGGATCAGGTTGTTGAGCCACAAGAGATCCATGATGGTGTTTTGTTTGATATTTCTTTACGCTGCAGTGTATCGCGGACACCTCTGTTGGATTGGTATAAATATGACGTATAGTGTAGTATACGCGGCCGGGCGACGCTGTATTAGGATTAACTCGAACAGAGTCTCGCAGCCGAAATACTAAACAATACATTTTTCAAATTTGCAATTTTATTTGTGAATAAATCGTTAGTTTTTAGTATTTCCGGATATAGACAGCGCCGCGAAGCTAACCGACGTTATTTACAATCCAAAATGTGGACATTGAGTAAAGAACTCCAGACCAAGACCCGATATGGGATCTGCGCTAGACGAGCTTGATCGATTGCTATTATACAGTGAAAACGCTGGGTGGACCTGTATATAATGAGCATGTGGATTGGTGAGGAAAACATGGATTAAAGATAAATAAGGATGTTAGTGCGTCTGTACTAAATGTGTAGTGAGGCAACTGTAGATTTCCTTGTGTTTGCATCGCGAAAAGAATTTGTGATTTTACAATGACCTTATCATAGTAGCTGGATTTGAATATAGTAGAGTAGTATATAAGAGTGGTAAGTGAATGATAGTAGAGATATGTAATACGTATAAGTAATAGTAATTATAACGTGTGTACATAAAAGGTATCTGAGAATTTGAATACTTGTCATTAGCCTAAAGATAGAAATGAACAACCTAAGAGAAATTTCTTTCCAGGATACAAGGTGGTCCTAAATGCTGAATTTGAACTATATTTCAAGATAGAATGAAGCAAATGATGAGAAGTTATTATGTTTTCAAAAGCGGTGGTGTCACATACATAAAATAGCGAGATAACTTTTTGACACACCAAATGTATACGATATATGTGGTGTGGGGGGGACTGTGGTATCAGAAGTGGTATCATGGTGAAGGATTCAACACCAAAAACGTACATATAAGGATTTCTGTTATTATATATTAGTATATATGTATATATATGATTAAGTTGATCCACAGAACACGGTGTTTTTGCGAGTATACCTTCTAGCTGGGTGTGCTGTGACTTTATGCAACTACTTTGGCCGGAGGGGTGAGACTGAATGAAATTTGCGTTGTGCGGCCAAGTCGTCTATACATGCGGCCAATGAGCGGCTGGTCAAATCTATGAGGAGAATATCTAATGATACATGTTCTAAAGGCGAAATGAATTTCACTAGATCTGCTGTTTAACTTTGTAAAAGTGAGAG
The DNA here is from genome assembly GCA_023376005.1 of Doryteuthis pealeii. Lineage (NCBI taxonomy): Eukaryota > Metazoa > Mollusca > Cephalopoda > Myopsida > Loliginidae > Doryteuthis > Doryteuthis pealeii. The sequence continues at coordinate 99,523,656 of CM042137.1, read as the reverse complement.
GTAGCTACACGCGCAGAAACGGTGAATTTTACATTGAAATCCCCTATTTAGAGAACGCAATTACAAAGGATGGGGAGGTCAATAAGAACATAATTTGTAGGCTATATAATTGGAGTTAATAGGATGCCATAAGTGTATGGAAGTATCTTAATATATCTGAAACAAACTATGTTGTCCAAGCTACGCTTTGGCCTCTTCAAGTCTGATTTTTTTAACAGACAGTTAGACAGTGAGACGTTAAAGAGGCAAAGGTATCCGGAAATAGATCAATTCTGATATCTATTCTCAATATATATATATATATATAGTATAGTATAATATATATATATATATAATAATATTATTATATTATTATTTGATTATTATTGTGACTCCTTATCGAGCTTTCCGCCAGCCAGCGCAGAAGTTGATGAGTCTGATCTACTGAGTTTTATCTCGACAACAATATCGCAAGTCACCAGGCGTTTCTGAGTATTCTAGCCGATTCGCATAATGCTTTTCTGATGGTGCAATCCTCCTGATGCCATTTTCTAGCCTGTTTTCTAAACTTGTTAGGGCATTTACATATTTCCAATTAAAATGTATCTCTCATATTCAAGCTGATTTTTTAATCCAAGGTCACAGGTATTTGCTTATCTTTTGTTTGTTCGTTCACGTTGATCTGGCTGGCTATTATTATTTATTGATGTATTATCTATTATTACATTATTATTATTATTATTATTTATTACCATATTATTTTAAAGCAGTCAAATTAACTACTGCTCTTGAACGTCGGAAAGTGTTTTGC
>CM042137.1:99518032-99522766 GCA_023376005.1 Doryteuthis pealeii | reverse complement strand
CCTCTGCTCTCGATGCTATCTCTATACCCCTGCCTTGTTGTTCTGAAACCTGATTCTGCCCTTCACTATAGTCTGATTGTCTGCTCTATAAGGAGTTTGATCCCTGAACAACGAACCAGACCCGGAAATCCCAATAGAAACAGATCTTTAGAAGAGACCAGACCAAGATGTTAGAAGATAGAACCAAAGCCGCCAGAAGAAAATACACCAGAGTAAAGAGTAAGAAAAGGTATACAACATGTATGTTGATTTGTACTGTGAAAAACGTCAGTATGCAACACCAGAAGTATAGGACTGGAACTTCCTTGATTACGAAAATTTGAATATCTCTTTGTGTATTTAGGCGGACTTATCTGCAGGAATCCAAGTCTGGTATTTTAGATTACCAAAACAGGTGTTAATAACAAACGATAACCTGATAGATTATTGAAAACTTTATTCTACCTATGATAATTGGTGCACTTATTAAGAGTTTATATAGTTAAGTATTCCCTCGATAGTTCTCCTAAGAGAGGTAATCATAAAGTAGGAGACAGTAATTCTCAATTATCTATTACAAAAGATTAATGAAATTTGTCTGAATGTTTCGAGATGAGGCTTGAAGATAGTTATTATCTGCTATTCAGCTATGTGTCCCCATCTTCATTGTTATTTTACAACGTTTCGGCCGATATACCCTCCGGCCTTCTTCATGTATTTCTTGTCGGACTCAGAACCTTCTCGACTCAGTACCTTTTTTTCGAACTCGCTTCTTGTCGTATTCGGGAGCCATCACGGAAACTTTGAACCTAGAACGAGAAGGTTCCCGAGGTCCGAGAAGTACCGAGTCGACAAAGAAATACCTGAAGAAGCCGGAGGGTATTATTTCCGAAACGTTGTACAAAAACAATGAAGATGGGGACAATAGTCCGAATAACGCAGGATAAACTAATGAAATTTGGTATTCTTACGGAATATTGCCGTTTTTGTCGCTAAATACTAAGAAATGTGAAACAGATTTTTTCCCAAATATCTATCGTAAGCACACACACTCACGCATCAGCACATATGTATTATATTATATATATTTCTGGCGGAGTATGTCTTTCGTATGAATTAAAAAAAATTCAGTGATTAATAGGAGGTTTGAAAAAAATTTTAACACACGAGTTCTATTTAGTTGCCAAGGTTATTTACTATTCTAAATGGCCGTGGGTATCGTCTGTGCTCCCAAACTGTTGGTAATGTAGAACTCCATATTTAGATGTTATCTATATATAAAAGAGAGTTTCACTGTATATATATATATATATATATATATATATATATATATATATATATTCGTTTGTATGGTTTTCTACAACGACCGAGTGCCACGTGTTTTATAAGGAAAATTGGTGAAGGGCAGCAAATACCAAGTTCAATCATCATTATTACTCCGAGAGGGTGTTAAATATCTTATCATCGTCATTTTCCATGAAAAGCTAAATAAAGTATTAATAAAAGTGTATAATCAAAGATATAATAGAAAATAACTAAGAAATGATTAAAAATAATTAAATTAACAATGAAATGAAACAAAATAGAAAGCAAATAAAAGACAAATAAAGAAAAATATAACAACAATAATAACAAAAAATAAACAAATAAAATGAATATATGTAATGAATAAAATTAGTAAAACAAATAATATTTTATTTGTATATCAATAAGATAAAGAAATATTGGAGGACTTTTTAAAATTCCGGCTTTTCCGGTAGCTCTACCCGTGTTATTATTATTTAAATATTAGCAGAAAACACAACGCACTGACGTGTATAATCAATTCATAAATGATGTCAAAAACAAAATAAGATCCCTATATATAGGTAATTACTAGCATAGCTAGATGTTGACACAAGTCCAGAAAGTATGCCCCATACTTCTGGACTTGTGTCAACATCTACTGAAATCGAACACAACTAACAGGTCTGCCAAAACTAGCTTGCTAACCATTAGACCATTGAATGCCCTAAGATCGCTAATTATTGAAAGTAAGTAATATATGAGACAAAGCTACAAAGTTCGTCTTAAACTAAAAGCAATAATATTCCTTGAGCTTTTAACCACTGCTTATCCCATTACTTTCGTTCTTGTATATCATTTACAGACGTCATGAGCTAAAACCCGCTTGCAAATAAAACTGCCAATAAACAATACGAGTCAAAGGCAAAGTCGGCACGGTGTTTGTTTCTTGTTTTTATGCACAAATCAAACAATCTTTCCCGAAGCAGAGAGAATGAATGAGCAAAATCTGCTGAACAACGCGATTCTGTGAGAGGAACTGCTGTTAATTCTAAGCTTTTGTATCAAAATTTGGTTGACCATTTCTATGTCTCAAAGCTTCTCTGGCGCTTACGGTGCTTGAAGAGATGTTTGGACCAGAAAGGTTGCCATTGGAGATTAATTTTCTTTGCAAAGCGAAATTACTAGCTGAAGTATTTTAACAGAATCCAACAGATACATAAAAAAACTTCGAGATGGGCTGGATTCTTAAGGTCGATTACCCAAATAGCTAATATATTGCGCAGATGGTTTTGTTAATGGTTTAAAGTTCATGGGAAATGGACTCGTCGCCCGAGTCAAATCCTAACGTGTTAGTTGCATTTTCACTTACGCTAATTACCCTTGGGAAAGTTATGAATATTTTCGACTCGTCCCTCCAGCTATGGTAAATAGCAGGCAGACCTGGTTTCTTTAACCAGTTAGGTAACCAGTCTAGGAGAAGGAAAAACTCTGAATTCAAAACCTGTGAACTTTAATGCTTAAGAAATTGATCTTGTGTTCGGATCCTGCTCGTGCGAAGGAGTTGTAAATATATATATGCGCACTGCACGGTAATTACTTAAAAGTGCTCAAACATGCTGTCTGAAAAATCGGTAAATACAAGAGATATTGACTTTAAGAATTAAACACTACGAGCTTTTTCAGAAAAATAATACAGAATACATGGCTTGGCAGTATTTACCTACTCTTCAACATGAGCAGGATGTGGCACAAAGGCCAATTCTTATGTAGAATCTTGAAAGTTTGAATTCAGAAATTTTCTCCTAATATAAAGTTGCCCAACCAAAGGTTAAAGAGCAGATTCTACCCTGCTATTTAGCCATAGCTAAAGGAGGGAATGATTTCAAAATGTCATTAAGCCTGTTGTGAAATAGTTATTCTCTATTTATAGGGAATTTAGTTTGTTTCTTAAAGGCTTGAATGCGGAAATGCTCTTACTGTAAAGAAGTTTATTACTATAGCGTAATATGTTTTGGAGAAAGTAGTGCATTCTTAAATTGAGTAGATGTTTGTGCTTATAACAGTTTCACTTGTAGATTTGAAAAAAAAAAAGTTTATATTATAGTGAGCGGCATTAATTAGATGGATTGTATATAAAGATGGAGTACCCCCTGATGTAGTGGTAACGTGTTGGCTGCGACATCGTTAGTGAGTTCTCAAAACTCTTCTGCTCGTACGTTCACATTCGACTAATACGCTGAAATTTATGAACCTGCCTCACCCACGGCAACTATTGGTTTAATAGTACCACTAATGTTCTTTTACGAACGTTCGATTTTGATAATGAATAACTATACAGAAGCTTATAGCATTTAAACCGAAGAAATTAAAACTGTGTACATAAACAGATTTGGTTTACGTTTTCCATGCTTGAAAAATATGGGAGTTTCAAGTAGTAATTATGCATCTATCTTCAGGTTGTTTAGTTTTTCAAGCGGAAAACCATTACGCTCAACATGCTGACCGGATATATCTTCTGGAGTTCTTAGTAAATATTATTAGTCTAGATTTTTAGGTTCATTACTGTTTATTATAGTGAATTAAATTCTTTTAGAGCATGACAAGCGGAATGGTTTTTCTATCTAGAAGTTGATACTTAGAATTTAAGTTCTTTGGTTACATAATTATTATATTCCTAATAAATTAGTACAGTAGAGTAGAAACCGGAAATGGCCGTTATAAGTTCAGCCGGCGCCTTTGAAGGATTGAATGACCAGCTTGACCTCAGTCCTGATTCCTCCTTCCGGTGCATACCGTGAGAATCGCGGAGAAGACCTCTTCCGTTAGATAGAAAGAGTTTAGCCAGATCAGCCCAAAACACGACGGTGGTAATCGTTATGACACGCCGCCACTCAATCTGCGCAGTGTCTGGTGGATTTCAGAATAAAATATGATCTTAAGTAAATCGAGTCGTGTGTTATTATCTTAAAAACTACAATTGACACAGGGCTTCTGATAAAGAGAAATCCCCAATTGAAGACCAAGACACGAAGTTCCCCAAGACGAGTTCAGCGCCTAGAAGAAGAACTTAAGATACGAAAAGAGACCAGAATATAGAAGTAGAAAGTAAGAAAGAGAGTACAACAGGTGTTACGTAACTGATGTTTATTAGTCGGAAAAATATTTTAGTCGAGTCCCACCCTCCGAGAACCAATAATTAGCATTATATATCCGTATGTACTAACATGAACACAGCAGAAGACAATACAAGATACTCCCATTTGCACATTATTAAAGGACATTTAAACACATTTAAATGCACAATATAACTTAAACTGGTATTTTGGGCATACCATCGTGGTGGTGGGGTAGCCAAACTAGTATTACAGATATATTAAAACAGAATAGTGAGTTTGATCCTCGCTGGATACCTCATACTTACGACCTTCTAATTACATACTTATCGTGGCGAATGGAGTGGACAAAACT
>CM042137.1:99503032-99513032 GCA_023376005.1 Doryteuthis pealeii | reverse complement strand
GTTATCAGTTCCCAGCTTCTTTAACCATGAGGGCATTTGTTATAGCACTAGATCACCCCGTATAACATCATCTCAACTTCTGGGATAAAAAAAATGAAGTGGGTTCGTCGCTCTGAGAGTTATGAGTCATTCTCTACTTGTAATAGTTTATTTGAAAAGACTGATTATCAATCCTTCCTAATTTAATACACAAACTTAAAATATACTCTATAGATTCTATCAACATACTCTATAATATTTACTACACCACCCTTGGCAAATATATATCCAGATATTTTTTCTTTTTTCAAACTAGTGTATATGTGTCCTTTTTCCCGGTGCAAGGGAATTAAAAGAAAAAAGACTTTACTCAGCTTATATTATTTAAAAAAGACTTAGTTATGTCTAAAAAATAAAATATACCTAGATTTTATCTTTTAAAGTTGAGTTGAGTGAGTGAGTGAGTGAGAAGAGAAGAAGAGAGAGAGAGAGAGACGAGAGAGAGAGGGAGAGGAGCAGAGAGAGAGAAAGAGAAAGAGAAGAGGTGTGTGGTGTGTGTGTGTGTGTGAGAGAGAGAGAGAGAGAGAGAGAGAGAAGATGATCTCTGACATCAGCAGGGGACACCGGAGTAAAATCAATTTTCAGTAACATTTATCATTTAATTAATTTTTAGATGAATATCGTCCATCAGCGTTTTTCATATAAAGTTTTAACTCTTCCTCTTCATTTCTTTAGATCCAGGCTGTTCTTATCGCATCTCATTCTTGATAGTAAGGAACATCACGTTTCGAAATCAGCAATATCGGAAAAAAATGCTAATATGACTCGAACTCACCGTCCACTCTCGCTAATGATAAAGCTTTGTTCCTCTTACGAGCCGCTTTACCCTCTAAGCTACGAAAACGCTGAAAGATTTTCTCAGGTGTTTACAAAGTATATGTAAAATATCTAATAGAACTTTCCTGCAATTCCTGCCGCCATTTTCTTGCTTTCTTCTAATTCCTATTAATATTAACTAGCGGACCAGTTGCCATGCTTAGGGTTAAAGAGTTCAGTCTGCCCTACTATACAACCGTAGGCTAGGAACGCAAAAATAGTGGGATTTGTAATGGTTCATAATCTGTAGATTATTAATTAGACCAGTTTATGGAACAAGGAAAAAAGTTAGTATCTAAAAAATAGACAAACCAGTCTGACGACGCCAAAATTCAAAAAAACTCCGCGAAATAACGCACATTCTGAGAAGGGAAGATTTATAGTAAGTAGAGAGCAGAAAAGCAGCCGTCAGCGAACCGGTCAAGTTCACCGAATATCAACCTCTCGAACCGGGTGAACAAGATACAAGTAAGCTTTAACACTTATTAAGAATTTGTAAAAAAGAAACATCCATAACCAAACTATAACCTGATACCTGTTGTTCATTCAGACAATTGTATTACGACAAAACTACTTCTGTGATTATTTGTACTGTTTGCTTCTTTCCTTAAGTGTTACATTTCCACATAAAAATTACTCCAACAACATACAAACAGATTCCATCCCTTTTCGCTAGTATGCTAAATAACTAAATATAAAATGGAAAAGTAACTAACCTAACCATATAAATATAAAAATCTTATCTTAAATTAGAGTTTCGAAGTACATCAAATATTATTTTATGTTTCTGGCGTATGTTGAAGGAGAATAACTAATAATAATATAAAACAAATAAGACAAATAAAAAAGACAAAGTAAATAAATAAGCAGGGATCTTATGAATATTACCAAATTTATGAATAAATTAACTATTACAATGTTGAAATCTACTAAGCCATTGTAAAATAGTTCAATATGTAAAAAAATTAATAATCTTGATTAGCTCTTCTCAGTAATTCTTTCTTTTTACTTCTTTTACTCTTTTCATTCCATTCCATGGAAACAGATTACGTATCCCTCCGCGCTCTCACTCTCTATCTTCCCCCACTCCTTTGTTTGTTTCTTTCAATTTGATAATCATTTTCTATGTAGCATGTCCCTATTCCTCTCTTTCTCACAATAAAAAACGAAATTGGTTAATTATTTATATGACTAAGGTCACCCATGCTATTACCCAAACATTCCCACCTACCACTTCACCAACAACGAAGGCTCCTCCGGATTGGGTTTTTAAAGTGTGATACGCATGAGACACTAGCGTATTATACATAGATTGGATATTGTTGCATCTTTCCGAGAATGTTGTTATTTTCCATAATTATTTTTACTGCCTAGCGAGTTTTTCCACACAGTTTTAAGATGTTTGTTTATAAAGGCCTGGGTGAAAGCAATCCCCACATAGAGTATAGTTAAAATACTTCTAAGTATTCTGATTTAAACAGTCAAGGGCCTAATTCTTCCTCCTATCTCCTAGTTTCTTCAAGGTAATTCCATCTCAAATTATCCAAGAAAAAAGTAAAATTGTCACCCAACCCCTTCAAATTTTCTGAAATGTTGTACCATGGACTATGTTAAATTAGACAATGCCCAAAATGTGAGCTTCCAATTCCATAAATTGGGCGAGTCATGTTGATTTTTAGCCCTCTAAATTTGAGGGGGCGCAAAAAAATGGCGACTTTTGTAATCTATTTGCGTCTGTAAAATGAGTTCTAGTGGTGACATCCTGAATATTTGACATGGAATCATCCTCAGTCTCTTTTCCATACATTTCAATGAGAGGTGATTTGTGTTTGGGTCCGCTTTGTATATATTTGCTCATAAGTTAAGAGCTCTATAACGGTTTGGTGTTTGCAATAAGAACAATTGAAGAATACTGTCAGGACAATCATATGTGCTAATGATTGACATGACGAGCCGACTGATCGTTTGGCCTCTACGACTATTTATCTAGCCCAATAAAGCACCGAGGTGAAGTTTTGTATGTCACGGAACCACCTACTATCCGCTTCGTGGACTTTCCAACACCACATTCTGTTCTCGAGTCACTATGAACGGCTATTAGATATCCCAATGGGTAGTCAACTCTCCGTAGGGGTGCATTTGGCGTATTCTACAAGTCCCAATTAACAGGGAAATATATATATATGTGAGTCAATTAGTATTGTATATGAATACTTGATGCCAAATAAGTCTATGTAAATTAGAGCAACAATTACAACAATAGTTGTAACAATAGTTACTTGGCGCTACAATTGTTCACAAATTATTATTAACTACTAGTATAAAATAAAAAAACACCCTCCGGGCGATGTAAAAATAGATTTTGGAAACATATTGCCTGAGGGGTGGGAGTAAAAAAATCAATGTCAGCGAGTTTGTACCCTAAGTAAATAAAATCATCAAATTCATTAAAGGATTAAAAATAAAACAATTTGAAATGTAAACTCAAATATCTATTAAAATAAAACAAACTATATATAGATATATATCAGTCATGATTTATTATAGCTTGTTAAAAAAAAACAATAGGACTGTCTAATGTTGCATGTTCAAATTTTGAGTGTATTATTGAATAAATGCCAAAAATCGTAGAATAAATGTATTCTATGTATGAGATTTGAGGTAAATGTGAATGTAAGCAGTGTCGTAATTTCTTGTTACAGACCAAAAACAGGAAACGAATCTCCATTATAATAAATTGATACTTTTTTCTCATTTAGTCAGCACAAGTTACACTCAAAATATTGAACAGTGCAACATTAGACAGTCCTCATTGTTTTTAAAACAAGCTATAATAAATACATGACTGATATATAGCTATATATAGTTTGTTTTATTTTAATAGATATTTGAAGTTTACATTTCAAATTGTTTTATTTTTAATCCTTTAATGAATTTGATGATTTATTTACTTAGGTACAAACTCGTAACATTGATTTTTTTTACTCCCACCCCTCAGGCAATATGTTTCCAAAATCTATTTTTACATCGCCCGGAGGGTTTTTTTTATTTTATACTAGTAGTTAATAATAATTTGTGAACAATTGTAGCGCCCAAGTAACTATTGTTACAACTATTGTTGTAATTGTTGCTCTAATTTACATAGACTTATTTGGCATCAAGTATTCATATACAATACTAATTGACTCACATATATATATATTTCCACCCTGTTAATTGGGACTGTAGAATACGCCAAATGCACCCCTACGGAGAGTTGACTACCCATGGGGATATCTAATAGCCGTTCATAGTGACTCGAGAACAGAATTGTGGTGGTTGGAAAGTCCACGAAGCGGATAGTAGGTGGTTCCGTGACATACAAAACTTCACCTCGGTCTTTATTTGGGCTAGATAAATAGTCGTAGAGGCCCAAACCGATCAGTCGGCTCGTCATGTCAATCATTAGCACATATGATTGTCCTGACAGTATTCTTCAAATTGTTCTTATTGCAAACACCAAACCGATAGAGCTCTTAACTTATGAGCAAATATATAACAACAGCGGACCCAAACACAAATCACCTCTTCATTGAAATGTATGGAAAAGAGACTGGAGGATGATTCCATGTCAAATATTCCAGGCCATGTCACCCACTAGAACTCATTTTACAGACGCAAATAGATTACAAAAGTCGCCATTTTTTGCGCCCCCCTCAAATTTAGAGGGCTAAAAATCAACATGACTCCGCCAATTTATGGAATTGGAAGCTCACATTTTGGGCATTGTCTAACTTTAACATAGTCCATGTACAACATTTCAGAAATTTGAAGGGGTTGGGTGACAATTTTACTTTTTTTTGATAATTTGAGATGGAATTACCCTTGAAGAAACTAGGAGATAGGAGGAAGAATTAGGCCCTTGAACTGTTTAAATCAGAATACTTAGAAGTATTTTACTATACTCTATGTGGGGATTGCTTTCACCCAGGCCTTTATAAACAACACATCTTAAAACTGGTGTGAAAAACTCGCTAGCAGTAAAATAATTATGGAAAATAACAACATTCTTCGGAAAGATGCAACAATATCCAATCTATGTATAAATACGCTAGTGTCTCCCATGCGTATCACACTTTAAAAACCCCAATCCGGAGGAGCTTCGTTGTTGGTGAAGTGGTAGGTGGAGATGTTTGGGTAATAGCATGGGTGACCTTACGTCATATAAATAATTAACAATTTCGTTTTTTATTGTGACGAAAAAGAGAGGAATAGGGACATGCTACATAGAAAATGATATCAAATGAAAGAAACAAACAAAGAGAGTGGGGGAAGATAGAGAGTGAGAGCGCGGAAGGGATAACGTTAATCTGTTTCCATGGAATGGAATGAAAAAGAGTAAAAGAAGTAAAAAAGAAAGAATTACTGAGAGAGCTAAATCAAGATTATTATTTTTTTACATATTGAACTATTTTACAATAGCGCTTAAGTAAGCATTTCAAACATTGTAATAGTTAATTATCATAATTTGGTATATTCATAGATCCGGCTATTTATTTACTTTGTCTTTTATTTTTGTCTTATTTTGTTTATATTATTATTAGTTATTCTCCTTCAACATACGCCAGAAACATAAAAATAATATTTGATGTACTTCGAAACTCAAATTTAAGATAAGATTTTATTATTTATAAGGTTAGGTTAGTTACTTTCCATTTTATATTTAGTCATATTTAGCCATACCCTAGCGAAAGGGATGAATCTGTTGTATGTTGGTTGGAGGTAATTTTTATGTGAAATGTAACACTAAGGAAAGAAGCAAAAACAGTACAAATAATCACAAAAGTAGTTTTAGTCGTAATACAATTGTCCTGAAATGAACAACAAGGTACAGAGTTATAGTTTGGTTAATGGATGTTCCTTTTTACAAATTCTTATAAGTGTTAAAGCTTACTTGTATTTGTTCACCCGGTTCGAGGAGGATTGATATTCGTGAACTTGACCGTTCGCTGACGGCTGCTTTTCTGCTCTCTACTACTATAAATCTTCCCTTCTCAGAATGTGCGTTATTTCGCGGGAGTTTTGAATTTTGGCGTCGGTCAGACTGGCTTTGTCTATTTTTAGAATACTAACCTTTTTCCTTGTTCCATAAACCTGGTCTAATAATAATCTACAGATTATGAACCATTACAAATCCAACTATTTTCGTTCTAGCTACGGTTGTATAGTAGGGCAGACTGAACTCTTTAACCTAAGCATGGCAACTGGTCCCGCTAGTTAATATTAATAAGGAATTAGAAGAAAAGCAAGAAAATAGGCGCCAGGAAATTGCAGAAAGTTCTATTAGATATCTTTACATATATTTGTAAAACACCTGAGAAATCTTCAGCTTTCGTAGCTTAGAGGGTAAAGCGGCTCGTAAGAGGAACCAAAGTTATCATTAGCGAGAGTGGACGTGAGTTCGAGTCATATTAGCATTTTTTTCCGATATTGCTGATTTCGAAACGTGATGTTCCTTACTATCCAAGAAATGAGATGCGATAAGAACAGCTGGATCTAAGAAAATGAAGAGGAAGAGTTAAAACTTAATAATGAAAAACGCTGATGGACGATATTCATCTAAAAATTAAATTAAATGCATAAAAATGTTACTGAAAATTGATTTTACTCCGGTGTCCCACCTGCTGATGTCAGAGACATCTCTCTCTCTCTCTCTCTCTCTCTCTCTCTCACACACACACACACACACACACACCCTCTTTCTCTTTCTCTTTCTCTCTCTCTCTCCCTCTCCCTCTCCTCTCTCTCCTCTCTCTCTCTCTCTCTCTCTCTCTCACTCACTCACTCACTCACTCAACTTTAAAAGATAAAATCTAGGTAAATCTTATTTTTAGACATATAAGCTAAGTCTTTTTTTAAATATATAAGCTGAGTAAGTCTTTTTTTTAATTCCCTTGCACCGGGAAAAGAGACACATATACACTAGTTGAGATATCTGGATATATATTTGCCAAGTGTGTAGTAAATATATAGAGTATGTTGAAGCAAATATATAGAGTATATTTTAAGATTGTGTACTTAAAATAGGAAGGACTTGATAATCAGTCTTTCAAAATAACTATTACAAGTAGAGAATGACTCATAAACTCTCAGAGAGACTCGAACCCACTTCCATTTTTTTTATCCCAGAAAGTTGAGAATGATGTTATAGGGGTGATCTAGTGCTATAACAAATGCCCTCATGGTTAAAGAAGCTGGAACTGATAACCAGGTGTCCCCTATGCAAAATCGGACGTGAGTTTAAGTCTCACCTAGCGTTTATCCTTTACTATTGTCTTTGATATGCGTTGTTCCTTGCTGGAGAATAAATAACAAAATTAATTACGATGAAAAAACCGCCAGCTACAATTAAAGGATAAGCAGAAAAATAATTAAAATTGATAATAGTAATCTATCATATGCAGTCGTTAGAGCATCTATCGAGGAACCAAAAGGTTCCGGGTTCGATACTGGCTCTCGCCAACTCAGCACATAAGTAGCATGGCTTTAATCTGCGCGGTAAAGTGGGGACAAAGTGGTGGGTGTAGTTGTCTACCCAGAGGCGAAAAGAATCTTTCTGGTCTAGAGCTAGGGAAAAGGGACATACCCCCTCGCTGTTCAGCTAATACTAACAATAGGCCACTCCCGCCGACTCAAGCTTAAACTTAATTAACATAAATTGTATGGAGAAACAATAAATGCAGACATATGGGCGACTGATGAATTTCAATTCCTGGACCTCCCATCTAGCCGGATAATAAAAAATAATTTTACGATTTTTTTAAAACTCGGGAACCTCACAAAACATTGTGTAATTACTTTTTACTAAACACGAGTAAAAATAAATGTACGTTAAATTTATTCACTATCAACAAAAATAAAATCACCTTTATTTTAATGATTGCAACCCAACAGGAAGGGAAATATCTCATTCCACGATTTTTAAAATACGTAGCTTGCACTCGCTACAAAGTTTGAAAGACCGTTTCAAGTTCTTCTGTTTGTTTTTAATTTTCTTTCACTAATGAAATTTTCTTGGGGTCAAAAACATAGAAATCAATAGTGACGGATTTATGGAGCACCTGTGTAATGATTAAGCCATAGAATATGAACTTGTCGATCCAAGTTCAAATCCTGAACTGTTTGCATTTGTCATAGCGCTAATACTCTTGCAAAAGGTAGGAATCCAACTATTCTCTCTTCAGCTATGGATAAATAGAAGAGCAGACTGGGCTTTTTAACCTTGGTTAGACAATAAGTCTAGAGACAGAAAATTCTGAATTCACACCTGTTAAACTCCTCTTAATAAATTGAGCTTGTGTGACATCCAGCTCGTGTAAATGTTAGTAAATAATAGAGTCATAGAAAAATGTTATGCATAAAAATGTTAGTAAATGGTAGAGTCATGGAAAATGAAATTGTCGAGCCAAGTTCAAATCCTGACCTCGGGCTGTTTGCATATGACATAGCGCTAATACTCTTGCAAAAGTTAGGAATCTAACCATGTTTTGTGTTAAGTTTCGTCTTATTTCATTCAATATTTCTTTATCAAGAAATTCTAGGCTGACTGGTTTATGTTGTTCCTGACGCTTTTATAGATTGGAATGTTGAATTTCGAGTCATCTATGGGCTCGTGAGGTTGGGATTTGGCTGAGGTTGGGGTGTCGCTCTGTCGGACGGTCATTGGTGTCTGGATGTTATCACCGACTTCCTTCCCGCTGGTGCTGGGACTGGCTGTTGGTATTGGGTATAGGGGGACTGGTTGTCTTTAATATCCTCTTCATTGGCAAGGTAGTGGTCAGATATGTGGGTCAATGGGGCTGGATGTGTGTAGAAATATTTGTAGGAGTTTAGGGCGCCTAAATCCGTGTTTAACCCGTGTGTGTGTGTGTGTGTGTGTGTGTGTGTGTAGACGGATTATCCTCTTAGGTTCTGTGAGTTTACGTGTCGGTGTGGATGAGAAGCTGTGGTCTATTAGTATGCAGTTAAAATTTTCTGGTGTATGCAGTGATTTGTTAGAATATTTTTCTATTGTGCTATATTGAGTTTGCTGTCTAATTGTTTTTTTGTGGTTATTAAATCTAAATCTGAAGGGTGTTTGCCTTTTACCTTAACACCGCTGTTTTTCCATTTGGTGCAATAGATATAATAATTGACGTTTTCAGTGTTCTAATCGTTTGTAGTATTGTGATTGGGGAGTCAATTATTTTTTGTGTGCATACTAAGCATCTTGGTTTGTTGCACCTTTGGTTGCCTTTTTGAGTGTTGTTGTGTAGGTTGTTTGTTTTTAGATGCGGTGATTATGCTGCGTAGGTTGGGTGGTTGTCGTTTGGTATTGATAGGTGCTTTGTGGAATGTGGATTTTGCTTTGGAGTCGGATTGTAGACATCTGAACTCCTTTTTTTTATTGGTTAGGTCAGTTTATGCTTGTGTTGGTCGTATTGGAAAACCATTGGGATTTGATCGGATTCGATTGTGCGACACCCAAATACCAGCCAATTTCAAACTTAGGAGTCCATAGATGACCGGAATTTCAACATTCTCATCAATGAAAGCGCCAAGAACAACACAAACCAGTCAGTCTAGACATTCTTGATAAAGGAGCCTCACATCTCCGAAATATTGAATAAAATATAATGAAACTTAACACATAACGTCTAACGAAGTTTCTCATTAATTTCACACACACCACACACACACACACACACACACATATTATATATATATATATATATATATATATATATATATATATATATACGCATTTTTAATTCATAATATTAATATTGAGGGCATTCATTTAAAGAAAACAAGTATTCTTCCTTGTATATATCTTATTATAATGGAGATTGTGTGTTTTTCTGTCTGTAACCGAAACTATATTACTAATCGAGTCACAATTAACTTAGTTATTTTCATCACATTCTTCATGATTTTATTTATATTTAAACCTCAATTATTAATAAAATTGCTTCACCTTTTTATTAGTGTTGTGCATATCTACATACTAATAACATGCTATTGTATTTATATATACAAAAAATAGAGGTTTGCAGTGTGAACGGGAAGGCTAATTTGCATATTGATATTAAACATGTGATTTTATTAAATATGTGCTTAGTATTAT
>CM042137.1:99488032-99500532 GCA_023376005.1 Doryteuthis pealeii | reverse complement strand
CTTCTAGCGCCTGAACTTCGTCTTGGGGACTTCGTGTCTGGTCTTCAATTGGGGATTTCTCTTTATCAGAAGCCCTGTGTCATTGGTAGTTTTTAGATAATAACACAAGACTTCGATTTACTTAGATCATATTTTATTCTGAAATCCCCACCAGACTACCTGCGCAGATTGAGTCGGCGGCGTGCATAACACGACTTACCACCGTCGTGATTTTGGCTGATCTGCCTAAAACTCTTTCTAATCTAAACCGGAAGAGGGTCTTCTCCGCCGATTCTCACGGTATCCACCGGAAGGAGGATCAGGACTGAGGTCAAGCCTGGTCATTCAATCCTTCAAGGCCGCCGGCTGAACTTATAACGGCCATTTCGGTTTCTACCCTACTGTACATAATTATTAGGAATATAATAATTATGTAACCCAAAGACTTAAATCTCTAAAGTATCAACTTCTAGTAGAACAACATTCCGCTTTCCATGCCTCTAAAAAGAAATTTAATTCACTATAATAAAAAGTAATGAACCTAAAAATATCTAGAACTATATATTTACTAAGAACTCCAGAAGATATATCCCGGTCAAGCCATGTTGAGCGTAATGGTTTCCGCTTGAAAAACTAAACAACCATGAAGATAGATGCATATTACTACTTGAAACTCCAATATTTTTCAAGCATGGAAAAGTAAACACAAACTGTTATGTACACACGTTTAATTTCTTCGTTTAATGGCCTATCAAGCTTCTGTATATATTCATTATCAAAATCACGTTCGTAAAAGAACATTAGTGGTACTATTTAAACCATAGTTGCGGGGTGAGCAGGTTCATAACATTTCCAAGCGTATTAGTCCGAAAGTGAACGTACGAGCACAAGAGTTTGAACTCACTACGATGTCGCAGCCCAACACGTTACCCACTACATCACAGGTACTCCATCTTATATACACATCATCTACATTAATGCGCTCACTACTAATATAAACTTTTTTTTTTTCAAAATCTACAAGTGAAACTGTTATAGCACAAACATCTACCATTTAGAATGCACTCTTTTCTCCAAACAATATCTACGCTATAGTAATAAACTTCTTACAGTAGAGCATTTCCGCATTTCCAAGCCTTTAAGAAACAACTAAATTCCCTATAATAGAGAATAACTATTTCACACAGCGCTAATGACATTTTGAAATCATTCCTCCTTTAGCTATGGCTAAATAGCAGGGTAGAATCTGCTCTTTAACCTTGGTTGGGCAACTATTATATTAGGAGAAAATTTCTGAATTCAAACCTTCAAGATTCCACATAAGAAATTGGCCTTGTGCCACATCCTGCTCATGTTGAAGAGTAGGTAAATATGCCAAGCCATGTATTCTGTCATTATTTTTCTGAAAACCTCGTAGTGGTTCTAATTCTTAAAGTCATATCTCTGTATTTTACCGATTTTTCCAGACCAGCATGTTCTGAGCACCTTTTAAGTAATACCGTGCAGTGCGCATATATATATTTACCAACTCCTCCGCACGAGCAGGATCCGACACAAGATCAATTTCTTAAGCATTAAAGTTCAACAGGTTTGAATTCAGAGTTTTCCTTCTCCTAGACTGGTTACCTAGCCATGGTTAAAGAACCCAGTCTGCCCTGCTATTTACCCATAGCTGGAGGGAGAGTCGAATTCATACCTTTCCCAAGGGTATTAGCGCTAAGTGAAATGCAACTAACACGTTCAGGATTTGAACTCGGGGCGACGAGTCCATTTCCCATGACTTTAACCATTACACCACGCGCATATATAGCTATTTGGGATATCGACCTTAAGAATCCTAGCCATCTCGAAGTTTTATGTATCTGTTGGATTCTGTTAAATACTCAGCTAGTAATTCGCTTTGCAAAGAAAATTAATCTCCAATGCAAACCTTTCTGTCCAAACATCTCTTCAAAGCACCGTAGCCCAGAGAAGCTTTGAGACAATAGAATGGTCAAACCCAAATTTGATACAAAAGCTTAGAATTAACAGCAGTTCCTCTCACAGAAATCGCGTGTTCACAGAATTTTGCTCATTCATTCTCTCTGCTTCGGGAAAGATTGTTTGATTTGTGCAATAAAAACAAAGAAACAAACACCGTGCCGACTTTTCTTTGACTCGTATTGTTTATTGGCAGTTTTATTTGCACGGGGTTTAGCTCATGACCGTCTGTAAATGATATACAAGAACGAAAGTAATGGATACAGCAGTGGGTTAAAAGCTCAAGGAAATATATTGCTTTAGTTTAGACGAACCTTTGTAGCCTTGTCTCATATATACTTACTTTCTAATAAATTAGGATCTTAGGGCATCTCACATGGTCTAATGGTTAGCAAGCTAGTTTTGCAGACCATTGTTAGTGTGTTCGATTCTCAGTAGATGTTGACACAAGTCCAGAAGTATGGGGCATACTTCTGGACTTGTGTCAACATCTAAGCTATGCTTAGTAATTAACTATATCATAGGATCTATATTTTGTTATTGACATCATTTATGAATTGAAATTATACAACGTCAGTGCGTGTGTTTTCTGCTAATAATTTAAATATAATAACACGGGTAGAGCTACCCGGAAAAGCCCGGAATTTTAAAAAGTCTCCAATATTCTCTTATCTATATTGATATACAAATACAAATATATATTTGTTTTACTTAATTTTATTCATTACATATACTTCATTTTATTTGTTTATTTTTGTTATTATTGTTGTATATATTTTTCTTTTATTTGTCTTTTATTTGCTTTTATTTTGTTTCATTCATTGTTAATTTAAATTATTTTTAATCATTTCTTAGTTATTTCTATTATATCTTTGATTTATACACTTATTATACCTTTATTTAGCCTTTTCCATGGAAAATGACGGATGAAAAGATATTTAACACCCTCTCGGAGTAATATGATGATTGAACCTTGGTATTTGCTGCCCTTCACCAATTTTCCCTTATAAAAACACGTGCACTCGGTCGTTGTAGAAACATACAAACGAATATATATATATATATATATATATATATATATATATATATATATACTGAAACTCTCTTTTATATATAGATAACATCTAAATATCAGGAGTTCTACATTACCCAACAGTTTGGAGCACAGACGATACCCACGGCATTTAGAATAGTAAATAACCTTGGCAACTAAATAGAACCTCGTGTGTTAAATTTTTTTCAAACCTCCTATTAAATCACTGATTTTTTTTTAATTCATACGCAAAGACATACTCCCCCAGAATATATATATATATATACATATGTGTGAGCGTGTGTGTGTGTGCTTACCATAGATATTTGGAAAAAATCTGTTCACATTCTCTTAGTATTTAGAGACAAAAACAGGAATATTACGTAAGAATAACCAAATTTCATTAGTATTATCTGCGTTATTCGGACTATTGTCCCCATCTTCATTGTTATTTGTACAACGTTTCGGCAAATATACCCTCCGGCCTTCTTCAGGTATTTCTTGTCGGACTCGGTAACCTTCTCGGACTCGGGAACCTTCTCGGTTCTAGGTTCAAAGTTCCGTGATGGCTCCCGAATACGACAAGAAAGTTCCCGAGTTCGAAAAAAAGGTACCTGAGTCCGAGAAGGTTCCTGAGTCCGACAAGAAATACATGAAGAAGGCCGGAGGGTATATCGGCCGAAACGTTGTACAAATAACAATGAAGATGGGGACAATAGCCTGAATAACGCAGATAATACTAATCTTCAAGCCTCATCTCAAACATTCAGACAAATTTCATTAATCTTTTGTAATAGATAATTGAGAATTACTTCTCCTACTTTATGATTACCTCTCCTTAGGAGAACTATCGAGGGAATACTTAACTATATAAACTCTTAATAAGTGCACCAATTATCATAGGTAGAATAAAGCTTTCAATAATCTATCGGTTATCGTTTGTTATTACACCCTGTTTGGTAATCTAAAATACACAGACTTGATTCCCTGCAGATAAGTACCCCCTACATACACAAAGAGATATTCAAATTTTCGTAATCAAGGAAGTTCCAGTCCTATACTTCTGGGTGTTGCATACTGACGTTTTCACAGTACCAAATCAACATACATGTTGTATACCTTTTCTTACTCTTACTCTGGTCGTATTTTCTTCTGGCCGGCTTTGGTTCTATCTTCTAACATCTTGGTCTGGTCTCTTCTAAAGATCTGGTCTTCTATTGGGATTCCGGGTCTGGTTGTTGTTAGGGATCACTCCTTATCAGAAGCCCTGTATCATTGTTAGTTTTTAGGTAATAAACACAAGACTTCGATTTACGTTGATGTTACTTTATTTGTAAATCCCCAACCAGACATTCTGCGCAGATGAGACTTACATGTTACTAGCTCGGCTTCTAACTTCTAACTGCCTTAAACTTACTATATCCTTAAACAGGAAGAGGGCCTTCTATGGGGGTTCCAGTTCTCACGATTTATCCCCGTAAAGCAAGGTCAGAGTGAGGTCAAGCGCTGTCACTCACTCTCAAGGCCATCAGCTGCACTAATCGCCATAATGATTTCTACACTACCTTAAAAATGTATTAGGAATCCAATAATTATGTAACATGGGGAGTATGCTGTATCCTTCAATTGCTATTACTCCTATGTTCACTCTGACCTAAGTGGTAGTAAATGTTAGAGTATCATCTATGTGTAGAATAGATCTGTTTGAAAACTAGTTTTATCAGACAGAAACTGTATAACTGTGTCGAAAAGTGGAATTATGATTAAATAGGAATAGTTAATTGGAACCGTATAAGTAAATTTATGTTTGGTTTTGTTTTGTTTTGTTTTACGGCATATTAACCTCAGTGGGTCATTTAATGCCGGTAAAGTTTTGAAATAAATCAATTCTTAATGGATAATACAATTTTTTTTATAAATACATTTTTCTATTTAACCCATAGATGGGACCCTAACAGATACTACCACTCTGGGTCAGAGTTGACCAGGGAGCAATGGTGATAAAGGGGCGCACCACATTCCCCAAATCTGGAACCTCACCATCAGATAGAGTTTAACATAATTCCCAGGACACGTAGACCCTCAGTCAGCGTCTTTTAGCACCCATATGATAAAAAGGGGTTGGCGCTGGCCATAAGGGCAATAGGGTTGGGAAAATCATATAGGTGCTAGGGCTTGATGTGACCAGCCAATTGATCGTAGGTGGCCTCTCCGACCGCCCGTCTAGTCCAAGATAAGGCCAAAGTGGAGTATTGCAAGTCATGAACTGCTCATCCACCTGGGTTCTATCTTTAAGCATCACGGCCATCAGGTGGCCCCATTGGGGGAGTCTTACCCCTCTGCAGAGGTGCAGTCGGTGCATTCTAACGCCTCAGCCGACAGGGCGGTATAAGTAAATTTAATAAAACTTCTACTTCTGATGGTGAATTTCTGCAAAATGTCTTTAATAGGATTTACCTGTAACATTAAAGAACAGGTTTTCTTGGTTGTCCGTCGTTTAATGGTTAAACTCGTAGGAAATGGACACGATGGTCTGAGTTCAAATACTGGACGGGGCTGTTTGCATTTCACATAGCTCTAATAGCCTTGAGAAATGTATGAATCCTACTATTCTCATTTCACCCGAATTTTAAAAATGAAACATTCCAAATGGTCTTGCGTCGCTTAAATGCCGAAAGTAAAATTAAAATAAACTGGAAAAAAATAGGTACATGTTTATTTTATTTGTAATATTGAAATTGTGAATTACGCAATATATTTTGGTAATTTTGATCTTATGACTTCCTGGTTCACTGCCTTTATTTACGCTATGTTTTACCGATCCAGCGTCAGGTGAATCCCCAGCGTAAATGAGATATTTTCATAATCGTGTAACTTTTTGTCGGCAAATAAATGTAGATATTTTAAACGCCTCCACACAGATTTTTATCGGCAAATCAATGTAAATATTTTACAACCCAACTTTTAAGAAAGAGTGAGAGAGTTAAATCAAGATTATCGTACTTTTTACATATTGAACTACTATCGCAATAACTCTTAAGTAAACATATCAAACGTTATAATAATTCATTTATAATACTGTGTTATATCTAATGGTCCTGCTAGTTAATTTTAAATGTCCTTAACTATTTATGTCATTATGAAGAACTATTTGAAGTACTTTTCTTTCACTGAGAATCGTTCTAAACATTTTTCTTATTACTATTTAGATAAGCTTAAAAAGGTATGCTTTAAAACTTGCACAGATAATCTGAAATTCGAATCACAAATAATAGTTTTCAAAAACCACCATATGATGTTTTTCATTGCAGGTGGGCAACACTCATCTAGCACACTCAGTAATTTGAAACAAAGGTTGAATTTTGTGGCCTAATGGACACAGACTAAAATATATCAAACGATAAAAGTGACGGATAACACCATATATATGTATGCATGATATGACTTCCCGGTTCCCTGCCTTTATTTACGCTATGTTTTACCGATCCAGCGTCAGGTGAATCCCCAGCGGAAAAAGAAACAAATCTCCTGTATAATACACACTGACATTTTAGAATTTGTAGCAGGAAATTTATCATTTGTTTAACTTTTTATCGGTTCGTACTGACTAAAAATAAGAATGAATTTATTTCAGATTATGATTTAAAACAGAAAAAGTATAGTGTATTTAGAGCAAATATTTACGGCGAAAATAAGTGCACTTTACGAGAAACAAAATTATTCTTCTGGTGGATATTTCTCTATAAACCTTTAAGTAATATATGATTTATATAACACTGGTAAGTGCTGTTAGTTTTACTTTATTTTATAATTAGACGATTAGCTTTTCTCAAACTAGTATTAATGAGAGACTGCTGCCAAAATAAAAAAAAGAATAACTAATGGATTGTAAAATTAACTGTTTATGTCTGCATCTCATTTGACATAGTCATAGATGAATTTATTTTAAAAATTCACTTTAATATAGGTTTCAGGATACGAGCAGGGCTTGAATGGAAATACTCGAAGCTATCATAGAAAAGATTTTCCTTTTACAATATGTTATGTTCTTCATGATATTATTGGTACCCCGTGAAACAACAGGTATTTCTGCTAATATATATATATATATTATATATATATATATATATATATATATATATATATATTAAAATCCAAAAGTCCAGAGAAGAAATCTTCCTTACGACATAGGTTTTTTTTTTTAAAAACACTTGTCGCAGTTGAGAGCTCAATGTGTATTCTTATTGTTAGAGTCACAGAGCAAATTTATAATTAAATAAATAACACAAGACTTAGAGATTTTGCATTATAGACTATTTCGGGGAGCTTAGACAAAATGTCTAATTCTCGACTCATCTTCGCATCTGATGAGTCGGGAATTATACATTTTGTCTAAGCTCCCCGAAATAGTCTATAATGCAGGATCTCTAAGTCTTTTGTTATTTCTATAATTACATATATATATATATATATATATATATATATATGTGTGTGTGGTGGGTGAGAGAGAAATGTCAGGAGATTGTATATCTAAGTTAAACTAGCAAATAGATGACGTCAACGATTTTGTGTAGTCTCTCGCTTATGTTTTTTTTCAAACCAATAAAATATCTCTTCGTTTGAATATATATATTGGTAGGTAGGTAGGTAGGTATAGATGAAGTAAGAAATAAAGAGTGTATGTGTGTGACATAGAGAGATAACGTAGAAAAACATATAAGGCGAGAAAATTGCCGCTACTCGTCAGAAAAAACATGCAAGCGAAACGGAAATCGCTTTTTTGCTTCGTTCTGGTAAGTTTGCACAGACGTATTTAAGATAGTAACTATCTTCTTTGTGTCTCTCTTGTTGGCTCTCCACCTCACACCCTCAACTTCTGATTCAACATGAACCTTTCTCTTACAACATGTCACCATTATTTTATTTCCACTCACACCTGCGTCAATTTTTTTCCCAGTTCTAACTTACTAGTAAAGTGCATATTTTTCTGATATATTTTTCTCGATAGGTGAGTATACGATGGGCAAGCAGATGAAAAGTAAAACACAATATACACACAGGCATACATTCATATACATATATATATATCTATTATTATACTAAAGCTGAGT
The DNA here is from genome assembly GCA_023376005.1 of Doryteuthis pealeii. NCBI lineage: Eukaryota > Metazoa > Mollusca > Cephalopoda > Myopsida > Loliginidae > Doryteuthis > Doryteuthis pealeii. Next base: position 99,492,429 of record CM042137.1, on the reverse strand, counting down.
TTATCAACCATCGCCAGCTAAATGATTTTTTTCTATTTATGTTATGGACACAATATTTATACTTAGATATTCCTTGGTTTTATCACTACCCAGTGTTTGAAAAAAATTCAGTTTAATTGGTTTTAATTAGGCGTAATTAGCAATTAAGTCAACAAACGACCAATCCCTGTCTTAATTACACCTGACGCTCTTCCACCATCCCTCTATATAGAGTTACCGTGAGTGGGAGAGTTAATGTGAGTAGTCGAGTTATACAGAGTGGGAGGCCCACAGCCTGTAAAAACTCAGCACTCGAACCCCCTCCTATCACCTAGGAGCACAAACTGACTGCTGATACTGCTTGCTTGCTCTCTCTCTCTCTCTCTCTCTCTCTCTCTCTCTCAGTGATACTTATACTAATACTTAAAATTTCTTAAGAATGTAAATAAGACTTGACGTTTGAAGACGGTCGGAAAATTAAAACGAAAAGATTTTTGGTGGTCCCCAATAACAGTTTAACTACAGTCTATGAATTAACATTTTGCGAATTGGGTTACGGTTTTAGGGGATTAAAGTTGTTTTTAATTACGTATTGCTTAAAAGAAATAAACAGAAAAAAAAAACAACAAATTACTATACATTTAATGAATTATTGAATCTATTATTGAGACATATATATCTATTTCAATCAGTTCATTATCTATCTATCAATCTATCTATCTATCTATTTCAGTCAGTTAATTATCTATCTATCTATCTATCTATCTATCTATCTATCTATCTATTTCAGTCAGTTCATTATCTATCTATCTATCTATCTATCTATTTCAGTCGGTTCATTATCTATCTATCTATATCAGTCAGTTCATTATCCATCCATCTATCTATCTATCTATCTATCTATCTATATCAGTCAGTTCATTATCATATAGTTGTTTGTGTTAGTATTGCAGTGTATAATTTCAATTAAACTTAGTTTAAAAAAAATATTTTCAACATTAAATGTATAGTAATTTGAATTTTTTGTTTATTCTTTAAAACAATACATAATTAAAATGAACCTTAATCCCCTAAAACTGTAGCACAATTCGCAAAATGTTAATTCATAGACTGTAGTTAAACTTTTATTGGGGACCACCAAAAAACTTTCCGTTTTAATTTTCCAACCATTTTAAGAAGTCAGCCAAAATTCGTACACTAGGTGACTTAAAATTGTTTTCCTGGCTGTAAAAAATAATTAAATACAATTTATGTCATGTTTTAATATATATTTTTTTTAAATTACTTTAATTACTATTTTTTAAAACTTATAGGGTCAATAAATGTGAGTGAACATTTAGGAAGAGTGTTAAGAGTAAACCTACTTTTATGTTTATTTTACCAGCTCTGTAAATATTTCTTATTGAATGCAATTAATGTTAAAATAAAAACACAGATTTAACACAAACGTTTATTTATATTCATTTATATTTATATTTTGTGAATGATAAGGATACCAAAACTTCTTTTGGTATTATTCGCTGAGTTCCATCTCGGCCTCCTACCTTAAAAAAACGCTAGGCGGTGATAGGTTAAAAAACAAACCCACCTATGAATGAAGTTCCTAGCTGAAGCGCTGCCTGCTGTATAGGAAAATAATTTGTCGATTGAATTTTTGAAAATATTAAAAAGAAAAAAAAACAAGAAAAAAAAAGCGCTTTAGGCGTTTTATTTTGTTTTTTAACAATCTAACCCAAGTTCAATGGGTGACCCACACATAGTTATATATATATATATATATATATATATATATATATATATATATATATGTGACCATTTTCACCAGTAAGTCACCTTTTCCAAATACACAACACACACACACACACACACACACACACATATATATATATATATATTATATATATGTGTGTGGTGTGTGTGTGTGTGTGGTGTGTTTTGTGTATTTTGGAAAAGGTGACTTACCGGTGAAAATGGTCACAATGGTTAGTTGACGCAAAATTCAGAAAGGCAAGACAGCGATATAACAAATAAAAAGTGATCAATACCTTAGTAGAGCAAATTTATTGTTATACAGGTACATGTAATAACCTACTCGAGTTTCACCATAATATCTTCAGGATTAAATCCACTGGATTAATCAAGATATTGATTAATTGCAGTCGATTACACGGTGCTAGGTAACTATCTGTTTCTCGTTTATGTCATTTTCAGGGAGCACTCGTCGTGTAATGGTTATCGTCGTAGTTAATGAACGTGTAGACCCGACGATGCATTTTAACCTTGGTATAGCAAAATGTCTAGAAGATGGAAAACTCTGAATTCCGACATATATATCCTCTGATTTAAATATGACAATGTGTCACATCCTGCTCGTGCGGAGGGTTAGTTAAACCAGGTTTTCTTTTGAAAAATCATATAATTGAGAAACTGAAAATTACTAAGTAACGTTGACTAATATATATATATATATATATATATATATATATATATATATATATATATATATATATATATACTTTGATTAGAGTTGAATTTAACTTAAAGCAGTTGGAAAAAATCCTTGGAGTTGTTGTTGTTGTTGGCATAAACGGGAGGGGGAACTACTCTAAACACAAGCAGTATAAACAACATAAACAATCACCCAGACTACTAAAAATCTAGCAACGTCTAACTAAACCTTTAATTTATGACTTGTAGGCGGTCTGAGGCTACAGTCTCGGGTATATATATATACATACATAAACAATACACAAAACAGAATCAAACCCAAAATAATTAACCTCTCCGCACATAAACTAGACGATAATCAAATTAATTTACTGAAATTAGGGCTAAAATTTTGCCCTACCCCAAAACCCAATCTAGATGAACTAAAAAAAGATCTCAAAGAATTTGAACGAAAATTTAGACTCATAGAAAAGTTCCAAAATAAAAACAATTCAGATGATTCTTTAGTAAAAAACAAATCTAAATTCTTCCCAGAAAAATGCAAAAATAGTGAACTAAATACATTTTTTGAAAAACTCTGGAGCATCAATTTACAGAAAAGAAAAAACACACACAACAACCTATCACATAAACAAAAACAAGCCTTAAAAAACCTACAGGAAAACAATGACATAGTCATAAAAGAAGCTGACAAGGGAAGTGCAATAGTCATCCTAAACAGAACATACTATAAATCAAAAATCAACGAGATACTTAATGACAATACTACCTACAAACCAATAGACACAAACATAGATAAAAATATAATATCAAAAATTATAAAATTCTGCACAACACACAGACAAATACTAACCAAAAAAAAAAGGCCTTTCTAACCGATTTCCCCACAAAACAAGCAACTTCTACGGATTACCAAAAATCCACAAATCAAAAGAAATCAAAACAGCAATCATGACACAAAAATCAGAATATATAGAAATACAAGACCCTAATGACCTTAAATTTAGACCTATAGTAGCAGGACCAGCATGTCCCACCAACAGAATTAGCAAACTAATAGACATCCTACTACAGCCATTCCTAAAAAAGATAAAAAGTTACGTTAGAGATGACATCCAATTCCTAAACTACATACCACAAAGAGTAGACCCTGACACACTCATGGTAACATTCGATGTTACCAGTTTATATAGCAATATCCCCCATGAATTAGGAAAAACAGCCATCTCATTTTGGATTGAGAAATACCCAGAAATGTTACACTCTAGATTCAATAAGGAATTTATCATTGACGGTATAGAACTCATCCTAAACAATAACTCCTTTCAATTCAACAACAAAAACTACATACAAACACTAGGAACTGCTATGGGGACAAAGATGGCGCCAACCTATGCCACCCTAACCCTAGCATATTTAGAAGAACACCTATACGATAAAATAGAACAAGAATATGATAACAATATCAAAATGAACTTTATAAAATCATGGAAAAGGTATTTAGATGACTGTTTTATATTCTGGAAATGCTCATGGGGTGACATCAACAAAATACACGAGCTATTACAAAACCTACACCCAAAAATAAAATTCACTATAGAATACAACTTAAAAGAAACTACCATTCCTAGATATCACCATTAAAAATATAAATGGTCAAATTATCACAGACATTTACCACAAACCCACAGACACACAACAATACTTACACTTCAAAAGCCACCACCCTAAAAACTGCATAAAATCCATCCCTTATGCACTTGCACGTAGGATATACACCATTGTCACAGATAAAAACCTCCAACAAATCCGTCTAAAAGAATTGCAAAAAACCCTCCTCCAGAGAGGCTACCCCACAACACTAATTAACAAAGGATTTGAATTAGCGGAGAGAATACCACTAGAACAATTAAGAACCCTAAAAAACATAACAACGAACAACAACTAGCATATGTCTCAACATATAACAA
>CM042137.1:99450532-99483032 GCA_023376005.1 Doryteuthis pealeii | reverse complement strand
CCTATTTCGCATATAGGTATTCCTATATTCTATAATGTAGTAGTCCCCTCCTACAAACTGTGACGGGCCCCTCCGATCAATCGGCTGGTCACGACAAGCCCTAGAACTTATATGATTTTTCCCAACTTTATTGCCCTTATGGCAAGCCCCAACCCCTTTTTATCATATGGGTGCTAGAAGGCGGTGACTGCGGGTCTACATGTCCTGGGAATGACGTTAAACTCTATCTGATGGTGAGGTTCCAGTTTTGCAGGTTTGGGGAATGTGGAGCACCCCTTCATCACCATTGCTCCCTGGTCCACTCTGACCCGGAGTGGTAGTACCTGTTAGGGTCCCATCTATGGGTTAAATAGAAAAATGTATTTAGAAAAAAAATTGTATTATCCATTAAGAATTGATTTATTTCAAAACTTTATCGGCATTAAATGACCCACTGAGGGTCATAAAACAAAACAAACCAAACCAAAACAAACTGTGACACAAACAACAAAAATGTAGGTGCGAAAAATATTGCTGCTGGTGGGAGAAATGGTCTCGAATAAGATTTAGGGATTTTTTAAATTTTCAGTAAGTTGGATACCGAGAAAGTGACAAAACTCGACCATCAATGAAGGAATGTATCTTTCCTTGATCGACTTAGCACTTCAGGTCTTCCTGATTTTGAGATCGGTCCAGGCAGAAGATGCAACATTTTTGGATATATTCCGCCTAACGCATCAAATTACCATATTGTTATGTCTGAACTCAGTAAGGCCTCTGTAGTGTTTGTTTATGTCTGTACCTACTTGTGTGTGTGTGCGTAGTTTGCCTCCTACAAATCTAAGAATCTTCGATACCTAACAGATGATACAAAACATATTTGCACCACTTGCAAAATTTGTACAAAATTGATGCCTCAGTTTCATCAGAGGGAAGGCTACTTTCTATGAAACATCTACATAGGGGCTTTTACCTTCTCTTATTATTATGTAATGGTCTGTCTGTAACCAAAACATCACCACTTACATCATGAATTCCCTTGTTATTTAAGTTGTATTCACAACGATTATGGGATTTCCTCTTGTCTGACATTTCAACTTCTGATATGAACTCATCGCCATATCTGTGTCTCGTCTTTATCTATTCATCTTTTCCAACTCTCTTCAAGACACCTGCAACGCTGTAATGATCGGCTTAAACCACTTGTTGAAATTCTATTGTAAAAACAAAAACAAAAAAAAACCATCACTACCGCCTGGTCGACTGGGGCTGTAGAATACACCAACTGTACCTTTGCAGAGGGGTAAAATCCGCCCAATTGTGACCCCTGTTGGCCGTGGGAGGCGATCCATGATGCTTAAGGACGAAATCCTGGTGGCTGAGCAGTCCATCACATGCAACACTCCACTTTGGCCCTTATTTAGTCTAGATTGGCAGCCGGAGAGGCCCCTACGACCAATCACCTAGTCAAGTCAAGCCTTAGCACCTTTATGATTGTCCCAACTCTATTGCCATTATGGCAAGCCCAAACTCTTTTTATCATATATAAGCTAGAAGGCGGTTGCTGAGAGTCTTAATGTCCTGAGTATGAGGTTAAACTCTATCTGATTGTGAAGTTCCAATACTGGAGCTCTGTGGAATGTTGAATACCCCTTCATCAACACTACTCACAAGTCTCATCAGAGTATTAGTACATGTTAGGATACCACCTAAGGGTTAAATAGAAAAATTAGTTAAAAATGTGTTTAAAAATTGGAGTTAACAAAAGATTTGAGTACCATCAAAATTGAATAAAACAAAACGCCTTCGAAATGAAATAAGTAAAAAGAGCAAAGTCTTCTGGGTGGCCTAAAGTCGGTATCAGCCAGGCAACGAGGAGGTCTAAACCCTCTTCACTAGAGCCAGACCAAGTAGATTGTTTTGTGCCTCTGAGGTGGAGCGTCACACCTACTATCAGCTCCTCACTTTACCGCTCAGATACCTGTGCTACTCATAGGCTGAGTTGGCGAAAGGCCGGTATCGAACTAGGAACCTTGCGATTCCTACTCAATTGATCTATCGACTGAGCGTCCAACAAATTTCGACATGCCGTAAAATCCAATAAACCAACCAAACTAACAAAACGAAAAATAAAGAATCATTTGTAGCCGGTTTTTACGCCTAAGTAAAAGAACTTAATCCAAATTGTAGACATGTGAAAAAACATCAATTTTACTAATCACAAACACGACATATCACTCCTAATTTGAATATCAGTAATTTGGAGAACAAAAAATTACACGAGAAATTTCTTCCTGAATTACTTCGGTAAAGTTCCAGTGAGGAATCGAAGAATTCAAATGAATTCTGAAGAAACTGATTAGACGCCTCCCACGGATATCGTTTTAAGCAAATCATCTCATAGCAATGTTTATTTTTCTTTTTTAATGGAATGTATATCTCCATGAGTTCGTCTTAATGCAAGTCATACACGAAACAGACATTAATAACGAGATTGAATAATAATTTCCTAATTCTAATCTTGAAAACTAAGATAAGGTGATAGAAACAAAACGATAACTTATCGGTAGAGACAGATACGGTCACTTCCACAAACACACAATACCAAACACGCACATACACTCATATCCACCCCCCACACACAGACAAACACGCACACACACAGACACAGACACACACACACACACACACATATATATATATATATATATATATATATATATATATATATATATATATATATAATAAGTCATCCACAGACACCGTGTTTCGACGTTTCACGTCTCATCAGTGTAGTTAGACCCAGCAACTTCCTCCGGTCAGGAGCGAAACCCAATTGACTTTTCATCAGCCCGATCCGTTAACCTCTCGGGCATCGACATTTGTCATTAAGGTGCGATGTTTTAACTGTTTTAAATACATACATGTGTGTATATATGTTACGATCACCAGAGAGATCAATTCTGTAATCAACACACGATCATTGCTTTATGCTGGCAGTGAAAGTCAATCAAAATTGCAAAGCGCTAATACACGTGCGAAAGGCATGTATCCAACTATTCTCCCTCCAGCTATGGGTAAATATTAGGGCAGACTGTGCACTTTAATCTTGGTTAGTCAACCAGTATACAAGAGCTGTTATCATTGAATGTTCGTATCTGGCTAGTGTAAATTTATATTTGACACTATATATAGAGAATAAAGGGAATATTTTTCTAGAAGCTGTACGCATGAGACGTGACTCTTCAGTAGGGGAACCACACTACCACAATGGGATCAAGGTAATTTTCCTTTAAACGTAACTGTTATAGGTTATATACCCTATAGACTAATGGAATGCGCCGACGGTTACTATAAGTAACAGGGACAATTATGGCTTGGAGAGTAAGCCAATGCGAGTCAGCTCATAACTCCATTGTCGGACGTAATTCCCACTTCTATGCACTGTAATTGTCTACTCTTTTGTTAATACATTTTCGTACATTTGTTACCCGTCGTTTTGTTCTTATTTGACCCCTTAAAACCCAACAACAGTAACTAAGCCTGCAAACCATACTTGTAAGCTTCGGTCTTAGAAATATAGAAAATTTGATATTTTTCATTTGATTTTTTTTATTTAGAAAATATGTTTTCTATACAAAAAATGAAGTCTTAGTATAATATTATCACTTATATTAATGCAATGCACACACACACACTGCTTTCATCAAACATTACGGAATAATTAAAACAAAAAAGGTATAATTGTATCAATGTATTCAATATGAATATGATCTGTGTATTGAAGAAAAAAATGAACATTTTAAAAATCCATGAACCAAACTTCTATAAAAAATATTTTTCTTTAACCCTTCAGGGCATAGTTAACCATTTGACCAGTAAATTTCAGTTGTCATTTTTAAATTGAAAGGTAACGTTAATGAACATAAATCTTATACTATCTGTGTAGTGTATCTGTCTTTCAATCGGTCTATCTGTCCGGGGATGCAATTGAAATGAAAACCCTGTACCAAAATCAAACACAAACCTTTCTAGGATTAAGAACTTTACGTGTAATCCAGTGGTGGTATTTATATTTGCCACTGAATTCATTGGTGTCTGAATTACCGAATGAGGAATGATAAAACAGAAAAAGGGAAGAACTTTGGAAGAGAAGACGCCTCAAAGAATCAGCTCATATGATAGTCTATACTAACCTCTTTAGTAGACCAAGTATAGAGATGAATACAATATGGGAACCTATAATTAAAAAGGATAGATTAGATTTAAAAAAAATACAATATGAGTTATTCTAAAAAAATATCATACATAAGGTAAATATTCTAGGGAAAATAAAAGATTAGGTTTATATGTTCCCAAAATTCACACTGAATTGTCCAAATGGACACATAGCGCAGTGGATAAAGTCGTCGGGTTAAGACAGTTCTAATTCGAAAATAGAATATCAATTTAGATTCGAGAACATCATGAAGTTCTATATATCAAAAAAAGTACTGGCAATTTCTTAAAATTCAATATTCTTATAAATAATAATTCAGAATATTCTTTATAAATAAACATATTGTTTATGAATGAATAAATTTAAATAAATATTCTTTAAAAAGAAAACAACAGTAACACATAATGAAGCCCATATAAGATTTTTAAAATGTGTATACTTAAATTTAGACGGATACTGAATAACCAGGGCAAGACTGGGTTTATACAGGTAATAAGTAAGTAAAGTCGTCGGGTGGCCTAAAGTCGGTATCAACAATCTGCGAGGGAGTCTATACCCTTTTCACTAGGGCTAGACAAGGGAGATTGTTTTTGCGTCTGAGGTGGAGCGCCACACCTACTATCAGCACCTTACTTTGCCGCACAGATCCCTGTGCTACTCATACGCTGAGTTGGCGAAGTCCGGTATCGAACTAGGAATCCTGTGGTTTCTAGCTGAACGGTCTACCGACTGAGCTAACCCTGCCCCAATAAAAATATACATAAAAGTAGTGAAAGTTGTGTCTTATTATTTCATTTAACTATACGAAATAAAATGGTAATGAAAAAATCTTTCCAGCAAGAAAAGAAATATGTTCCTTGTTTTTTTTAATGTTTCTTGTTTTAAAAACTATTTTTTCATAAAAATAGGCGTAATATTCAGAAAGCACCGTGTGTTGCATGGCACCCAACAGCCGCAACTTGCGTATGTCTAGAGTAAAGTAGTAGATTATACGAAACATTTATCCATTGTACACATAAAACATCGCAAGCTTAATAACAACTCTTATCTCCTCAATTTTTAAGTGGAAATGCATGGTTTTTGAGGTCATTGCTGATTGGTCAGTTTTACGGCAGTCAAGCTCTTCGTTGGTTAATCTATGATGTCATAATTTTGGTCTCCAATTATATCAAATGTAAAAATGCATTTTCACAATAATTTTAAGCAGGTAATTAACTTAATACTAATTTGTAATATCCATGTTTAAAAGCCAATGTATTAATGTGTGTATTTACACAGACCATCCGCTACGAAAGGATGTGAAACAAGGCCATTTTCAAAAGCTGTTTAGATTCAATAGTTTTCCTAATCATAGAGAGGATTCTCCGTGGCCCAGTAATTAACGTGTTGGACTGCGATATCGTTATAAGCGAGTTCGAACACCAGTCGCACTATTACTTTCACTTTCGGCCATACCCTCGAAAAATATATGGAGGTGCGTGATCTAATGATTAGAGTCGTGTGAAATGGACTTGTCGACCTGAGTTCAATTCCTGGATGCTGTTTGCATTTCACATGGCGCTAATACCCTTGGGAAAGGTATGAATACAACCCCCCCCAGCTATGGGTAAATAGCAGGGCTCTGATCATGGCTAGCTAACCAGAAAGAAAACTCTGAATTCAAAGCTGTTAAACGTTTAAGAAGTTGACCTAGGGTCGTATGCTGCTCGTGCTGAGGGCTTGGTATATATATATATATATATATATATATATATATATATATATATATATATATATATATATATATATGAATACACTTATACCTTAGCTATGGGTTTAACAGTTCCTTAATGTTCTTCTACTAGAGAGACTTTGGCATTAAATAACCCATTAAGTTTGATATGCCATTAAATAAAAAATAAAAACTTATCGTATAGTAGTTGTCTAAAGAACATTGTCTGTCCTAATATTTACTCATAATTGCGAAATCAGATTGATCCGTGTCTCTTGCAACGGCTTAATTGCAATGTCGAAACACAAATTATTCGAGTAAAACCAAACAGAAACAAACATATATCCGCAAGAATATCACTTATACACACACACACACACACACACACACACACACATATATATATATATATATATATAATATATATATATATATATATATATTATTTATATATATATATATGTATATATATAATATATTACGTATATTATATGATATTATTATATAATATATAATATTATATAATGATGAGACCAAATTAAGTCGAAACAGCTGTACAGTGTTCCCCACGTCGCACATGGTATTCGCCGAGTTTGCTTGTCATGATTAATCGAATTATATAAATAAAAATATTTATCTCTGTAAAAATAAAAATGTCCGATATTTTATAATGTATATATATATTATGTATATTATGTATATAACACACACACACACACACACACACACAACACACATATATATATATATATATATATATATATATATATTATATATATACATAGAAACGCTCATACTAAGTACACTGTACGAATATATATTAATCCTCTTTTTATATTTGTTTATTACTAATTAAGATTTGAAGTCAATGTACTTGACAGTTTTATTGATTCACTGCTTTTAAAGTCAACTCTTAGCGCACTGATTCAATACAATTTCTTGTTCAAGAAATTTCTGAATTTTTTTCTCAAGCAAATAACAGATCAGACCTTTAAACAGATCGATAGGCAGATTGGCAAGTATTTATAAAGGAAGAAAGAAAATGAGGCTGAATAGAAGGAAGGAAGGAAAAAAAGGAAATGAGTGATTAGAAAATGAAAAAAAAAAAAATGAATACCAGAACAAAAGAACATAGAAATTGAAAAAAAAAAATTAAACAGAATTAAAAGTAAATATTCATTAATATATTCTTTTATTTACTTCTTTCCTTCTCACTTTATTTCTTCCGTCCTTCCTTTTGTTCTTCCTTCCTTTGCACATCCCACTTTTTTCTATTTTTCAATATGGAAGACGTAAAAGACTTAGCAGAAGTAATAAGTAATAAGAGGCTATCCAAAAAAATTGGAGACGAGGTCAGGTGACAGATAAACAAACGTTAAAGAACAAAGGAAATAAAGGAGAGAAGAGAAATAACGTGCTGTTTGTTTTTCTTTTTAATTAGAAATATGAATATAATTACAAAGGAAAGAGACGTAATTAACAATAAAAAAGATGTACAAAGGAGGCAACCCTTTTTTTAGAGTAATGATGAAATAAATAAAATGATAGAATGGAAATGAAGATAGATTATTTTTAAAAAGTGAAAGAAAAATAATAGAAAGAAAGAGAGAATGTTAAATAATGGGGTTGACGTGGAGCCATGAGTGTAACCTGATATGTAAATTAGCACGAAATTTCTTTTTCCAGAATTTTGAGTTAGATGAGAATGGAAAAGTTTAATGATGAGTCAGTATAGCCACATGGTAGTGTTTCATTGGACAAGCCTATGAGATGTGGTGAAGTGGCAGAGAGGAGAAGTGAGAAGTCAGAGTGTGAATTTAGTCTGGGAGAATTTGCAGAAAGGGCAAGATATGGATTTCCTGCTCTCGGCACTTGTGACTCTGGGCGAAATAAAATCATCATGAGAAAAAGAAGTGGCTTTGTGTTATTGATAAAATCTCTAAATAGTACAAGACAAGATATCCCTCAGCGTCCAAGTTGGTTTCAAGACTCCAGACATCATAGAATTGCCTGTCAACTGAACAACAGCCTAGCAACAATGATTCCAGCATCTACGATCTAGTACCGGTCCAGAGAGATAAGTATACAACTATTTCTACAATCAACACATCATCACTCCATTCGAAGTAAGAGTCGTAACGAAAGCAACGTTGACACATCATCTCTCCATTCGGAAATAAGTGCCCGAACGTAACGAGCGTTGACACGTCATCTCGGCAGTCCGACAAGGAGAGCGTAGTGTAACAAGCATAATTAGAAAGAAGTAAGAAATGGCAAAAAAGAAGAATAAAAATGGAGGATGAAAAAATATATATATAAAAGAAAATGACTAACTGTATATGAGAAATTAAGAGAAAATTAAAAAAGAAAAATATAATAATAAGATAAAGAAATGGAAAGAAAAAAAGAAAAAAGAAAGAATGTCGAACAAATGTAAATAGGTTTGGTTTGCTTTCTTCGTTTAACGGCATTCGCTTTTGGTGAATTATTTGATGTCAAAGCCACCCTTGTAGAACAACAGTAGTGGTAGTATTTAACCTTCGTTCATGTACAGTGAGGGCGTTCATACCTTTCCCAGGACTGAACATAATAGTGCAACTGGAGTTCGAACTCACTTACTATGATGTCGCAGTCCAGCACGTTAGCCATTACGCCACGGGTACGTCCCCGATAAACAAAAGGAAAAGTAATTAAAATTACTTGCGCAAAATACATTTGATGTAAGAATGATAAACGGAAAATGAAAAGCACAATAAAGAAAACATGATTATGAATATTAAGTGAAAAGAAAACAACGAACACAGAAAATTATTGATTAACAAATAAATAAACCACAAATGAATTATTAAAATAAAGAAAAGTAAAGATTAGTTGAAAACAATAGTATAAGAAACAAAAAAGAAGAAAGAAAGTAAGAAAGTAAGAAAGAAAGAATGAATGAACTCTTTTATCAAGACAGTCAAATATATCTGAGAAAATAGACTAAGCAAATAATTTAACCACAAAGAAAGAGAAAATGAAACGAAAGTGAAAAGAAAGATATCAATTAACAAAACAATAATTTAAAAAGGAAAGAAAAGAAAATACTAGTTGAAACAATACTAAATGAAAGTGAGAGCGGAAAAAAATATCAAAGGTCACAAATGAAAAAAGAAGAGGAAAAAGAAACAATAACCAAACTGAAGAGATAATGAAATGTAAAATGAGAATAAAAGAAAAAGAAAAAAAATATCGATTAATAATATAATAATCTATGAATAAATGATAAAAAAAGATAGAAAAGGAAGAAGATAGAAAGGCTTTGTTTAAAACGATACTACCAGAAAGACAGAAAGAAAGAAAGAAAGAAAGCATTTTTTTAAAAAGGCAGTGAAATGAAAACATCTGAGAAAAAGAGCTAAGAGTTTTCTTTGTTTTTTTTCTTTTCTTCCATCAAAAAGAGAGAGAAAACAAAAAACAAAAAAAAATGGAAAATAAAATATTGATTAACTAAACAATAATCTTTCAAAAATAAAATCAAGAAAAGAAAAAAAGACTAGTTGAAAACAGTACTGAATGAAAAAACGATAGAAAGAAAGAATGAAAGAAAGAACATTTTTTAAATACTCCCAAATTAAAAAATCTAAAAATTTAATCAAAATGAAAAAGAAAGTGAAAGAAAGAAAAAAATAAGAACACTTTTCAAAGAGACTCAAATTAAAAATATGTAAAAGTTTGAACTAAAGGAAAGAGAAAGAAATAAAGAAAGACAATTTTTAACGACACTCAAATTTAAAAAAATCTAAAAGTGTAACCAAGATAAAGGAGAAAGTGAAAGAAAGTAAGAAAGAACATTTTTAAAGATACTTAATTAAAAAATATCTAAAAGTTTAAACAAAATGAAAGAGAAAGAAAGAAATGAAATAGAAAGAAAGAAATGAAAGAGAAAGAAAGAAAGGAAAGAAAGGAAGAAAGAAAGAGCAGTTTTAAAAGAGATTCACATCTAAAAATCTAAAAAGTTTAATCAATATGAAAGAGAAAGCGAAAGAAAGAAAGAAAGAAAGGAAGAAAGAAAGAAGAAAGAACATTTTATAAAAGACACTCAAATTTAAAAAATCTAAAAGTTTGACCAAAAGGAAGGAAAAAGAAAGAAATAACATTTTTAAAAGATAGTCACCCTAAAAACTCTAATAATTGAACCAAAATGGAAGGGTAAATGAAAGGAAAATTCAAAGAGAAAGGAAACGGAAAATACAGATTGCCAATTAAATATATAAAGAAACGGATATAATTCATTTTAAATAAATGAAAGAAATTAAGTAATAAAGGAGAAATTAATGAAGCAGCAGCTAAAATAAAAAGTAAAAATTAATGCTGAGAGCATCTAACATTAAAAGAAAGAAGGAGTGAGAGTAAAAACAAGAAATAAAATCCAAAAACGTCTTCATCATTAAATGAGTGAAGTAAAGATAAAACGTTACCTCATGGAAAATAGCGAGAACGCGACATATACAAAACAGAAAACACTTATTAAAAGATGAATTGATAAATTTAATTAAGAGGCAAGTGATTTATGCATCTACTTCATCATTTATTTCCTGGTTTGTTTTCTTTTTACCACGGATTTAGATAACATATAAGAGAAATACAAAAGATGACTTTAAAGCTATAAAACATTTTTAATGATTGAATGTTAATGAGGTGCGATTCGAACGACAATATCAGCCATATTTAGATATCGGATATTAAATCTTTTATTACAAAGAATATTACAAAGACATGAAATATAATGAATTTAACCTAGATCTTAATTTCGCGGTATAATCAGCTGAAAGCAGTTATAAATTTTGCTGATTAAGATATACACACACATACAGTATAAAGAAATTAGAAACAAGCGACAGTACTCCAAGGTTTGAAGTATGGAGTTAACCACGAGTGTGGCAGACAGGTTGAGAGTTAAAGAATAACCATACAACTAGAAATAGGAATAAAAGACGTGTATTACATGTAACAATAACGTTGCAAACTTTAGTTCGTTTGCACAAATATAATTTGTAATAAACTTATCTGAGTCCTGAGATAGGGTATTATCGAGCCGTTGCTAGGGCCTTCTGATAGTTCGGATATGATAGACGTTCTGTTTGATGTCTGACTCCGATTCTGGTTGTTGAGGAAGAGGAGCGACCCTTATTTAGGTCTGTCCCCAGTGAGAGCTGGATCAGAAGAGGCATGAGTTTGCTTATTCGGCTTTGCCGCCAAAGTATGCTGGCTCATGATTGGTTGGTTTGAAACAGAGGCTCGCAGACAAAGGACGATAACCCCCATACCCCAGAATTCTCAATAACAGTGCCAATTGTAACAAAAATGTATTCAGGTTAGATGTTGGATTATTTTTGTATATAAAGTGTGCTGATGTCCTCCACTTAAACTTATAGAGTCTACGTAGGCGCGTGGATTAAAGCCAGCCAATCAACACGCTCGAATACGTGGTTAGTTAACTATGTAATCGCTAATCTTGAAAGCCGTTCATTAGCACGTATTCGCCACCGACGAACGGATCTGCAACCAAGGATACTGCTCAACCTAAAATGATTCTACCAAACACTAAGGGACAACGATGCACAACCAAAAACAAAGCATTGTACATTTTATGAGATGAAAAATATTACATATCATCATTAAATTGTATTGACCTCAGGGTTTCCCATATGAGAATCATAAACTGTGAGCAGACTTTGGGGTTAGTTTTAATAAAGTTCGTTGGAATTAAAAACGGAGGCGTAGAGATTTCCATAACCGTTGGGTTATGATTGGCATTTTAGATGACCCCAACTGACCCCGGTACAGAGACGTGAGAATAGTTAGTGTTAGAATTCAGATGCGACCCAACTTATATATATACTAGACAAAACATGACGCGTTGGGTCACCCATTGAACTCTCGGTAGATAACTGTGATTAAAAAAGAAGTGAGTTTGTAATGCGAAACAAAAAAGAAATAGGTCCAGAGAATTTTTATAAGATTTCTAAGAAAGTTAATATTTGAAAACGTTAAAATTTAAATAGACCTAATTCTTGAATTTCAATAAATAGTTACGGTGTTGAGAAGCTAAGTTGTGGTGATGTCTGAAAATCATTTTTTATATAATATCAAAAATAATCCCCCTCTATTTACTTCACCATAATTTTAATTGACAAACAAAACTCTAGTGAAAAAAGATTTGAAAGTAAACTAAAATGTTTTTATTCTTCTTCGGTAGTTAAACTAACAAAAAAAAAGACTAATGACAATTTCTACCATGACAAAAATGAAAGAGAAGTAGAGGAGTTGGAGATTGTTTTTATAGCTAAGGGAGTGGTAAACAGAAAATACTCTCGACAGCTGGTTTGGTGGTGTTGACAAGGGTAAAAAAAACCGCCAGCAGTCAGCAGGTGAATCTCCAAATTCTTTTCACAGAGATATTAAGATATAATAGCGAGGGAAATGAAGATATATATATATAGAGGAGATGAAATTCATAAGAATATAATAAGTGGGGATGGGTTACTGTATGACTTAATTGCAACTTACTGCTAATTAAAACGATGTAAAAAGTTTTTTTTAAACATAATTCAATCCCAGATGAAAGAAATATTTTAGTATTTAAACTTAGTCATTAAAGTAAACAGCAAAAAGACTTAGGGAAACAATCATTGAATAGCCCAGATTTAGTATAATAATAATAATAATAATAATAATAATTATAACATATACAGGGTGTTCGGGAGAAATTTGACAGTTTCATAAGGAAAAAGGAAAAGTGCTTGGTAAGTACAAAATTTAATGGATTGTAAAGAAATTCAAACAGGCACGGAAATTCCACTACTGTCAACAAGTTTCACTCAAAATAACCGTCATTAGCGTCTATCACATCCTCAATCATGCTCCGGAACCTAGAGTAAGCTGATGTTACAGTTTCCCTGGGAAGGGTCTCTGAAACTAAAATAATTCTGTCGATTAAGATCTGGGGAGTTCGAAGGCCAAACTTTGGGAGTAGTGTAGTTCATCCCGAACACCTATATATATATATATATATATATATATATATATATATATATATATATATATATATATATATATATATATATTATATATATATGTAATACAGATACAAGTATAACCTACTCGAGTAATCGACTGCAATTAATCAATATCTTGATTAATCAGTGGATTTAACCCTGATGATCCTTATGGTGAAACTTGAGTAGTTTATCACTTGTACCTGTATTACAATAAATTTGCTCTACTAACGTATTGAGTACTTTTTATTTGTTATATCGTTGTCTTACCTTTCTGAATTTAGCATCAACTAACCATTGTGACCATATTCACCGGTAAGTCACCTTTTCATAATACACACACACACACACACACACACCCACACACACACACACACACACACACATATATATATATATATATATATATATATATAGAGAGAGAGAGAGAGAGAGAGAGACAGAGACAGAGACAGAGAACCAGAGAGAGAGACAGACAGACAGACAGACAGAGACAGAGAACCAGAGAGAGAGAAAGAGAGAGAGAGAGGGAGAGAGTGTGTTTGTGTGTGAGAGAGAGAGAGAGAGAGAGAGAGAGAGAGAGATGTGCATGGGCAATAGGGATTAATAAATACCAAATAGTGTTTTCAAACTAAATGATAAACGTGCTGTTTTGCATCTTCCAAAAAACGTTCTTCCTTCTTCATTACTTTGCGAAAATATCAAGAACAAATCAAATGTTTGCCACATTTTTCGAGCCAAATATTCTACTTGATGAGTAGCAGTGGGAGTAGGGTGGTCGTTGTAGTTGGAAAAAGAGTAAAGTTAAACGAGGTTCGTCTGCAGCTCATTTTATCACGTAGTTTTGTGAGCACGGACATTGGAGTGGAAGATGATCTCAGGAAACGAGGTGAATGCGAGGTGTAGATTGAAAGAATTCTTTGAGACGGCCTACGTCATGGGACTGCTCGTTCGACAAACAAAAGTCTGTAAAGCTTGTCATTTTGTGAGCGAGTTTCTGAGCGATCAATTTTGGGTCTTACTAAAAATATAATGTACTGTGTGCGAACAGGATTGCACCGCGAAATCCGAAAGACTTGGCGATTGTCTGTGCGTAGAAGAAGAAGAAGAAAGAAGAAGAAGAAGAAGAAGAAGAAGAAGAAGAAGAAGAAGAAGAAGAAGAAGAAGAAGAGCAACAACAAAAGCAACATCAATATGAAGAAGACGAAGAGAAAGAAAAAAAACGCAAGAAAATAAGAAGAAAAAAAAAAGGAGTGGGAACAGGAGGAGGAGGAGGCGGAAAATAATAATAATAATAATAATAATAATAATAATAATAATAATAATAATAATAATAATAATAATAATAATGAAGAAGAACAAGAACAAGAACAAGAACAGGAAGAACAAAGAAAACGAAAAAAAAAAGAGATTTATGACAGAAACTACACCAACTAGAATAGAAAGAAAGAAAACATGGATGAAGAGATAAAGAAGCAAAGAAAACTAAGACGAAGCAGGAGAGAATAATAATAATAATAATAATAATAATAATAATAATAATAATAATACTTTGAAATAAAAATTGATCACCTTATCCCAGCAAGAAGACCAGACCTAGTGTTGATTAACAAAAAAGAAAGAATTTGTCAACTGGTGGATTTTGCAGTTCCAGCAGATCGCAGGGTGAAGCTAAAGGAAAATGAAAAAAATGGACAAATATCTGGACCTTGCCAGAGAACTGAAAAAGTTATGGAATATGAAAGTGAAAGTGATACCAATTGTTGTTGGTGCACTTGGAACGGTCCCAAAAGGATTAGAAAAGGGTTTGGAAAGTTTGGAAATCAGAGGAAGGATTGAAACCATTCAGAACACTGCACTACTTCAATCTGCCAGAATACTCAGAAGAGTCCTGGAGACTTGATGAGACTTGCTGTCACTCAGACTCCAGTGAAAGACCATCAGCTAACACTGATGTGAAAACTCAAAAGGAGTAAATAATAATAATAATAATAATAATAATAATAATAATAATAATAATAATAATAAGAAGAAGAAGAAGAAGAAGAAGAAGAAGAAGACGAACAAGAAGAAGAAGAGCAACAACAGCAACAACAACATTAGAAACGAGATAAAGCAGACAACCAAGAAATGAAAAAATAGGAAGGTAGAAAGAAAGAAAGAAAGAAAGAAAGAAAGAAGGAAAGATAGATAGAAAATTGTGTAAGCACTAAGAGTAAGTACTGGATGCGTTTATTGTGAGAAGAAAGAAGAGATCAGCAATCGATGGAACGGGTGTTATATGCATAGAAGTAAAGGCGGAAACAAGGAACTGTGACAGCTGAATATATAGCATCGTCGATTTAGTATAGAAATGGTTTCCTAGGAATCTGAGGACGATTTCCCGGGTCGATGGCACCTAAGAGTAAAGAAATCAATCGTAAAGAAGTGAAATTGAATTCCAGTCTACGCAGAACTATTCCTGTCGCTTATCAGTCGGTCAACGAAGAAACAAAGTCTATAAATCAAAGTTGACAATAAATATCTATGAAAACATTCAGTTGATGTTTGCCTGTGAGAATTCATATTCAACTGAGTAATTCCTCAAGTGAAGAGATGTGAAATAATCATTCAACATTTATGTTTAATTAGGGATAACAATATGGAAGAAATATTAAGATTATAGGGGTTAACCCCTATATTTTTACGTGCGTGCGGAATTGACTAAATTAAAATAATTAGGTTTTCTTAAACAACTAGTTTTACAATTGTATGTCATGAGTTAAGAATTATGCAAACAAAAGAGAATAGAAAGAAAATTAGTTTGGAAATATTTTAGCAACAATAGAAACAATGGTTTAAACTCCAATGACATATATATATGCATTGTCATCGGAATGACACAGGTAACAAAATCATCCGATATCTACGTCAATACAAAATCAGCTGATATTTGATGAATATTTTAACTTAATAATCACGTTGACAATTACAAAACAATTATAAAAAGGTCCAATTTAGTTGAAAAGCTTCAGTTGGAGCTGATGCTTCCAACTCGACAGAGGGAGCGGAATCTCTCCCAACTCGACAGAGTCGGCATGGATGGTCTCCGGAACTCGACACAATGGGGAGAGGTCGCTATCCAGAGATACAAATGATTAATCGGGTCCGTCTCCTTTTTTCGTTTCATATTTTTTTTCTCTCCTTCTCAATACGACACAAGTTTCAATCACAGACATGGTTTTAACAAAACTGCTACAATGTTGACACATCCAAACGAACAAATATAAACCATATGCACTCTGCAATCACAATTACCCATAGATGCATACGGTTCGCGACACCACTGAAATAACAATGGACTATACCAATTGTATATTTGTGCATATAAAGTTGTTTCTTTTATAAAGGTTGCCTTTTTCTTTTTTTTTTTACAGAAACTACATTTACGTAGTCTCATATATTTAAATATATATATATAAGGTTTGTCAAAAAAGGTACTGAAATTTTTTGTACTTTTTAACACCTTGTATTTGAAAAAAAATAACGTTCCATTCATTCTTCATTTCTATCTTGGTAAATACAGCTTTAAACTTTATACCTTTTTGACAGATCTTGTATTCTGAAAGAAATTAATTAATGTAATGTTATTTTTTTTTTTCAGAATACAAAGTGTGTCAAAGATACAAAAACTATTGATACTTTTTTGACACACCTTGTATATATAATATATATAAATGAAAATTATATATGTCTATGTGATGAATATAAAAAGAAGAAAGAACAAGTCAAATTTAAAAAACAACAACTAAGAACAAACATGCTTGGCCACTCGTGAACAGTGATCCCTGGGGATATTGATGCTTCGATCATATACTTATAAAGAAGTGAAGTAGTCTATTTAGCATTGCATCGTTATCTTATCGAACATTTCATGATTTCAAAACCTAACATATTTTTACGTGGCATGGTCCAAATATTATTATTATCAGTTCTATTTTATACATACCGACAGCATTCCTTTGATAGTTTCATTAAATTGGCCAGCTTTTTCGTTTTGAGGCTTATTAACCAGCTGTGGACCCTGATGGGATCTATTTTCGATGGGCAATAGAAAGAAAAATTCACAGTGGAAAGATTTTATGAGAAAAGTACAGCTATAGAAATATGTATAGAATTATTGGTTTCTATCTTGGTAAATACAGCTTTAAACTTTGTACTTTTTTGACACACCTTGTATTCTGAAAGAAATTAATAATAATTAATATTATGAAACTATAGTCGGAGTATTTTAACCCATTCGGTTTTAAAACATATATTTAGCTCTTTTTATCGTGCACTTTTTAAATCGATTCTAATTAATCCAGAAGTAAAAAATATTTGGTTGCTTCGTGCATTGGCAATTAACTGTTATATATATATATATATATATATATATATATATATATATATATATGTGTGTGTGTGTGTGTGTGTGTGTGTGTGTGTGTGTGTGTGTGTGTGTGAAATAAAAGGAAATTAATCCGACAGTGTGAATTTTATATATTGAAAAAACAAATGATGTTTACAAATGCATGGGATCATCAGGAGAGAAACGGTTCACATTCTCTCCTGGTGATCCCATGCATTTGTAAACATCATTTGTTTTTCCATATATATATATATATATATATATATATATATATATGCTGATAATGTGCTATGCTATATTCATAAGTAAAAAGTGCTCAATTTTATTGATAGACGATACATATCTAAGTAAGTGTAGCGTGGACCCAAAGTCAACGGCACTTGCTGATTGCTTTTTGGCTATGCAATTTTCAAATCAAAGTTGAAATCACATAAGCAATAAATAGTAAGTGCCAAGTGCCACTGACTTCACGTATATAGGAATATGTAAACCGATATCACCGTGTAAATTATTTCATGAATAATAGTTACTTAAACAAAACATTGCCATTACTTACTTGGTTTGCAAAAACAACATTGCTGACTACAATATTAAATAATCCAATTAGGGTTATGTGCCATAAAAACAAACAACTTCACCCCTTAAATATATATATATAGCTAACCCTCGCGTTTGTTTATAAACGTTTGAGGACTCTAGTGAATTTCATTTCCGCTTAGAAATGTAGCGATTATTTATTCTCCTATATTTGACAGCTATTAAGGTTTGGCGAACGAAAGTATTCGGGTCTCGATAGCTGTTACGGTATAGCCATGATGAAGAAACACGTGTCTGTGGATTACTATAATCTAATGAGTCAGACGAACCTACTATTATTTTCGCATAAAGCTCTTCCGGGCTAAAATCTGAGTCAGATTTTAGCCCTGAAGAGCTTTATGCGAAACTAATAGTAGGTTCGTCTGACTCATTAGATTATCTTTATTATTGGCTCTACTTAGGTATTGAGCACTTTTTACATATTAGCTTTCTCCTAGCGGTTATATGAATATATATATATATATATATATATATATATCTTATATACATATATATACATATACATTGTTTTTTCTTTTGGCCAAATACTGTACCAATAGATTATTTTTTGTTGGTACGAATATCTTGGTCCTATCTTATCTTCAAAAATTTTTTTCTTCCTGGTTGATGTTTGGTAGTATATTTTTACAATCAAACTTTCTGCTGTTTTTTTTTCTCTCCGCAAGGATCTACCAACACGCTTGGTATATTATATATATATATATATATATATATATATATATATATATATATATATATATATATATATATATATATATATATATATATATATATATATATATATATATATATATATATATATATATATATATGTGTGTGTGTGTGTGTGTGTGTGTGTGGTGTGCCTGTGTCTGTGATTCTAAATTTATGTCTATTTAAGTAACCGGATGTTTATGTCTCAAGAGACCTAAAATTAAAGAAAATGTATAATTACATCTTGATAGTTAATTAGAAGGCCAATTAAAAAAAGGTGATCTATTTTGATTTGTGACTAGCCTTCAACTTTTGGCTACAGTAACTTTTTTTTTCTTCTTAGTTTCTTTCATACTTTGGTATGAAAGAAAAAAGATGTATTTAAATCAGAAATGACAGGCGTGATCATCTTGATTTAATGAAAATTTAGATACACGAATCTTTGCCTTTCTAGTGAAAATGGGGTCAATATGATACTGAGAAAATAAATATGTTTCGTTCATTTCTTATCATATAAAGAGAATTAACTCATTACTGAATCAGTCTTAGTTTTCCCTTCGGGTTTAATGTATTTGTCACCTGACCTAAATTAGTCAGGCTGAAAATTGGATAAACGTGAATGTGTTGGAAGTGTTCATTAAATTGTCAGGGAACGGTTTTCAATACCTATGTATATCAATCCGTGGTTTGAGTTTCTTAGATATTTCCCTGATCAAATTTAATATTTGCGTTTTTGTAAGTGTTGGGACTTAATCTCATAACACCACTTCATACTGAAGTTTATTCATTATTATTTTAATGATTCTCTTTGTAGTTTACTTTCTTGAATATTTGTATGCTGTCTATCATATCCTTCTATCTCTCTCTCTCTCTCTCTCTCTCTCTCTCTCTCTCTCTCTCTATATATATATATATATATATATATATATATATATATATATATATATATATATATATATATATATATAGTGTGTCATAAAAGTATCGAGATTGAATCTTTATATACCAAGATAATTAAGAGAAATTTTTTTTTCAGGATACAAGGTGTGTCCTAAAAGTGCCGAATTTGAAGCTATATTTCCAAAATAGAAATGAACAATGAATGGAACGTTATTTTTTTTAAAATGCAAGGTGTGTAAAAAAGTACAAAAAATATCGATACTTTTTGACACACCATGGTATCAAGTGTATCAAGTGATAGGATTCAACCAAAAACGTACATATAAGGATTGCTTATATATATATATATATATATATATATATATATATATATATAGTTATCCACAGATACGTGTTTCGAGGTTTCACCTCTCATTAGTATGGCTGCACTTTAGCAGCTACCTTAGCCGAGTTTGAGACATGAATGAATGTTTGTCAGCCTAGTCCTACTCATGCGCCAGTAGTGGCTGTCAAATATATAAGAATATTCAATTGATATATTTCTAAATGGAAATGAATTCACTAGAGTCCTTTAACTTTGTAAAAAAATGAGGGTTAGCTACACGCCAGAACGGTGAATTTTACAATTAAATCCCTATTTAGAGAACGCAACCAAAGTGGGAGTCAATATATGTACATATTTTACATATACGGATTATAGTATGCATAAATGTATGAACGCCTTAATATATCTGAAACAAACTTGTTTCAGCTACCTTTGCCTCTTCAAGTCTGACTTTTTAACAGACATTAGAAAGTGAGACTTAAAGAGGCAAAGGTATCCGAAATAGATTCAATTCTGATATACTATTCTCATATATATATATATATATATATATATATATATATTATATATATATAATCATTATATTATTATTATTATTATTATTATTATATTATTGTACTCCTTATGAGATTTCCGCACCAGCGCAAGTTGATGGTCTTTCACTGGAGTTTATCTGACAACAAATATCCGCAAGTCACCAGGACCTTTCTGAGTATTCTAGCCGATTTCCACAATGCTTTCGTCTGGATGGTCTTAATTCCTCCTGATGTCCAACTTTTCTAGCCTGTTTTCTAAACTTTTGGGGACATTTCCATATTATCCAATTAAAACTGGTATCTCTCATATTCAACTGATTTTTTAATTTCCAAGGTCCAGGTATTTGCTTATCTTTTTGTTGTGTTTCGTTTTCAACCTTTGATCTGCTGGGCTATTATTATTATTATTATTATTATTATTATTATTATTATTATTATTATTATTATTATTTTAAAGCAGTGAAAATATAACTACTTGCTCTTAACGTGAAAGTGTTTTGATATTCCATAGACAAACTTAAAAGAAATAAATATTAGGATTTTTCTTGCGTCTTAAAATAAGTTGCAAAAGATAATGGAAGCTCTTCCCTTAAAGCAGAGCTTTCGAAACTGTTTTTTGCAATATTTTCAATGCGTAACTGATAAACCCTATGTGTGTCAAAAAAATTAAGTCAAATTTTAAGATTATTTTTTAAAATAAATATTCTCT
The DNA here is from genome assembly GCA_023376005.1 of Doryteuthis pealeii. Classification (NCBI taxonomy): domain Eukaryota; kingdom Metazoa; phylum Mollusca; class Cephalopoda; order Myopsida; family Loliginidae; genus Doryteuthis; species Doryteuthis pealeii. The sequence continues at coordinate 99,461,933 of CM042137.1, read as the reverse complement.
TATCTTTAATGCCGGAAGTTAGTTCTCTTGGGTGGAAGTTTAAAAAGAGATAGATGACAAAATGCAGGTGTCTTTTTCAACACTTGAGAAAATATTCAAGAATGTGTCCTTTTCATTGAATTATTTTGGGGCATATTTTGAATTATATATATGTTTTGGCTAACAAAATCGTATAATTCGCCAAGTGGTCGTCCATTTGTACAAAAAAGACCCCACCAGTTTTAGGTAAATTTTAACCAAACTTTCAATTCGTGGAAACATTCTAACTTATCTCCTTTAGTTAAATTATTTCTAAATAATTACAATATGCCTTATTTAAATAAGGTTTTCTTAATTAAAACAATTATACATACTAGCAAATATATGCACCATCCAGGTGCAAGTCGTGATGCTTAAGGATAGAGCCCAGGTGGATGAGCAGTTCATGACATGCAATACTCCACTTTGGCCCTATCTTGGGCTAGACGGGTGGTCGGAGAGGCCCCCTCCGATCAATCGGCTGGTCATGTCAAGCCCTAGCACCTATATGATTTTCCCAACCCTATTGCCCTTATGGCAAGCCCCAACCCCTTTTTATCATATGGGTGCTAGAAGGCGGTGGCTGCGGGTCTACATGTCCTGGGAATGACGTTAAACTCTATCTGATGGTGAGGTTCCAGTTTTGGAGGTTTGTAGGAGCACCCCTTCATCACCATTGCATTCCTGGTCCACTCTGACCCGGAGTGGTAGTACCTGTTAGGGTCCCATCTATGGGTTAAATAGAAAAATGTATTTATTAAAAAAAATGTATTATCCATTAAGAATTAATTTATTTCAAAACTTTATCGGCATTAAATGACCCATTGAGGTTGATATGCCGTAAAACAAAACAAACCAAACCAAACCAGGTGCAAGTATTTATGTTTTGATGTAATAAAATATCATATTAAATTAGAAAGGCTAATGAAACTAAATAAGAATGCAGATGAAAAGATTTGAAACAGGGGGTATAATCGAAAAATAAAACAACTGAAATTTATTTTTTAATCACTCCCGTCTTTATTTGCAAATTTTTTCTTATTTAATTATTCATTTAAAATAGGATGTAAAGAATAAAATTACAATTATTTTTTCTTAATAATGGATTTCTTTTAACATTTATCTCTGCGATTTTTGCTCATATTCATTAAGATTAAACCAACTATTTGAAATCAATAATACTAAGTACATATTTATTAAAATCAAATGTTTAATATCAATATGCAAATTAACCTTCCCGTTTACACTGTAAACCGTTATTTTGTTGTATATATAAATACAAGTACATGTCATTAGTATGTAGATATGGCCAACAGAATTAATAATGTAAAACAATTCGATTAATAATAGAGGTTTAAATAAAATAAAATCATGAAGAATGTAACGTAGATAATTAAGGGAATTGCGACTTGAATAGTAATATTGTTTCGGTTACAGACAGACAAACACACATTCCATTATCATAAGGTATTCAACATTTTTCATGAATTTTAAACAAAAGTGTTTTGAACACATAACGGTGACATCAGCTTAGTTGAGAAAGAACGCTTTTACGTTGAAGAGTGCAAACATTATTCCTTTCTAAAATTATTTTTTCAGAATAAACATTAAACAATTAAACTGCCTTGATGATGGTCGCATAGACTGAAATAGTGGTGATGGTTATATAAAGAATACATTGTTTGAATATCTTGTTTAAAAAAGGTTAAAGAAGCGCAATGAGCTCCCTCATCACGTCACACCAGTTACTTTTGATAGTTTTAATAAACTATCAATTTAGTCAGTACAGAGATCTTTTATGGAATCTGTAAACTCAGAAGAATTAATATTTAACCAATATTTTGATTTTAATACTTTTTTATTCAACAAAATTATTTCTTCTGACTTACAAAAAGAAAAAAAACCTTTCTCATGAACTGGCTGACACTTGTTCAAGCGAAAACCTCTTATGAATGAATCGTGGGTGAATCTGAAAGGACATGAAATCAGCGTTCACATCAGAGAGACGCCATGTTCCGGCTAAAGTCCGAGTGTACAACCAGCCATACTATACAGACACGTCCCTATTGAGACGATCCGTACCACTTGATCTACAGCAAGTCTGTGTTAACTCGAAAGGCCCTGTTGCTGTAAAATAAACTATATTATTCAACTTAAAAAAATACTTTTTTAAACGAATGTTTATATTTTTATCTTATTCTGTATCCAACCAAACAAACACATTTTACTATTTAATCCATAGATGGGACCCTAACAGGTACTACCACTCCGGATCAAAGTAGACTAGAGTACAATGGTGATGAAGGGGTGCTCTACACCCCCCAAACCTCCAAAACCGGAACCTCACCATCAGAGAGTTTAATGTCATTCCTAGGACATGAAGAACATCAGCCGCCGCCTTCTAGCACCCCTATGATAAAAAGGGTTGGGGCTTTTCATAAGGGCAGTAGTATTGGGCCAATCATATAGGTATTAGGGCTTAACGTCACCAACCGATTGATCGGAGGGGACCTCCCCGACCGCCCGACTAAACTAAGTAAAGAAAGAATCAGTATTTACATTAACCTCTCGCCAGTCCATGATGCCACACAATCTACTTTTAACGTGGGAACCCAAGCATAAACCGGAGCTCATTATAGGGATAATACAAAAAATGCGTGATTCTCGTTAGCATTCCCCCTTTGGGGCGCCTTAGGAACCAGGCAATAGATCCAATCCTGCTCTTTTAGACGAAGAGCATGTGATGCCTGAAAGAACAACCCCCAGGACACACGCTATCAATTTAACTCGAAGCCTCTAAACCGGAAACTAAAATGACCAAGAAAAGTTAATGCTTTAAAACGTTCTTGCTGATTCGCTTCCCAATCAGTAAATCAACCCAGTGTCTGCTTTAACCGAAAACAGGCAGTGGCCCCACCTTAATCAATCCGTAATCTAATGTGGATTTCGTATCTCGACACTCATTCTGGGCTGAGTTTAAAGTGCCTTGGTGGTTTTCTGACATAAGTTTTGGGAAAAGTTTCGACGTGAATCTGGTAATCTTTTCTTTCTGTTCCATTCAATGATTCCCTCTATTCCGAATCGTTTAATAACCTGAATTCCTTCTATCTTTCATCTGCATCACTACGATGGGATGCAAATTGCAATGAAATGCTATACTGAATTTTGGACTCATAAACTGACATCTAAGAGATCTAAGATTTGTTATCATAATAAATGATGAACATTTAAGAATTAGAAGACAAGTGTTGTATTTATCTAGATATATAAATTGCTATATAAGTTATCCTTCAACTTAATTTCCTCAGCCTGGAGTGCAAATCATACATAAATATAAATATAATATAATATATATATATAATAATATAAATATAATATAAATATAAATATAATATATATATATATATATATATATATATATATATATATAATATAAATATAACCCATGTGCGTTTTTTCCTCCTCCTCATCATTATTTTCATCATCAGTCAACAGCATTTATATATATATATATATATATATATATATATATATATATATATATATATATATATATATATATATATATATATATATATATATATACGGATGTGCTTCTAAGACACGATCGCATGACTTTTTGGAAAATCAATGTTTTCGTTTTGAATTCAAATTATTTTCAGCTTCTCTCTCGATGAGTACGGAGTAAAAACAAGCTCTGAAGATGATTTTTCTAAATCGAAATATTGTATGATATAAAATATTTTCATTTTAAAAGCATTGTATGTTTTTATATCCTTTTATCTATACATAAATATATATACATACATACATACATACATATACATACACACACACACACACACACACACACACACACACACACACACACACACACACACAGGTTTCACTGAGGGAGATCATCATGCGTGTGTGTGTGTGTTTGTGTGTGTGTGTGAGTGGGTGTGTGTGTTGCTTTGTTGTAAATTTACACTAATGTCCGTTATTATTATGAGATTATTACTTCATAGGTTTATCAATAATAGTATGGTTTTAAAAATAATATGAAGATTTGTATATCAAGTAAAGAGACTCACAGTGTTTTTGGTCTTTTAATTTGATAGTGTGAAAATGTCCGTTATCACGAAATTTTTTTCGGATGAGAAATATAGGATTCCTACTGGGCTAAATGCTTATCCCATCATTACTTTTACAGTGATAATATTTATTTTCTTAGTAGTATTTAAAGTCTTCTCCCTGAATCCTAAACATAGGGCCGATGAAATATGACTATATATATATATATATATATATATATATATATATATATATATATATATATATATGTGTGTGTGTGTGTGTGTGTCTGTGTGTGTGTATGTATGTATGTATGTATGTATGTGTGTGTGAGTGTGTGTGTGTTGAAATATAAAAGGAAATAAAATGTTGTATGAATAAAAATAATTTATTGGAATGCCGATCAAGAGTTTCGATCAAGAGTTTGTCCTTGTATACATTGTATTCTATTTATCATTATTTTTAAATACAAAATAAAAAAATAATAATAGAGAAAACATTAAATTCTTAAGTATAAAATCTTCATATACGGTCATCTTCGGGGCAAGATATTTTGATATTTAAAAATAAAGCGATAGGAATACAGGGAATTTGGATGTGTTCAAAAAATAATCTTATTTTTTAAAATTTAATATTAGCATCATTAATATTATTATTATTGCTATTAATATTACCTTAATTTATAATGATAAAGTAAACAATTTTATTAATGAACTGTAGGGATATGACGGATTCAATTCCATTTTTCAACTATATATATATATATATATATAAATATATATATATATATATATATATATATATATATATATTATGGACTCTCTCGTCGATTTTCGACGCATGAGGGTTCATATATACAATGAACACCCACACAGTGATTTGTTTATAGTGGTGAAGGCTTGAGTTGGACTATCCACACTTTTTGACACAGTCGATAGAAAGAATTGGTGCATCAAGGGTTGCCACAAACCCAATCAACAACCGATCTCAGGAATTTAGAATTTAGAGTTATCCCTCTCCTAGACTGGTTACCTACCCACCGTTGACACACACACACACACACACACACACACACACACACACACACACACACACACATATATATATATATATATATATATATATATATATATTTTTTATTTATGATTAATAATACAATTTTAAAGTCGGTCCTACCATTGTTTCTGAATAGCACTTTTTCGGTGTTATTCGTCTTCAGAGAATAAGACGAATAACACCGAAAAAGTGTTATTCAGAAACCAATGGTAGGAGCGACTTTAAAATTGTATTATTAATCATAAATAAACAAATAAATAAAGCTCTTACATAAGTAATTGAGCCCTCTATAATCAATTCTCCAACAATAATAATAATTTAACCTATATATATATATATATATATATATATATATATATATATATATATATATACATGTCAACGCTGCAAAGTTACTCACAGTTTCTCGCCTATGCAATCCTCAGAGCAAGTGGGAAAATGATTCGGCAGATGATTTATATACGTTTTGTCCCGGTCTCTTAAAGAGGCGGGGTAAAGAATTGATTTTGATTGGTCAGTTGCTATGCGGAGTGGATATACAATTAGGACGAGTACTCTGTTGTCTACTCTCGATAGGATGTGCTGAATTGCATTGCTTTGAAATTTTATTGCCATTTGCTGACATATTTACTTTGATTTTAATTGTTATGGGTCAATCATACTTTATTTTTTTTACATGTTTTTTAATTTTGGAAGATATGTGTTATATAATGGATTGCTATTTTTTTCAATTTGCGATTTGTATATTGTTTTTTTCTTTTTACTTAGTAAGGTCATCCCAGGTTATTTCTGGTGTGTTTTGGTTTAATTTTTAGTTTTCCAGATATATTTTGATAGTGTAGTGCTATGCTCATATTTTTTGTTGAATGGTGTCTTGTAGGCATAACGACTTTGTTTCGAAGTGCCTTACGTTATAACGATGAATATTTGTTCTAGTTTGTTTAGGCTTACTGCGGTTTGGTATATATTCACTAGTTTTGAGACACTTATTGTTTAAAGAACACTCATGTTCTTTTTTTACAAGTGCATGAGTGATCATTTATATATGTATATCCTTTTACACTTCGTGCTATACATAGCAACGGACCTACCAGAATCCAACCATTCTTCTACTGCCCCCTTTAATGGACCAAACCACTGCGTATATAAATCAACCGCTGAATCATTTCCCACTTGGTCTGAGGATTGCATAGTGTAGAAACTATTGTTAAGCAAGCAACGTTGAATTCACGTCCGCGCTACTCTAACTATATAAACATGCTCTATCCACGATATTAAGTAATATTTTCTTATAAATATAGCACACACACACACACACACATATATATATATATATATATATATATATATATATATATATATATATATATATTGATAATTGAATCATATTACCACGACCAGACAACTCGGCAAACACCATTTGCGACATCCGGAGCACTGGACAGCTGTTTCGACCTCCTTTGGTCTCATCAGCAGTGCATACCACAATCTCCGCCACTAGAGATTGAACCAGCAGACCACAGAGTGAAGAGCGGGGACTCAACACACTGGGCTTCTCTTTGTCAGAATGTCACTGTCTTTTTGGATGATCACACATTATACACAGAATGCTTCAAGATTACCAGTATCTTATATATATATATATATATATATATATATATATATATATATATATATATATATATATATGTAATCCGATACTATGGAAAAAATATACATCATATATAACGTAATATTAACGAGTATTTTTTTTTTTTTTTGGATTTCCCCTATGAATAAATTTAATTCAGGACGTCGGTATTAAATTGTTTCGGCTTTTATAAAATTCATCAGGTTTCATTTTCAGTTTCAAATTGAAAATTTTTTATAACTGTTTTTTTGATCTTAATGTCCTGATAAATGTTTAAAAAAAGAAATCCTTTAATACTTAACATTTAGAATAACTTACCTATTTGGAATACTTAGTCTTTTGTAATTTCTACTCACACACACACATATATATATATATATATATATATATATATATATATATATATATATATATACGACTGGGTATATACTGGTAATCTTGAAGCATTCTGTGTATAATGTGTGATCATCCAAAAAGACAGTGACATTCTGACAGAAGAGAAGCAATCCTTCATTCATTTAAATCTTTGATCAGCCGATTCACCAAGCTGATCGTGACACATTTATCAAATACGCCGATGGCATTTAGCTCAACTGAAAGTTTCGGTCAACGCAGCAATCTACACAAAGGACGCAACATCATGTCTTCTTTCACTATTCCCGAAGCCCACTCGCTTCAACGGTAGTTTGCGATTTCCGTAAACAATAGTACCCCAGTTCTCGTGACATCTGACCTTTCAGAAATTGAACCTTTATATTCCAACTAAATTCTCCTCAACCTTTTCTATTTTGGCATCTGCAAAATTCCTCCAGGTATCTTATCTACGTCGTTTCTTGCTAGCTTCACTTATTTTTTGTTTATTTATTAATTTATCGTTTACTCTATTTCTATACGTAGCTCGCGGTCCGCTTCTCCAAACATAGCTTCCCTTTCAACATCGCTGGTTCTTCCTGTAAGATGCTTGTTCGCACGACTCAAAACATTGTTCCTATTATTGAAATATCTATTTAGACTAGAATTTTTGAATAGTTATCGCTTGAGGACAAATAACACCAAATCTATTCAGACAAACTCTCAATATATTTGCTGATTAACGGGCGCTTTATATGTATTCTTTCTGAATATCTTCTTTTTCTTCTAATTCCTGTTTACGCTCGATTTTCCGAGGGATATTTTAGGACAATTTACAATGCTATATTGATTATAACTCTCAATCTCAAATTTCCTGTTTTCTGTATAGTTTATAGGGACTGTTTTTATTTATTTTGGCGTTTGTTGTTTTGTTATTGGTTTATTTTGGATTTATAATACTCCCTTATTATAAGAGAATGATTAATTGATCAAGTTATTAATAATACAAGGAATAAAAAAAAAATTAAAAAAATTAAAAAACAATATAAATAATTGTATAATATATAATGAAACTCACATGGTACAGATTTGAAAATCTGATTGTGAACAAATTCCCGTTATCAATTTAATTGAAAATGATCGTTTTCTCCTGTCGGTGAGGCTTTGAACATGCTCTGTTTCCTGCTGAGAGGCAATATCCACCAAAAAGAGTTGTCCTAGGTATGTCACAAAACTGTAGCTAATATTAAGGGGATAAATCTGGATATCTGATAATATGCAGTAGCCATTCATTGCAATTAATCCCAGATCCGTTCTGACCTCGTAGTGCTAGTTGCAGTTACGGTCCCATGTATTGATTAAACCGATTAGTTTACAAATTATTTCTATTTGATAGGATCGTATGCCAAAAAAATCACTTAAGAAACAACTACCCAAATGTTAATACAAATTTGTAAAGTATGCGATTCCCTAATTTCTGTACATAAAATAACCCCCAGACAAGTTAACACGTCGTTAAGATCTTACGGTCAATCATATATCTCCTTTTAAATAATTCCTTTTGGAGGACACACCGAATAAGTCGTTTTTCCTGCTGCCAGAAATAGTGTTGAAAGTCTTCGACTGATAGTCATTTGTTGTTCTCAACGTGTTCTCAAATGACTACGGCAGGGATGCCTTTTGATCTTGGGGAACAGGAATCGTTAGAAGGTTTTGGATTTTCCCACATTTTTACTAAAATCCTGTTCACAGAGATTATGGATGTAAATTAATTAGTCTGATGCTGTTTCTTTTTTAATTATTTGTCATATTCGTAGTTACGATTAAAACCTACTACTCAATTGTTGTCCTCATATTTATTTTTTATCTAAACAACATTTTGGTTGATATGCCCTCCGGCCTTCTTCAGATGTTTCTCGTCAAACCCGGGAGCCTTCGTGTCATAATTGGGAGATTTCACGGAACTTAGAAACGAATCCTTTATTTAATGCGAGTTCGACAAGAAGATTCCCGGGTTCGATAAGGAACGCCTGCAAAAAGCCGTGTTGCACATTGTCCAAAAGGTCGTGTATATAACAACAAAGATAAGGACAACAGTTCGAAAAATCTAAATAATACAATTTATCAAGCCTTATCTAAAAACTTCAGAAAACAAAATCTGAACGTCTTTAGTCAGACATTATTTATGAGAAAGACAAACGATTCCATTCTCATATTTTAGTACTATATGACATAAATACAATAATAATAAGTAAAAAGTAAGTAAAGTCGTCGGGGTGGCCTAATGTCGGTATCGGCCAGACAGCGAGGGAGTCTATCCCCTTTTCACAAGCGCTAGACAAATGAGATTATTTTAGCGTCTGAGGTGGAGCGCCAAATCTACCATCAGCTCCTCACTTTACCGCAAAGATCCCTGTGCTACTCATTCGCTGAGTTGGCGAGGGCCGTTATCGAACCAAGAACCTTGTGATTCCTAGCCGAACACTCTACCGACTGAGCTAAACCGGCCCTATAGAGCTAAAAATGCATAGTAACATAAACATGTTAGGTGTAACTGTAGTAGTTGGCACCCTTTGCATTGTCTCCAAAGGCCTGGAAAATGAAACTGGAGGAATCACGGACCAGAGAAAGAATCGTTAACATCATGATAACTACAGTTAATCCCGGTTTGAATACTCAAAAATATCCTGGAAACCAGAGGAGATATATTGTCACTAAATCCAAGAGAGGTCACCAGATAACCCTGCTGTGAAAAGAAAAACTCACAAGTAGTGATATGATAACATTAATATTGATATTAATGATTAGGATTTAAAATAATTCAGTTTTACTCAGAATAGAAATATTCGAAAGTCCTTGAGATATTTAACATCCGAAAAAAAAAAAAAACATTTACAAAAATCGAATGAGCAACTAAGCAAATAAAAGAAGAGTATCCATTCATTAATGATAAATTAAGGTTACGCCGTTATCTCCCTTAATAAATGCTGCATGATGGGAATTATTTCAATTACCTGAATTGTTCAGCTGTTAAAAAACGGGCAGGAAAAGTGCAAGGAAGGCATTGAGAGGAAAATTAGAAAATGTATTTAGCGATACGATTAGAATAGAGACTCACAGAAAAATAAAATGGTTCTGGAGAGAGAGAAGAGGAGAGTAATAGTTTAGCCATGTTTAGAAATGTTAAAGTAGAAGGCGCTGTGATGTGTTTCCCAAGAAAGCGAAAGCGATGTTACTACGGTGGGTCAAAATTTGTGCAATATTTCAAACAATTTCGCATGTAAAGTAGATATTCCCCTAACCCTGTTGGAGCTAGTAAGATGTGGCAACGTCTCAGTAAGGGCCATCCAGCAAGAATCGAACACGTTATTCAATGGTAATGGATCTTCAAGACCAGCTTGTTAGCCATTACACGAAGATGGGAGGGCCTAAGTTGGTATTTACCTAATCCGTTAGCCACGGATAGGATGAAACACAAGGTCACATGTATGGGGCACCCAGTGAGGATTGAATTCACTTTTTAATAGTAATGGTTTTGCAAGACTAGCTGGCTCGCCATTACAACACAATAGGAGACCCCCCCCAAAAAAAAATCCGTTAGCCACTAGAAAGATATGACACAAGGACATAAGTATGAGGCATCCGAGTATCGGACTTGCTATTTAATGGGAATGGTTCTGCGAGACAGGTTTTCTGACCATTATACCACGATATGACGCCAAATAAAGGCTAACCGTAAATACATTCAGCAACGATTGTATTTCATAATGGATAAGTTTAGCCTATTATTTTTAGCTAGTAGGTTAGAGTTTATTAAAATAATAGTAAAAGTGCAAAGACAAAACACTACCGGAGTCATAGAATTGGATTGAGTGTTCATCTGGAACGGGATATTCGCCGGCCGTAGTTTGATAACCCTTAGTTTACAGAGTCACGGGGCCAGTGAACGCTGAGAAAGTCGAATTTAAATATGGATGCAGCTTCAGTGGATTCTTTTAGAGCAATGCGTTCTCAAATGTGGGCCATATTACTCCGGGGACTATATATATATATATATATATATATATATATATATATGGATGATTTTATTCTCAGCTGAAATTACATTGGGTTATTTCAGGGTATTTTTGGTTACGTGTTTTCTGAAAATAAAACACAAGATAACATTGTAAGTGAAGACAGCCTAATGGTGCCGGATTGACACCCAACCGATCGGATTGCAATTCCGGCAGTAGATAGCTTACAAAATGTCTAGCCACACTGAAGAGACTTGATAAGTCGAAACACGTG
>CM042137.1:99428032-99443032 GCA_023376005.1 Doryteuthis pealeii | reverse complement strand
TAAAAACTTTTTTTAGGGAGAGAGAGACTTATTATGAAAGATATTAGAAAGAGATTAGACTTACTTGCAGAGGTTCTGCCATGTCCGCGGGCTTCTTCTGATTGTGCTTCTAGCTAAGGCTGATTTCTTCAAAATAAAAGGAATTCCAAAAGACAAGACATCCATTTTGCGACTTGATTAAGTAATTATTTATTTTAACTTCATCCGTGTTCAGTGCACGGGAAGATCAGGGCCTTAGCCCGTCTTCACCCGTCGATGACCAGACTCAAACTCCTTACTAACTTCTAACTATCACCTCTCAGTCTTCTTTTCTCCCCTTCGCCACATCAACATTCCAATCATCCAGTCAAATCTATCCACGCGTATTTGCTGAATCAGCATTTAAACTTTTCCGCTGGTCATAAATTTTTCCTAACAAATCATCAATCCAACACAATGGTTATACGTCATAACCATAGTGTTACAGCCAGACAAAATTAAGTAATACATGTTAATACATTGAGACTGTGCCCCAGCCCATAAGTATTATATTGGTGCCTAAGACGCAGGATAGGCCGAAGAGAAATGAGACCGAAAGTGAGAGAAGCAGAGTCAGACACGCCGCAACCGCTACAAATCACTACACGTCTGATCCCTTGTTGCCATCCATACTGTTCTCTGACGTCCTACCACTCGGTAACAAACCAAGTTAAGTTATCCATTAGCTGTAGATCGCCAGTCAATTATCAAAAGAAAATCCCCTCGCTCTTCTGACATTATACAAGAATATAAAGCATTGTATATATAAAAAACAATAGATGTATATATCTTGTGTATAATTATCAGAAGGCGTTCCTGTTTATTTTGGTTTGACCCCATTGACAGCTTTTGGGTATCGTTTTTCAGCCGAGTTGGAAGAGGGACAAAAAGAGCTTTCCGTCAGGGCCCTATAGTATTGTATCATCCATCAAAACGACTGTAGTACTTGGCCGGAGCATCGTTCCCATACATACATTGAGACCGTGCCCCAGGGCAAAGTATTATATCATATTATATAAAGACCCAAAACAAACCAGGAGCATAATTCTTGACTGTAGTTCGGATTGACCCCTTTCTTTAATGAATATTCCGACGCGCCGCTAAGTTATAAGCAGCCCTGTAGGGTGGGGCTTTAGAATACACTGACTGTACCTCTGCAGAAGAATGACCCACTCCACGAAGGCCACCTGTTAGTCGATGGTACGACCCCTGAAGCTTAACGATGGAACACTGGTGGTTGAGTAGTCTATGTTATGCAACACTCCAATTTGGCATTTACTTAGGCTAGACGGGCGGTCGGAGAGGCACCCTTTGATCAATCGGCTTGTAACGTCAAGCTCTTGCACCTAAGTTATTGCTGCGAATCTATTGCCCTTATTACCTATCCAAACCCCTTTTTATCATATGTGCTAGACGGTGGGTGATGGTATTAAGGTCCAAGGTATGATGTTAAAATCTATCTGATGGTGGAGTTCCAATTTTGGAACTCTGGTATGTTTGTAGTAACCCTTCATCACCATTACTCCCAGGTCTACTCTGACCCAGTGTAGGAGAACCTGTTAGGTCCCCATTTATGGGTTAAATAAAAAAAATGAGTTTGTAAAAATTGAGTTTGAAAAAATTGAGTAAAAAATTGAGTAAATAAATTGAGTAAAGAAATTGAAATCCCTTCAAGAATGAATAAAACAAAATGTTTTTGGCATAAAATAACCCAACAGGAGTTGACATGCCATGAAGTGAAACAAATCATCCAGAAGACCAACAATTATTGCTTTGTACCAACAATGTTTGCTTTGGTTTCTTTCTTTAAGAGTATATCAACCTTCGTACATTATTTACTGCCAGAATTATTGTAGTAAAACAAGAGGGATACTTTTTAACCCTGGGGATGACGGCATTCATATATTTCCCAACTGTATTTGAGCAAAACCGAACTTAATAGCAATAGAGTTTGAAATCGCTTACTAGGAAATCTCAGTCAAACGTATTAGTGTCTTCACCACTCTTGATTGTGTCTTCTGTGAGACTTGAAGAGAAAATATTCACACAACTCTCTTATCATGTGGTAACAGGTAACCATTTTTCTTGGAATGATATTAACGTGAATTTATTCAGTATATATCTTGCGCTGTCATGTCAGTGCAGCCATATTCAGACTAAACATACCTGTCCTTAATGCATGTCATGAAATTCATATATATATATATATATATATATATATATATATATATATATATATATATATATATTTGAAGGCAAGAGACAATGCAAAATGTGTTGAAAATTATATTTATTTAACTTTTTAAAAAATTCTAATTTAAAAAAAAGTTAAATAAATATAATTTTCAGCACATTTTGCATTGTCTCTTGCCTTCAAAAATCTTTATATTACACATACTCACAATGCTTCAAACATACTATAAAAAAATGTTATATATATATATATATATATATATATATATATATATATATATATATATATATATATATATATAAGGTGTGTCAAAAAATTGTTGAGAGTTTTTGTACTTTTTTACACACCTTATATTCTGAAAAGAAATAACGTTCCATTCATTCTTCATTTCTATCTTCGTAAATACAGCTTTAAACTTAGTACTTTTTTGACAAACCTTGTATTCTGAAGAAAATTAATGAATGGGACGTGTGTCAAAAAGTACCAAAAGTCCCGATATGTTTTTGACTCACCTTGAATATATATTTGGTTACACAGTTATACATAAGACATCATTTTACTCATGATCAATATGTACATGTATTAAATACATCCCACCAACTATTTTTTAAAAATAAGTGCGAATTAGTTTGAAAAAAAACTAATCTTGCCTCAGGGATGTACTTATTTTTGGACTATATGTTCATATTTTTGGTTTCAGAGTTATACCTACTAATGATCAGTATGCACAATGATTAAGTACACCCCACCACCAACTTTTTTTTAAAGTCAGAGCTAATTAGTTAGAAATGATACTAATTTTGCCTAGTAAAAATATTTGGTGGGATGCACTTAATCAATATATATATATATATATATATATATATATATATATATATATATATATATAAAGTAAGAATTGCTGGTTTATTCCTTGGACCTTATGTCATGTCAACTCTTGTTGGGTTATATATATGCGACATCTCAACCATCGATGGCAAACTCCTGAACTCTGTAGAACAATTTAGATACTTAGGCAGTAACATCTCCTCCACAGAAAACGACGTTAATGCACGCATAGGAAAAGCATGGGCCGCTATAAATAAACTATCGATCATATGGAGGTCCAATCTCACAGACAAGTTAAAGAGACAGTTCTTCCAGGCCGTTGTCGTGTCATTACTGCTGTATGGCTGCACCACCTGGACCCTAACTAAGCGACTAGAGAATAAACTAGATGGGAGCTGCACGAGAATGCTGCGCGTGATCATGAACAAAACGTGGAAACAGCACCCTACCAGAAAGCAGCTGTACGGCCACCTACCACATATCACCCAAACCATCCGAGTGAGACGGACAAGACATGCGGGACACTGCTGGAGAAGCAAAGACGAACTTATAAGCGACGTCCTCCTGTGGAAGCCAGCACATGGACAAGCCAACGTGGGCCGACCAGCAAAAACGTACATTGATCAGCTCTGTGCGGATGCAGGATGATGCATAGAGGACCTCCCGAGAATGATGAGCGATAGGGACGGGTGGAGAGAGATTGTCATTGATATCCGCGCTGAAAGCGCGACATGATGATGATGATGATGATGATGAGATATATATATATATATATATATATATATATATATATATATATATATAAAGTAAAAGTAAAGTCGTCGGGGCGGCCTAATGTCGGTATGAGTCATACAGCGAGAGAGCGCGTGGTTAAAATTCATGGGAAATGGACTCGTCGCCCCGAGTTCAAATCCTGGATGTGGTAATTGCATTTCACTTAGCGCTAATGCCCTTGGAAAATGTATGAATCCGACTCTCCCTCCAGTTATGGATTAATAATACGGCAGACTGGGCTCTTTAACCTTGGTTAAGCAACCGGTCTAGGAGAAGGAAAACTCTGAATTCAAACCTGTTGAACTCCGCTTAAGAAACTGACCTTGTGTCGCATCCTGCTCGTGTGGAGGGGTTGGTAAATATATATACAGCGAGGGATTATTTCCACTTTTCACTAGTGCTAGACCAATGACATTGCTTTTGCGTCCGAGGTGGAGCGCCACACCTACTATCAGCTCCTTACATTACCACACAGATCCCTGCACTACTCATACACTGAGTTGGCGAGGGGCGGTATTGAACTAGGAAACTTGTGGTTTCTAGCCGAACGCTCTACCGATCATATAGTGTGTTGTATTTTTAGCCAAATATTGCTAAATATTGTGGATAGAATCTGTTAGATATCTAAGTTAGTGTAGTGAAGACATGAAGTCAACGGCCCTTGGTAAGTACCAGTTTCTCATCTATGCGATTTTCAAACAATATATATATATATATATATATATATATATATATATATATATATATATATCCTAAACAATTTTGATACCCACATTACATTTTTATTAATAATTTTTACAACAAACTCTTTTGAGTTTTACTATAACTATAATGCTTCTGATTTTTTTAAATTAAAAAAAAAAAATTATTTTTAAAACAGAACTCGCATTTTTCAAAATTTCAGCGATTGAATTCAGCGTTCGTTTTTGTAAACAGTCTTTTAACGGATATCTCTCTTCCCGTCTATGTCGCTCGTTGATAAAGACCAACTTATCGATTTGGTCGAAACAGATCTGTCAGCAATTACATAACAAACATCATATGTTTTTTCAAAATGTTAAATTTCATATATATATATATATATATATATATATATATATATATTGCGTATTTTGGCAGCAATTTATTATTAAGGCAAGTTCTGCTATAGATCACGGAATATTTCTTCTTCATAATTTTCACTTATAGACTTTCAGGTCTACTTGCTGTTTTTCATATAGCGGGATATAGATGATAGAAAAAAAAACTCATACTTCTTTACTCAAGCACTTTCAACAACCATCAGCAAAATGTTTCAAAGCGGTGACTTAAAAGATCTAGGACATTTTCTCTACCATCTCGATTCTAATGTACAGAAAACAACAGGAAGACTTCAAAGTCTACAACTGAAAATCATAAAGAACAAATATTGCATGATCTTTAACAAATCCTGCTTAAACACAAACACACATACTCACAAGCGTGCATACATACACACACGCACACAAAACACACACACACACACACACACACACAAACACACACACACACACACACACACATAAATATATACAAGTTGTGCAAAAAAATATCGAGATTTTTTTGTACTTTTTGACACACCTTGTATTCTGAAAAAAATAACGTTCCACTCATTTTTTTTTCAGAATACAAGGTGTGACTAAAAGTACCGAGTTTAAAGCTGTATTTCCCTAGATAGAAATGAAGAATGAATTGAACGTTAATTTTTTACGAGGTGTGCCAAAAAGTACAAATTCTCGATACTTTTTTTGACATACCTTATATATATATATATATATATATATATATATATATATATATATATATATATATATGCTTTTTTAATGTTGGGCGTTATTACGAAGTATCTAAAAGTAAATGAATGTACTCGATGCTATGGAGTATTGGATTCACTTATTTTATTATTATTATTTTTTATCATAAATGTTCGGGTTCGTTAGATACCCTTTATCAAATGACTGTTGTTCCTGTTCAACGGATCTTTTGTCTCTGTTGTTATTGACAGCGGCAGCGTCTGTAAAATATTTATAATAACGGAGTATTCCGATGTCAGCGTTCAGTCCCCTCACGTGAGTTTGTAATTTAGAGAATTCATTTAGTTTCTGCTTGTTTTCGAGATTGTGTTGTTGGAAATGCGTGTTCTATTATAATGCATTTGAGATGTGTAAGCTTGTGTGGTAGGGTGTATATATATATATATATATATATATATATATATATATATATATATATATATATATATATTCTGTATTTCTTTCCCACAGATATAACAGTTAATGACGCTTTAATTAGTAGACATTAAATTCCTATCAGCTAGCTTTTATATCACTTTACAGTAATTTGATACTGAGATGAGTCTTTAAAAAGTACAAGAAACAAGTCTTACTCGCAGACAATCTATTAGATAATTTTAATTGTCGTCAATGCATTTACTATGCGCTTATTTTCTACGAAATCTCGGAAATTTTTCTTTAATTATAGCGCTATCGGCTTCGACAAGTATTCATTCCAAAATATTGAATGATTTGATCTCTGAGTTGGTAGAAATAATCGAGACAGTCGTTAAAGCCATTTGTTTAGGCCTCCGGTCGAGGCACCAGATAAAAAAAAATGATTGAGATATCAAATCGTCCATAAAAGTTTTGATACTGTTTTAGAAACTGTTTATTTAGAGTTGAATATACGTTTTAGTAAATGACACCCGTCTGCAAATGTCATGTCGGTGGCGTTTAGAATAGGCTAATTATACCCCCCTGTAAAGGGAAAAGACGTAGCTAAATGGTATCGTCCTGCGTATGGTTCTGTTGTAAATCTCATAACGCTACAGGGACTAATTTATAGATGCAAGTAAACATTGGTTGGTTGGTTGGTTGATTGGTTGGTTGGTTAGTTGTTGTTTTTACCGCATGTCAGCTCTTGTGTTATTTTACGCCGAAGACGTTTTCTTTATTCGATCTTTTAAAAAAAGAGGAACATAGAGGATATTCTCTCCTTTTTGAGGGAAATAAAATTATATCATAGAATATAGACATGAAACTAATCAATACTATACAACAAAATCCCCAATATTGCTAGCACATTGTTAAAACCAATTACTAAAATGTATAAATATAAATACACGGTACGTAATACTTCTTAACCGTTAGGCATGACATAACCCCAGACGGGTTGATATGCCGTTAAAATTGGGCACCGTGAGAATAGGTTTTAGTTTAGCAGATGCAAAGCAGGTTTCAGTGTGAGTGGACTTGCGGGTCGCCGCTCTGAGTCGGCATTTCTCCCGCGGAGGAATCATGGGCTTGGTTGTAAATGAGGCTTTATCAAGAAAACAACCATGTAAGTAATTTAAAAACAAAAATGACCAGCCCAACACGAAGAAAACAAGAAAGAAGATCAACTCCAAGCACAAGACCTGAAGAGAAGTCAGCCTAAAGAAAACGGCCGACTAGTTAGAACCAGTAGAAGCAGCGAGCAGCGAATCAACAAGCAGAATTTAAAACGTGAGAACCATCATCTATCATCTATAATCAATCTGTCTGTCTGTCTGTCTGTCTGTCTGTCTGTCCACCATTATATAACCGAGATGTGATGTGGGTATATAACACTCAGACTGCATCCGGGGAGAAGAGAAAAATAAGAAAAGAAGAAAAAGCCTATATATGAACTGAGAAAAAAAAAACAGGAAGAAAGATAAAGAATCTGAATCATCAAAACAAATTAACACATTTAGAATTTTTTAAACAAAATTCAAATCAAACCATTTTGCGGACATTTGTGATAATTTACTTATATTTCTCTCGTTGGGTCTACAACAATTTTTCTGTCACTTTCTATCTGTCTGTCTGTCTGTCTGTCTCTGTTTCTGTCGTTCAGACTATCTCTCTGTATATCTCACCCCTCTCTCTCTCGATATATATATATATATATATATATATATATATATATATATATATATATATATATAAGGTGTGTTATAAAAGTACCGATTTTGAAGCTGTATTTCCCAAGATAGAAATGAACAATGAATGGAACGTTATTTTTTTCAGAATACAAGGTGTATCATAAAAGTGCCGAGTTTGAAGCTGTATTTACCAGCATATAAATAAACATTGAATGGAACATTAAATTTTTCTGAATGCAATGTGTGTCTAAAAGTACAAAAATATCGATACTTTTTGAAACACCTTGTATATATATATATAGGGTCATTCACAGACACGTGTTTCGACTTATCAATTCTCTTCAGTGTGGCTAGACATTTTGTAAGCTACCTACAGCCGGAATTGAAATTCGATCGGTTGGATTTCAGTCCGGCACCTTAAACATTAGGCTGACTTCACTTACAGAATGGAATGGGATTTTTAACTATTTTAATACACACATCGCTTTGTGTGTAAAGGCCGTCACAGAGTGCACCATACCTTATATAGAAGAGCATCGCGTTTACACTTGAGTTGGCGGCCGTCAGCGAGATGCCCCTCCCCAGAGTGCTCAACCCTAGGGGATGGGGAGCATATATATATATATATATATATTAAATTTTTACTTGAAGGCACTTACAACGCATGTATCGCATAAAATTCGATACTTTTTCTTATAGAAAATGAACTTGACAAGTGTAATCCCAACAAAGGATGGTTCGATGTGTAGAATACCGGACTGTTTCGACTTTATTAAGTCTCATCAGCGGTATATACTAACGATTTCCCTCCGACAGAAATCGAAACCGGGACCTCAGCAGACACAGTGAAACACTAGTGAAACACCTTATCGCCTCGGCCACAGTACACAGCTGACCATCCTAGCGAAATTAAGCTTGTCGTCAGCTGTGTACTGTGGCCGAGGCGATAAGGTGTTTCACTAGTGTTTCACTGTGTCTGCTGAGGTCCCGGTTTCGATTTCTGTCGGAGGGAAATCGTTAGTATATACCGCTGATGAGACTTAATAAAGTCGAAACAGTCCGGTATTCTACACATCGAACCATCCTTTGTTGGGATTACACTTGTCAAGTTCATTTTCTATAAGAAAAAGTATCGAATTTTATGCGATACATGCGTTGTAAGTGCCTTCAAGTAAAAATTTAATATACTTTGTCCGCAACGTTTCTAAATAAACAAACATCCAAAATCTTATTCACTTCGCCGAAGGGCAAACGGTCTGTTTGTTGTTATTATTCTCTCATTAACGCCCCCTTACCTATTATGGTAGAGGCGTGAGTATCACTTGACAAGCTTAATTTCGCTAGGATGGTCAGCTGTGTACTGTGGCCGAGGCGATAAGGTGTTTCACTAGTGTTTCACTGTGTCTGCTGAGGTCCCGGTTTCGATTTCTGTCGGAGGGAAATCGTTAGTATATACCGCTGATGAGACTTAATAAAGTCGAAACAGTCCGGTATTCTACACATCGAACCATCCTTTGTTGGGATTACACTTGTCAAGTTCATTTTCTATAAGAAAAAGTATCGAATTTTATGCGATACATGCGTTGTAAGTGCCTTCAAGTAAAAATTTAATATACTTTGTCCGCAACGTTTCTAAATAAACAAACATCCAAAAATCTTATATATATATATATATATATATATATGCGTAAGTACAAAAAAACACGCATTCACGTAAACATACAACACGAGAATACAGTTATATAAAAATACTATCATTTTAAAAAAAAAAAGAAAAAGATTCATTTAAAAGGAAATGCCATAACTAGACTGCTTCAGTTCCAGTGATCTTTTGAAAAAGAGATATTATCTCGAAAATTCATGAATTAAATACATTGTAACACACACCATCATTGTTACAGTATTATTATTTTTTTCTTTACACCTGCATTGTGATAGCCTTCTAAATCAACCTCCTAACCAATATATAGACAGAAGAACAACACCATCCACCTTTATATTATGTTGGAAAAAAATTTAAAAGACTCTACCATATATATTAAAATGTTTTTTTGAAGACATATGCATCCTTTGCCAAACGGAATTAATTTAAAAATAAAAAAAAATTTTTTTTTTTCAAAGTTAAAAAAAATGTTTTATTTTTAACGAATAAACTTCGTTGGCATTACTACAAAAAAATGCAAATTTTGAAAAAATTTATTTTTAGTAAATCCGAACTATAATAGCGTCCGCGGAACTAACCGACGTTATTTACAGTCCAAAATGTGACATTGAGTAAAGAACTTCAACAAACACCATGGGATCTTGCTCAACAAGCTGATGATTGACCCTTGGCATGAAACCTGGGTCGCTGTTTATAATGAACATTGATCTGTGAAAACTTTGTAAAATAAATAAATATTAGCTCTTACAATTTGTGATTGAGCACTGTATTTTCTTTGTTTCATCACAAAAAATTTTTTTTACATATACCTATATATATATATATATATATATATATATATATTATATATTGGTTAGGAGGTTGATATATATATATATATATATATATATAATATATATATATATATATATATATTAAGCTTTGTTGTATAGTATTCAGCTTTGTTACTCTTTTGTGGACAACTAAAACATTATTAGTATGGAAAACTGAAGAGGGCAGATCTACACGTTATAACGCTAATCTTATTTGAGCTCCTCGCAAAATTTTGGAGACAAAATGCCTGAAAGTTAAAGTGGGCGTAAATCTCTTTCTTGTTGCGATCATATGCGCAAGTGGACAGACTGTGACCCTTCTTTCTTTTCATGCGCGAACATTAACACTTTTCATCCACTAAGGATAGAATGGGGCAATAACCCGACGGCAGGTGGCACCACTGGGAATAAATTCGTATCAATATGGAATGAAAAATGGAAAGGATAACACTGGCCAACTAGGAGGCAAGAGAGGTATCAAGCTACGCTCAAGGTTTTATCGATGTAGTTTTAGATGCTCACAGTAGAGTGTCAAGAGTTACCGTTATAAAGAATGCAGAATTATTTGCACCCTCCGGGCGATGTAAAATAATTTTTTAAAAGATACTGCCTGAGGGGATGGGAGCTGAAAATTCAATGTCATAGAGTGTGTACCATAAGTATGTAAAATCGTCAAATTTATTAAAGGAGTAAAAAAAGAAAGAAAGAAAGACAATTTGAAATAGATACAGTCCAGATAACTTTAAATATTATATTAGAATAAAACAATCTATATATAAATATATAAGGCCGGGCATGTATTTATTGAAACAATGAGGATTGTCTAACGTTGCATGCTCACATTTTGAGTATATTTACTCTAAGTTATGACGTTGGATTATGTGTTGGGTAATGTGATGTAAGCAGTGACGCAGTTTTTGTTACAGACAAAAACCGGAAGCGAATCTCTATTATTAATAGATATGGAACAGTACTCCTGTCTGACAAATGCTAGCTGGCGAGTCAAGACTGCACAAGTCATCAGTCGATGGAAATCCTTTCAAATTACTCAAATAAACAAAGGAAAAAAAAGAAATTGAAAGGAAGGACAGAAAACGACAAAGAAGACTAAATCAACGAGATGAAAAAATAAAGAAATAAAAAAATAAAGAAACGATCAAGAAGTGAGGAGAGTGACACCAAGCAGTGTAGTCTAACTAGTTATTAGAGGTGGACAAAAAGTATCAAGATTTTTTTGTACTTTTTGACACAACTTGTATTCTGAAAGAATTAACGTTACATTCATTGTTCATTTCTATCTTGGTGAATAGAGTTTCAATTTCGATACTTTCATGACATACCTTATATATATATATATATATATAATATATATATATATATATTATATATATATATAAAAAGGGTTTTGTAATTTGCTTGAAGCATTGTGTAATATATTGATTAACAAAAACATCATAATTACCTTTTTTTTCTTACACTCGCATTTTGACAGCCTTCAAAACCAACCAACAAACCAATATATATATATATATATATATTATATATAATTCTGACTTATTCGTTACTTCTTTTTCTCGACAGTCAACGATCTTCCATCAGGTCATCCTCTCTTAAATACACACGCAAACACACATAATCTCTCTCCCTCTCTCTCTCTCTGTCATTCACACACACACACACAATGACACACATACACCCCCCCCACATATATATATATATATATATATAATATATATATATAAAATAATAAAATTCGAAGGCAATACAATGCGTAAAAACTAAAGACAAAAATATGTTTTATATGTCTAATCGATTTCAAAGCAAAGCTTTATCATCAGAGTTTAATTTCATAAATGAAATTTCTGAAATTAAACTCTGATGATAAAGCTTTGATGATAAAGCTTTGCTTTGAAATCGATTAGACATATAAAACATATTTTTGTCTTTATTTTTTACGCATTGTATTGCCTTCGAATTTTATTATTTTATAACATACTTAATAATGCTTCAAGCAAATTACCAATTACTTTTATATATATATATAATATATATATATATATATATATATATGCATGTATTCATTCATATGCTACATAAATAGCAAGTTATATCTGTCTTTGAATGAACAGGTGGAACCTACGCCATTGATCTAATGATGACGAAACTTTGCGCACATTTTAAGTCAAAATTCAGAAAAAGGACCTGTTAATTAAATTTCAATAAAAATTAATAATGTTACTCCTGGTGGACATCTTTATAATGTAGAAGGAACAATAAGACGTTTCGATGAGAGAGGATTAAAGGGAGGAATGGTAACAGTGAAATCACGTAATAAATTCTCGTGGAGCAATGGTTATGGTGGTAGGAAAGGGACTCGTCGATCCAAGTTCAAATCCGTGGCAAGGCTGATGACACTTCACATAGCACTAATACCATTGTGAAAGCTATGACTCCAGCTATTATCCCTCCATCTATTAGTAAATAGTAGAGCAGACTGGGTTCTTTAACCTGTTAGGCAACTCGTCTGGGAAAATAAAAACTCTGAATTCAAACTTGATAAACTCCGATCAATAAATTGTCCTTGTGTCATATTCTGTTTCGTTGGGAGGGTTGGTCAATATACATAAACACACCGAGTAAAGGTTACAATTGAAAATCCAATACGGGTTGCCTGGTTTGCTAGGATTTCTGACGCATTGTGCAGCTGTGCATAGAAATAGAAATAAGAAATAAGAAATTTATTAATCAATAGTAGTACAATTTTTTTTTAAATATATAAGTAAAACAAAAACTTTATTAGTTTAAACTACTATTGAAGGGAGGCCATGCCTAATAGCGTGAAGCTAATCCCATGGACATGACCACTCTTGGACGCTCACAGGAAACGATACATGAAACACACAACGTAAACATATACATATATATCATGAGACAAATTAGCCGTGTGAGAATCTAAATGCCTTTCCCCGGTATTATATATATATATATATATATATATATATATATATATAATGATAATTTCACTAATATTACTCAATACATTATTATGCTTTATATATATATATATATTGGTTTGTTGGTTGGTTTTGAAGGCTGTCACAATGCGAGTGTAAAGAAAAAGAAGGTAACTATGATGTTTTTGTTAACCTGTCATTTATTTCTCAATATTTCGGGAAGAGATTCCCATCCTCAGAAGAATACTGGAACTGAAGTTGTCTTAGCGGCTGCTACATTCGTTCTGCCTTGGGTCTTCCAAATTCTGTGTGTGTATGTGTATGGTTGGGGTGCTTGCTTATGTGTGTGTTTGTGTGTGTAAGTGTGTGTGTGCGCGTGCTTGTGTGTGTAAATGTAAGCGTATGTGTGTGTGCGTGGTGCTTATGTCTGTGTGTCTGATCATTTCTTTTTATTTTATTACTATTCCAGATTTGTTTCGCCTCTAAGCAAGGTTTTATTTTTATTTTATTTTATTTATTTATTTTTTTTTTGTTTGTTTGCTTATTAACAGGATCATCTGATCTCTTTTTTATTGCTATGTGTCTATGTAAAGCACACACACTATAAACAACACACACATACATTAATGTACAGGAAATAGGCATACACGCCCACATATAACACACACACACACACACACACACACACACTCATGGTGTTAGGACTGACCAGATACGCCGCCTGATAGACAGTAAATCCACACACCCGCACCCATAAACAATCAAGCAATATCTGGAATGTTAGTCTCAGACACATAGCAATAAAAAGAGATCAGATGATCCTGTTAATAAGCAAACAAACAAAAAAATAAATAAATAAAATAAAATAAAAATAAAACCTTGCTTAGAGGCGAAACAAATCTGGAATAGTAATAAATAAAAAAGAAATGATCAGACACACAGACATAAGCACCACGCACACACACATACGCTTACATTTACACACACAAGCACGCGCACACACACACTACACACACAAACACACACATAAGCAAGCACCCCAACCATACACATACACACACAGAATTAGGAAGACCCAAGGCAGAACGAATGTAGCAGCCGCTAAGACAACTTCAGTTCCAGTATTCTTCTGAGGATGGGAATCTCTTCCCGAAATATTGAGAAATAAATGACAGGTTAACAAACATCATAGTTACCTTCTTTTTTCTTTACACTCGCATTGTGACAGCCTTCAAAACCAACCAACAAACCAATATATACGCAATGCTTCAAGCAAATTACAAAACCCTTTTATATATATATATATATATATATATATATATCCTTTAATATATATATATATATATATATATATATATATATATCCTTATATATATAAAATATATATATATATATCCTTTATATATATATATATAATATATATATATATATATATTATAGATGGTATGTAATGTACACATATATATATATATATATTATAGATGTGTATGTATATGTATATATATAATAATATATATAATATATATATGTATATATATATATATATATAATATAATGTGTGTGTGTGTGTGTGTGTGCGTATGTGTATCCTTGCTACATTTACTGAACTTTTTCGATGGTCTTGTTTATATTCATTTGTGAGTGGATTCTATTTTGCATTGTTTTAGGTTTTATTCTTTGGGATTTGAGGCTTGATTTCCATTTTTTCATGTTTTGCAGTTTGTCTTTTTATATATTTACGATCGAGTTCTCCTCTTTTATTTATCTATGTTTTGTGTTCGCTTATTGCTGTCGGGATTTTATTGTATCATCGTATGTATATTTTTTTTATTATGTCT
>CM042137.1:99415532-99420532 GCA_023376005.1 Doryteuthis pealeii | reverse complement strand
TCTCCCTCTCTCTCTCTCCCTCTCTCTTTCTCTCCCTCTCTCTCTCTCTCTCTCTCTCTCTACTCTTCAGAGAAACTAACGTTATATAACGAGGAGGTAGTCAAGAGATACATAGAGGGGAAGGAAGAGATAGACAAGAGTAAAGTAAGAGATTTATTGGTTTATGACTTACTTGCAAATTATGATTAATTAGAACCAAACACAGAATTATTTCAAACATAAATCAATCCTAAACGTAAGGAATAATTTAGTATAATTTTTGTGTCATGAAAACAGAACAGTGAAAGCCTTTAGGAAACAAAAGTTGATTAACTCAGCTTTAGTATAATATATATATATATATATATATATATATATATATATATATATATATGTATATATATATGTTGTGTGTGTGTGTGTGTGTGTGTGTGTGTAAATATAGATATGTATTATATACTTGTATGATTATAGACATATGTATCGTTGTGTGCATATGTGTGGCTGTGGGGTCTGGATGTTTATGGATTAAACATAGTATGAGAATGTATATACATGTGTGTATGAACGTGTGTAATTTTCAGATTTACGTTTGGACATATAGAATTGGAATCAATAAACATTAATCAGTTTCTGAACAAGATAATATATTTCAATTTTCTCGTGTATCGTTGTCTTTACGACAAAGACGATACACGTGACAGCATTCATTGGATAATGCTTACATTTAGATTGTAAACCGCATATATAGACATAAGAGACACCTTTATCATCAGAGAGATATTTTCAGAATAAACACAGCATCACACACACAGACATACAAACACGCATATATATATATATATATATATATATATATATATATATATAATCTCAATTTTACTCCCAGATATATATATATATATATATATATATATATATATATATATATATATATATATATATTCATGTATTTATATATTCATCTAATATATAAAGGAGAGAGTTTGGTATGTACGTGTCGACGCATAACTCCAAAACGGGAGGTTACTCAGATTTAAAATCTTGCATACACATTGATATCGTTCTAACTAAAAAACACACCACATTTGGTTATTGATTTTTACTGATCAAGGGATATAATTAATTAATTAAACAAAAATCAAACGATTTTTTCGAAATCTACAAAATAGCTGCTACTGCTGATATTCCAGCTACAATCAGCAGGTGAACCACACCCTGCTGCCTCCTTGCCCAGGTCCGATCTATTTCTACTGCAGTGTTGTAAAAAAAGAAAAATGAAAGCCTGTTTATCAATATTTTTTACGAATACTTTCATATTTCTTAGAATAAAATATATCAGCGAATCAAATTTTAATTAATATGCGAATTAGCAATTACAAAACCTGAATGTAAAATAGTCTTACACACGAAAAACTTTTTGAAAAAAATCCTTTAAAGCGATTAAAAAAGGGGGATTCTTAGAATAATATGATTAAATATATCCAGTGAAAGTCAAAACGTTTTTGAAAGAAGAATAACGGTCCATCTTTTTTCTCGTCTATTTACGGTTCAATCTTCTTAAAGATATTCATATGGTTCGAAAGAGAATAAAATAATCTCTCTAAATATGTAATTTGATTGGACTTTTATCAATGGAATTATTTTTTACAGCGAGTTAAAAAAAGTATATTTTGCTTCAGTCAGCCTAGAAATCGTAGTATAGTTTTTTCATACTAAAATTTTAACATAAAATCAAATCTTATTTATCGCATATTTTTGTTTCTATCTTAAAATATTTATTTCGTTAGAAAAACATCTTTCTAAATATGTAATTATTATGCCTTTTCATACATTGAATTTTTTTACAGCGAATTAAATAATAAATCAAACGAAAACATTTAGCGACAAATCAACTTTGTTTTATAAATTCCTGTTGTTCGTCAATTGTAAACAAAACTTTTTTTTATTTTTCATAATCACGTCAATTTATTTATTTTAATATTAGAAATACAAATAAAATCATGATGCTAATGTAGAATAGTGCGCAAGAGATTAGATTACCTGATACATTTCACGGAAATACCTGAAAACTCAAATTGTTATCATATTTATTCGATCGGCTATGTCTTGAATTAGTAATGTTATTTTTTAAAAGATTATTTATCGTTTTAGATGAATTTGATTTCTTTATTTAATTCTTTTTTTTTCTTTTTCAAATATTAATTTGAAGTTTAGCAATTCGTGTCATTTATATTTTATTCAAAAAATATAGTTAATCATTGAATTAGAATTTCTTACTATATCATTATGTGATGGGCAAAACTTGCAAATCGGTCGGAAAATTACGGTGACCCAGAAAAAACAGAACCCATAAATGTAATAAAACTGTTAATTTTAACTTGGGTGGTTTAGGGTTGGGGTTTAGGGTTAGTTTAATGAGAAAATAAATAAATAATGTGTGTCCTGTTTTTTTCGGTCACTCTGTATGCAGTGATAAAAAAAAACAAAAAACAGAACCCACAAATTTTGTAATAAAACTGTTAATTTTAACTATGGGGTTTTAGGGGTTAGGGTTAGGGGTGGAGTTTTGGGTTAGTTTAATGGAAAAATGAATAAATAATTTGGGTTCTCTTTTTTCTAGGTCACCTGTAATATGTTTTCATTTTCCGACCGATTCGCATGTTTAGTTATATGATGTCATATGATTTCATCCCCTCAAATCTGACGAAAAGAAAATTTCCTGACCTCCCACCAGGCAAGATTAAATTGATTTTTATGGGTCATCCTTCGAGGACCGAAATCGGTATTCAGTAGTAATAGATCTGCAAACGATTATTAAACCATGTTTTTATCTCCTCTACCCAGGCTTCGCCGGGTAGCCGCCGCTAGTATATATTTATTCATATATATATATATATATATATATATATATATATATATATATATGTATATGTATATATTAATATATATATATATATATATATATATATATATATATATAGATTCATATATATATAGTCATGTATGTGTGTATATATATATATATATATATATATATATATATATATATATATATATATATTCATAAAAACTCTCGTAAAGTTAGTGTACATTTCTGGTTTCAATATGTTATCTATAGATTTTATGCAACTGTGCACCGGTAATTTAAACATAAATCCATCGAATGATTTACTCATTCGTATTATGGTTATAAATTCTTTCTATGATTGTATTTATATAAGCCAATGATTTTAACGCTTAACCGCTTGAAGTTGCCCATTTCAATCCATTTTACCTTCCATAGGATAGGTTAATCGAAACTGTCCCTGTACATGGATCTCAACCATTGTGACGATAAACACAGAGGCAGGCGAACGCCAACACGAAGACAATCGTGTATATCACTGAATAAGTATTATTCTTTCTGCATATAAGCATATACATACGCAGTGCGATGTGCAATAAATCCAAATATTATTTCAAAGTAAAGCCTAACCAGTTGGGCAAATGGATTCGTGTTAAGGAGTTCGATTCTCACAAGGTGTACCCCAC
Source organism: Doryteuthis pealeii (assembly GCA_023376005.1). NCBI lineage: Eukaryota > Metazoa > Mollusca > Cephalopoda > Myopsida > Loliginidae > Doryteuthis > Doryteuthis pealeii. The sequence goes on along the minus strand of CM042137.1, from coordinate 99,417,019 downwards.
ATCTGAACTAGTACTAAAATATATGCAAATTAAGAACTACTGTATTCCACACACACACACACACACACACACACACACACATAATATATATATATATATATATATATATATATGTATATATATATGTGTGTGTGTGTGTGTGTGTGAATGAACAAATAAAAGTTTTAGCTTTTATTTATTTACATGGGAACAAAAATTTGCATTACTATTGCTTTTTCAAGTATAATAGTGCCAACCATACACACTAATATATATATATATATATATATATATATATATATATATATATATATATTTATATTTTTGCTTGAAGGCAATTACAGTGCGTATATCGCATAAAATTCGATAATTATAGAAGATAAATAATATTGACAAATGAATCTTGCAAAGAATTACTCGGCGTGTAGAACATCGTACAGCAGTTGTTTCGACTTTATTAAGTCTCATCAGCTAACTAACGATCTCCCTCCGACAGAAATCGAAACCGGGAATTCAGCAGGATAGTCAGAAACTAAACTGCCTCGGCCACCGATGCAGCACCGAGAAATTCCTGTTAAATTAACTTGTCAATAATACTGGGACGTCTCTACCATATGAGGCAAGGGAACGCTAAGTGAACAACAAACACGGTGCTTTATGCTCTTCGGCGAAGGAAATAAGATTTTGGGATATTTGTTTATTTTTAGAAGCATTGATGAATAAAGTATATATTAATATTTATATTTTTGCTTGAAGGCAATTACAATGCGCATATATATATATATATATATATATATATATATATATATATATATATATATATATATATGCACACAAAGTGATTGATTGATTACACTGGTTTACACGATTTTTCGGGCTAAGAAAGAAAATAGATTTTTTAGCTAAGTTAATGGTGATGATTCCGAAAATGACCCAAGTATTTTTATGGTTAGCTACTGTTCCGCTGTACTGAAATTGCTAATTTTTGGAAAATATGTCAATTTATGATCTTGGCTGAACTCAAAATATTGAAAACAAATGTCGCAAAAACCTATCAATTTTTAAGAAAAATGTGTTTCTGAGTAAAATAAATTAAATATAAGTAGTGAATCCTTCTAATTCATTATAAAAATTCAAATTAAATGAGATTAGATTACCTAATACATTTCACGGAAATACCTGAAAACTCAAATTGTTATCAAATTTATTCGATCGGCTATGTTTTGAATTAATAATATTATTTTTTAAAAGATTATTTATCGTTTTACAGAAATTTGATTTCTTTATTTAATTCTATTTTTCTTTTTCAAATATTAATTTGAAGTTTAGCAAATCGTGTCATTTATATTTTATTCAAGAAATATAGTTAATCATTGAATTAGAATTTCCTTATCAGTAATAAACTTTTGTAAACTTTTGTAAACTTGATGATTAAGGTGACATAAAAAAATGAACTCGAAAATCTTGTTTGATATTCAATAGTTTATCCCTTGTCACTTTTATCCCTT
>CM042137.1:99383032-99413032 GCA_023376005.1 Doryteuthis pealeii | reverse complement strand
TCACCATAAGGATCTTCAGGGTTAAATCCACTGGATTAATCAAGATATTGATTAATTGCAGTCAATTACACGTGTGTATCTTTCGCGATAAACGGTTCGTTACGGGATAGTCTATTCCGTAACGAACTAAGTAAGTCGTAAGGGTGGCCTAAAGTCGGTATCAACCAATCAGCGAGGGAGTCTATTACCTTTTCACTCGCGCTAGACCAAGGAGATTGTTTTTGCATCTGCGGTGGAGCGCTACACCTACCATCAGCCCCTTACTTTACCGCACAGATCCTGTGCTACTCATAACGCTGAGTTGGCGAGGACTGGTATCGAACTAGGAACCTTGTGATTTATAGCCGAACGCTCTACCGACTGAGCTAAACCGGCCCATTAATTTTATTTCGCCAAACAAAAACATTATTAATATAAATATAATTATTAAATCCTATGACTATAGATAACTCATTACATTCTATTTTATTATGTTTTTGTACAATACAGTGTGTTTTTTTCATTTTTAAAAGAACATAGCAAAAATATTACGCTGTTTTCCTTTTTTTTTGGGGGGGGGTGTCTATGCAGGAACGGATTAATGAAATTTCAGTTTATTTCAATGGGAAAAATTGATTTGATATACGAGGAAATTAAGTTATATAACCCTAAAACCTATCCGAGCTATTTTTCATTTTTAAAAGAACGTAACAAAAAAGATTACGATGTTTTTATTGTTTTTGTTTTTTTCGGTGGTGATGGTTAGGCTGGAACGGATTAATGATATTTCAGTTTATTTCAGTTTGGAAAATTAATTTGATATACGAGGAAATTAAGTTACGTAAGGAATGAATTAAACTCGAAACCCTAAACTATAGACGTGTTGACATGGAGCCAAAATTAATCACTTAATAAAACCAAATGTATTATGGTATGTTTTAGTACACATGTCAACAGTCGAACCAGACAACAGAATTAATTCTAAGCACAAAACCGCTCTGTCGGCTGGGGCGTTAGAATGCACCGACTGCACCTCTGCAGAGGGGTAAGACTCCCCCAATGGGGCCACCTGTTGGCCGTGGGTGGCGACCCGTGATGCTTAAGGATAGAGCCCAGGTGGATGGGCAGTTCATGACTTGCAATACTCCACTTTGGCCCTATCTTGGGCTAGACGGGCGGTCGGAGAGGCCCCCTCCGATCAATCGGCTGGTTACGTCAAGCCCTAGCACCTATATGATTTTCCCAACCCTATTGCCCTTATGGCAAGCCCAAACCCCTTTTTTATCATATGGGTGCTAGAAGGCGGTGACTGAGGTCTACATGTCCTGGGAATGACATTAAACTCTATCTGTTGGTGAGGTCCCAGTTTTGGAGGTTTGGGGAATGTGGAGCACCCCTTCATCACCATTGCTCCCTGAACCACTCTGACCCGGCGAGGTAGTACCTTTAGTGTCCCATCTATGGGTTAAATAGAAAAACATGAGTTGATAAACAAAATTGTATTATCCATTAAGAATTGATTTATTTCAAAACTTTATCGGCATTAAATTACCCACTGAGGTTGATATGCCGTAAAACCAAACCAAACCTATCTAAACACAAAAGCCTTCTCCGTAGGAACTATTAATGGCAATTTTCAAAACCACAGCAGAAATTTTACCCTTGAAATAAGTTTTCAGTTGAGCTAACAAGAAAGCAGTGCACGTCATTTATTCTTTTGGTGAGTATGGAAGGTTTTGCACTTGCACAAACTTATGATTCACCAGAAACATTTCGTTTAAAATGTTTTCACATTACCTTCATTTCCTTTTTTCCCTGCAAATTAACACTTATTCATCAAGATGGATAAAAAAGTTTAGACTTATTGACAACAAGACTTTATCATATATATTTCGCAGTTATTCATAAATCTTCATTTCATTTTAAAAATAAAAGATCTTTAAAAAAATGTATTAATGCTGGATCACAAAAAAGACGAAAAGTAATAAAAATTAATAACTTGAACTTGGAAGTAATTCTTATATTATTGTTTTCAAATAAAAAGCCAAAAAATGTGATGATTTATTACCGGCTAGATTTTATTAAAATCTAGAATCTGATTATCTCTAATGAATATAAGTGTCACTTTTATCTATATGACAAATACTCCGTGTGTCTTGGAAACACCATTCAATCTCATAGACAATAAATACTGTCGATTTTATTAAAAAACTATATTGCCCCCCCCCCCGCCGACAAAAAGAATTATATATTTATATGTATGTATTGTGTGCATGTATATACATATTTATAGATGTATATATAGATGTACACACGCGCGCACACACACACACACGTATATATATATATATATATATATATATATATATATATATGAATCAGACAGAATGAGGTAAAATATGAGGAATGAAAGAATAGAACTCAGACAAAAATGTGTAGTATATTTCGCTGGAGTGTGGAACTCGGCGTCTTCAGCTTTTGTTCTTAAGCTGAAGACGCCGAGTTCCAACTCCAGCGAAATATACTACATATTTTTGTCTGAGTTCTATTCTTTCATTCCTTATATTCTACCTCATATATATATATATATATATATATATATATATATATATATATATATATATATATATATATATATATCCCTGTGAGTTTTTCAGAGCAATATTAAATGGTGGTCTATCACTGGACACTAATTGAAAGCAAGTATCCTCAGGTTTCTATGATCCTTATAAGTATTCTAGCCAGATTAACAATGCTATTTTCTGGATTGTTTCGATACTCACTCTGATTTCCAGTTCCTCCAGTCTTGTTAAAAATCCTTGTAGACCATCCTCAAGGGCACCGACTACAATTGGTATGGCCAACATCCTCCTGTTACGCAGTTTCCTTTCACAAGGTTCAAATATTTGCTTATCTTTTGGTTTTCTATTATTTCTTTTTTTATGATGCTATAATAGGAGATGTGTTTTTTTCTCTTGAGTTTTACCTTTAGTAGACATATGCATGTCTTCTCGAGTGCAATCTTTCCAGTTTGTCACTTAAAGTATCAATATAGTGAAATTGAACGTAAACAAAAAGAGAGACAAATACTAAGACCTTGGCAGATAACTGAAAAAAATGTTGAACATAGGGGTGAACTTGATACTAATTGAAGTTTGTACTCTTGTAAAGGTCCACCTTGCCTGAGAGATCGGAACTGAACGGGTGAACGAGGAGTGGGTGTTGGCAGGCATGCAACATCGAAAAGTCAGAGAGGAGAAAGAAAGACCTCTTTATAGAAGCGCCTGAGGGCATTATGGGTAGAGGTTGGAGATAAAACGTATGCTTCTCTGTGAGGGAGGGGAGAAAAATTGTCATTCAGTCGATAGACTAGAGCGAGCCACGGCGTAAATCAAACGAGACCGTAGGAGAGGTGGAACAGAAAACGGACGAGTGGAGGAACTGGGAGAGGAGGAGAACAGAGCTGTGAAGGTCACAAGAGAAGAGTCGCTGGTTCAATCACGAGCAAAGAGTGTTAGAGACATTCACCTAAAACATTACCATTCAAAATCTATTCCACAAATGAAAAATACTATTTATATAAAAATAAACATTAATGTCACATAATTGATTACATTCTTTTTATTATGTTTTTATACAATACAGTGCTTTTTAAAATAGAGTAACAAAACATGCTGTTTTTGGGCGTTTGGAACGGATTAATGATATTTCAGTTTATTCCAATGGGGAAATTGATTTGACATACGAGGAAATTAAGTACGAGCAGAACGAATTAAACTCGTAAGTCAAGGTACCACTATACCTCTAAATTTGTGAGACGACATAATCAAATAGGAGGCATTAGTTTCAGATTTGCCTCTTCCGGCTTTCAGGCTCATATCTATCACAAACGAAAATTAATAGACAATAGTGTTGATTTTACAGAAAACTAGTGTGTTGTATCAGAAATCGTACATGTGTGTGAGTTTCCGTCAAAATTAAAAGGATCATCACTTGTATTTATATGGTTATTCTTATTCTATCACAAGGTGGCAATAAGAATGTGCTAAGTGAAGACTTACTAAGCTATACTTGAATTGGTTGGCAGAAATTATAGAATTAGCACGTACAGGATATTCACGTTTTTTGTATTTAGCAGTAAATAAACTAATTATAGATAAGTCTCAAAATAGTTTTATCAAATAGCTGAACATTCTGGCTTCAGATGATATACTTTAAACAAACTTGATTCAATTCTTTAAATTAATGATATATTTTTTACAAGACAGGAAGACGAAAATATTATGGAATAACCCAATATGAGAAAAAGATTGTAGAATTCATGGACAGAAAAACAAACTATTATTTATTTGCTCTTCCTCGCCACCTTCAATTCTTTTATACATGAATCTTACGAATTTTACGGAATAGTATTTATCAAAGTTGTTTCCTCTTTCCCGTTTTGTTGTTTATACATATACTTTAGTAGATTGAGCCGTCTCGTGAACAATATTTTAGAAATTTCAACCATTAATCTTGAATATAATTTACATATTTAACACCTTTCCACACGATCCGGCGGCGATACACGGCCGTTTCTTAAGGGGAGTTTAACAGGTTTGAATTCAGAGTTTTGCTTCACCTAGACTGGTTGTCATACCATTGTTAGAGCCCAGTCTGTTCTTACTTATGGACTGGAGGGAGGATATTTTAATAAAGATATTTCCCATAAGTTTTTTGGCATTATGGGATATGCAAACAGCCTCAAACAGGCTTCAACACGTCTCAACAAGTCCATTTCCTGAGATGACAACCATTATACATTTCTATTTTTAATATCATTTAGATCTGGTGTATTTGCTGGCCATGTCTTGATTTTAGATGCCTTTCCCCAAGAAAAGCTTGTATCTCCTTTCTTCTTTTACAAGATCTTTACAAGATTCATCAACAACAAACAGCGAATAGTAATTTTCAGTTTATTTCAGTATGAGACATGATAAGTTTATAATCTCAATTCCCTTGAAATAACAACACTAAGGTCAAAACTGTATAATTGTAATCAATACACACTAATTTTAAATCTATACAACATTAATTAATGCTGTCTTTTAATTAAAAAACAACAACTTATAAATGAAGGTATCAAATTATGTTTTCCTTAGAATTTGATTTTAATTAAGAATATCAATCCTAGTTGAGAAATTAAAAAATATGTACATTGGACTTCATTTCATTTTCCACAAACATCCGTCCGGTAGACTATGGTAAATATTTACGCCTCTGAATTCATAGTCTACCATCCTGTCTTACGTGGTTGTACTACTTATTTCACGAATGAGATGGAATTTGAGATTTCTATGTAAATATGTTCATTGATTGTGGTGGTAATGATTTCTCTCTTCCCTGGTACTTTAAATGACATGCAAACCAATGTCACGGAATTGGGAATTTTACTTCTTTGCTTCAGGCAGCCATATTTATGTTTCAACGGCACAAGTATGACACGATGAGTTCTTTTGTTGGCGTCAACTAATTTTTAACGAAAAAGCAAAGTGTTCAAGTGTATATTTCTTTAGTTAACGTAAATGATTTTGTTGAATGGCAAAATCCAAAAATCAAAATGTCTTATACATTCTCATGTTACGTATTGTTTATACATAGAATAAAAGGTTACAGTACTGACCTAAAGTTGACATGCTGACTGGGGCTGATAATGAGATGACCTGTTTATCTAGGCGTCAGAAGTGTAGCCTTGGTATTTCGGGGCTGGCAGTTTTAGCACTTAATTGACCGTGTCACGATGACAGATATAGATACAATTATTTTTATAAAATCCTCGCTTTGAATTGTAAACAAACAGTCAGTCAGATACTCGGGTAGTCGCAGGCCGGATCGCCAAAAATGAAGTGTCACAGGCCCACGGGAAATTAAGAATTTATAAAATAAGAAAATTGCCACGGGGTAAATATACTTTGCTGCTAAGATTAATTCCACAGTTTCGCTTAAACAAAACGCCAGACAAAGTTAGTCATCGTGTCTTTTCTATCCGAGCTACTCATATATTACTCCTATTCATTATATATGAATAAATAAACTGTTATTGTTGTTAACAGTGTGTTATCTTATTTGCACTAATTTCTCAACCCATCATAAAGACACTTCGACCAAGTCGTATCGATCCCAGTTCTGCAAGTAAAAGGAACATAGCGTGGGTATCGAAAAAGCAGCCGGCCAGAGACGCATGTTGTAGTCACGGATAATAATTCATAACATAACGGCATATGACTACAGTTGGTCACGTGACAGTATAAGACACACAAGACAAATTTTGCAGCTTTATTACCTTGGTTAATACAAAAACATTTATTGAATTTAAAAATTGAATTAGGGAAATAGATCACTAATTAGACTGAGTATATTTTACTAGTATCTACCCCAGCCGGAGTTTAAGAGGCTTGAACTCGGAGTTTTCCTTCTCCGAGACTGGTTGTCTAACCAAGGTGAAAAAAAGCCCAGGCTGCCCTACTATTTACCCACAGCTGGAGGTAGAGTAGTTGGATTCATACCTTTCCCAATGGTATTAGCGCTATGTAAACTGTAGCTTCGTCCACGATTTCAACGCGTGTCGACGAGTCTATTTCCCACGACTCTCACCACCACGCTCCTCTGACTACATATTGAAAATACTAATGATTAAAGATTTTTTTTTTAATATTTGAAATACCAATGTTTATAAATCAACTTTCAAATTAAGTTTTCAAAGTAAGCCTTCTTCATTTTTGTTTTCTTTTACTCATCTCTCAATCACTGCCCCTATCTCTCTCTCTCTCTCTCTCTCTCTCTCTCTCTCTCTCTCATACACACACACACACACACACGGACACACACTCTCTCTCTCACACACATTCTCTCACTCACTCTCTCACTCTCTCTCTCTGACACACCCACCCACACACATTCTTTCTCTCTTTCTCCATTGCTCTCTCAATATTACTCTCAATCTGTTACTCTCTCTCCCCATCTTTTCTACCTTTGTTTTCGCCTAATTTATTAATTTCATCCATTTTGATGAGGTAGATTACAGAAGTCTCATGTATTGCGTTATCGCTTCCTCCATCTACCTCTTTATTCTACCCCCTGTCGGCTGGTGGTTGTAGAATACGGTTTATCATTTAGGTGTTAGAAGGTGGTGGCTGAGCGTCAATTAACAGTACTTATTAATACACATGAAGTTAACGAAAAATTATTGGATTTAATATAGAAATTAATTCTATCACTTGCATGAAATGAAAGAAATAATATATACAAGGTGGGTATAAACTTATCTAGATGGAAGATGTATTTACTAAGATAGAAATGAACAATGAATGGAATTTATTTTTTCAGAATACAAGGAATGTCATAAAAGTGCCGAGTTTGAAGCTGCATTTACCAATATAGAAATGAACAATGAATAGAACGTTATTTTTTCAAAATAGAAGGTGTGTAAAAAGGTACAAAAAATGTCGATGCTTTTCTGACGTACCTTGTATGTATGTATTTACCAACCCCTCCGCACGAGTAGGGTGTGACACAAGGTTATTTTAATTAGAATTTAACACTTTGAATAAAAAATTTTCCATTCCTTGTATCAGTTACTATATCAAGGTTAAAGAGCACAGTTTGTCCTACTATTTACCAATAGCTGGTGGGAGAGTAATTGGATTCATACCAAGGGTATACGTGATAAGTAAATGCAAACAGCCACGTCCAGGATTTGAATTACAAAGTTTTCAAATAAAGAATTCATTGATAAATCAACACTGAAAATTTCAATAAAATCAGATATTTCTCTGATTTTAGGTAAATCTTTTTCAAAATTGTATTGAAAAAACACTGATTTTTCAACGAATTGGGTTGACCTAATTTATATTGAAATGGATCAGGGAATTTCATTACATACGGTTTCTTCCTACAAGTGAGTTGTTAAATGTCTCTCTTAATCCCTCTTTATTTTACTCCTTAGATAGACTAACACATTAACGAGGGTGTAAGCAAGAAAGACAGAGGGGAAAAGTGTAATGTACAGAAGTTATGACAGGGATTGGTCAGTTTTTGACTTAATTTATGACGAATTAGAACCAATTAAAATGGAATTTTTTTCAAACATAATGTAATCCTAAAACTTAGTGGACATTTCCAACAATTGTAACCATTATACCACAAACACCTCCATATATATATGGATTACAAAAACATTATTTGGTATTAAATAAGCCACAAGATTGTTGTGCCATTAAACAAAATAACCAACCAATCTCACTTTCATTGTTTTTTTCTTTTTCTTTCTAATTCTACATACTTTATTTTTCTTCTCTGATATGCAACATGTTCTTTTTCTTTATTTTCTTTCGTGTCAATCAAAACGGAATTGTCCATTATTTATCCGAGGTGATGGCAACATGTAACATTCAAAAACATTCGTTCACTTCTTATTCTATTAATATCACAGATATTTGTTTCCATCGGAACTTTTTTTATTTACATTTTTCGGATTTTCATTGTTCGTTAATCCAGAATGTCAACCTGACATTAATTTGAACATATAATGGATAAACCAAAAAAAAAATTAAAAAAAATAAATAAATAAATAAATAGAAAATAAATAAATAATAATAATAATAATAATAATAATAATAATAATAATAATAATAATAATAATAATAAACAAAGGTAGACAAAACCAAACAAAAATATAAAAAAGGAAATATGAACTAATCCTTCAGAGACTAAAAACAGCATCGATGTTGATTATGCACTAAAACTTTTTTGTAACTTTTCAGAATTTTAAAGCTGAATATTTATTTAATTGATTCTTTTAGAGTTACTTCATAACTGAATATTATCGATCCAAACTCTCTAGCATTGATTAGGTGAAGGTCGTAAGTTTCAAAGAAAGAATTAAAAAAAAAAAAGAAGACACTATCTGCAGGCTCAAAACGGAGTAAAATCATTTTTAAGATCTTCACCTATTACACAATCTTTTTATCAGCCTCGTTTTAACATTGATCAGAGAAGACAAAGATCATCAAATATATATATATATATATATATATATATATATATATATATATATATATATATACACATATAAATGAATATATGAAATAACCGATTTATCTATACTACCTTTTATCCCTTCTTTTTCCATTGTTAAGTATATATCTATAATACGGTGGATCACAAATATACCTGAGAAAGAACACCTGAAGGATAAACTATTCCTCGAGCTTTGGAATTATTTTCTATTATTGTGAAATATACGTAAACAGATGAATCAATGTTAATTCTCAAGTGCAGAATAGTGCAATAGATGTTTGTTTTTACCCTGGAGCTACAACTGCAAATGATTCCCATTACTAGGTTATCAACATGTGTTTCACGAATATTGAATTTTGTGTACAGTAAACCTCATTGTATATCGAACCAACCATCTAAGATGTTTTGGATTTTTCTAAAAACTTAATCTTCAATGTTTCCCTTCAATTTAAAAAATCTTTTTGAACTTTATATTTTATTTATCATTGCTTGGTTTGGTTTCTTTGTTTAGTGGCATATCAACATTCAGAGGTTATTTAATGCCTAAGTCATTATTTTAGATGAACAATAGTGGTAATATTTAACCAAAAACTCGGGGAATAAGTATGTTCCTACCTTTCCCAAGGATATAAGTTCCAAAGAGAACTTAATAGCGCAATTTGGTTCTAACTCATTTACTACGAAATCACGTTAGACACTATGCCACGTGGACTCCCCAATTTATGTCCTGTTGTTTTTCATACCATGAGTCTATAAAATTATTCAAATATCCCAAATTTCCGTTATCATGAGAGGATATGCACAGAAATAAATCTGATTTTTCTTTGTTTCTTTTAATTTTAATTTCATTACTTTTTCAATTATAAAACTACTTTCCCGAACTGATCACCACTGTTCTTTCTTCTTCCTCTTTCGCCCATAGTCAGTTACCACCTGTATTCTATTAGTGACTTCAATAGTTTCATTCGGATACTACAGTTATTATATCTTCTGTGGTTTTGACTAGATAGTAAGGATCCAACTCATTTGGATATTAACGGCTTTTTGACTCATATATAAATCATTATATAATAGGGATATGCCCTCGCTCTCTCTCACTCTCTCTCTCTCCCCCGCTCTCTCTCTCTCCCTCTCTTACACACACAAACACACTTTCCCTCTATCTATCTATCTCCATGTCTTTGTTTCTCCGTTTATTTAAGGGAAGTCAATCATAATGTAACTGATGATAGTAATGTTCTGGAAGATTAGCCTGCTAATCATTACGTTAAGGGACCCAGGGATTGAATAGTATAATTACCAAAACTTTGAATCTTATTGTTGGATCATCTGACCTGGCATGCAAGATCAGTTTGGCTAATGAACGCTAGGAGGCAAACAAACAAAAAATTCCGCGAAGATAATTCTCTTCTTGTCCATTGTGCCGCAGGAGTTTTTCTGTCCATCCATGGACACCACATTCAGAGGACACAAATACTTGTGCCTTCAGCGCTATCGCAATGCCACTTTTTAATATCGGTATTAACACAATGTACATGCAAATGCTGATAACAGCCAAACGTTAGATTATTATCTTTATGTCAAATTGACATTTACAGGTGCATATTTACTATTACACAGACACATATATTTGAATGTCTTCCTTTATCAATTTCTTAATCATAAATACATTTTCTTCCGGAAGTGATTTTATGTATAGCATTAATTATAAATAGCGTTAACTTGATATAGACTAAACCAGCAATGTAGCGTAATTATTACGGTCTACAGAGAATTTGGATTGAAAAGAAAACAGTAATCGGAATCCGTGTTTCTTTTTGTTCTACTGTAACGTGTCCTGACTGTTAGCGAACAGCGCGCATGTAGGAGTAGCGAACGGAATTCATGATAGAACAGTTTGACCTTACACCATTTCTCGTTTTCTGAAGAAAAACCCACGAGTCTAAAAAGAGATAAACAACTCCTTTTTGACTCTGCGACTTTCGTATGTTTCTTGTTAGAACGCATAGCCTATGTGAATGTTGTTCTCTGTCTGTGGCCCACGAGCTAACGACTACTACTACTCGACTTAAGCCCCTACGCTACATCAATGTGATTTACCAAGTCCAAAAGCCAAATTATCTCCGATTCTTCTTTCATAATTTAATATAGATTTCTAACATCGATTTTCGACAACAATAAGATTATATTTTAATATAGACTTTCGGTTCTTTCATCTGTGGTCGAAAAGTACTTTTCAACGTGCTAGAAAATAATAAGAATCCAGAAGGTAGGCAAAATAGACTTCTTATAGTGAAATGCAATGCATTGTGGACGAGGTGATTGGAGATAAAAGCAACAATTTACCTGAAGAGGGGGAACTAATTTAGTCATTAGGCATCAGTGAGAGAACAAGGAAGCAGAGAATAGAAGGAAACAGAGCGAAGAGAAACAAGAGAAGAAGAAAGAAAGAGGGGGAAAAGAAAAGGGGCGGGGGGAGAAAGGTAAGCAGATGGTGGAGAGAGGAAAAGTGGAAGGAAGAAAGAGGACAAAAAAACAAGAATTTTGCCGCAATTTAAGCCTAGCTTATTTCAAGAAAAAGGAAAGATCTTGGTATTCACATCATCATCATCATCATGTCGCGCTATTAGCACGGATATCCATGACAATCTCTCGCCAACCTTTCCTATCATTCATTTTCCCAGGGAGGTCCTCTGCGCAGCAACCTGCATCTTTGCTTAGTTTGTCAATGTAGGTCCTTGATGGACGGCCCACACTAGCATGTCCGTGTGTTGGCTTCCACAGGAGAACGTCACTTCTGAGCTCATCCTTGCTTCTCCAGCAGTGCCCGGCATGTCTTGCCCGTCTCACTCGAATGGTTTGTGAGATGGGGGGCAGGTGGCCATATAGCTGTTTCCTTGTGGGGTGCTGCTTCCACGATTTATTAAGGACTGCACGCAGCATTCTTGTGCAGCTCCCGTCCAGCTTATTCTCAAGGCGCCTCGTTAGGGTCCAAGTGGTGCATCCGTACAGCAACACTGATACAACCACCGCCTGGAAGAAATGTCGCTTTAGCTTGTCAGTGAGATCGGATTTCCATATTATTGATAATTTGTTTGTGGCCGACCACGCTTTCCCTATTCGTGTATTTACATCGCTTTCTGTGGATAAGATATTACTACCTAGGTATGTGAATTGTTCTACTGGCTTAAGGGGCTTACCGTTATTCACATAGACGTATGGATTAAGCCACAATAATGGTAAGAGATATGAAAGTTGTATCATATTAGAATAAGAGTTTCAAAGATGCTTTAACAAATACGATACTTGCTGGAATAGGTGAGGTGAATGCCAAGGGGAATATTTTGAAGAAAATTAACGATCCATTGTCTGTATCTTGGAAAATACAGCATCATTTTTCTTTCTTTTTTACACATCCCGTATGTTTAGTTTGACATAGAAAAAATCATTCATTGATATTCTAGCCCCGTTATCATAAATTATGATATCATTTGTCATATGTATCGGCACTTGTGCTTGGCATTGGCTTCAATATGCCGACAAATTTGCTTTGAATAGCTGAAAACGCAGGATCATTGATAGACTAGAGTCATTTTAAATCACTTGTGTAAAAAGAAAGAAAGAAAAAAAGAAGAAAGCATTTGAAGAAGGAAGTTAACAGAGAAGAAATAGCAGGAAAAAGAGTGAAATATAGAAAGAGAGAAAAAAGAAAATGCAAGAACAAAAGGAAGGATAGTGTAGTCTAAGTTGTGAGTAATAAGAGTAGTGTAGTCTACGTTGTGATTACTGGAGAGAAAGTGACGAATATATTCAAATTTGTTGACATTTTCTTTAAAAAACAACTCATACCTTGTGTTTTCATCACAAATTAATTTCATTTCACTGAGTTGATTTAAGAAAATATGTAGAAAATCTTCATAAGCGTCCGTTGATTAGTGTTCACACGAACGGTTATGAACCTTTTCTACATAGTTTTTAAACTCAACACATTCAAAACATCCATCATGTTTTTAACATCGAACACCTTTTTCATTTACTTGTTTCATATTAGAAGGAAATGTTGGAACATCGACACTATGACCAATAATAAATTTTCATCCAGTGTTTGTCTAAATTTCTGCACATATTGTCTGATTGATTTCCTCATTTTACTCCCCCTCACACACACACACGCATTAACTTTCAAAAATTAGGTACGACTTCAATTAAGCACATATTCTCCCCAAAATTGTCGGCTAAAAAAAAGCCATATCATAAACACATCACTAATGTGTATTTACTTATATATATATATATATATATATATATATATATATATATATATATAATAATAATAAAATTCGAAGGCAATACAATGCGTAAAAAATAAAGACAAAAAGATGTTTTATATGTCTTTATTTTTTACTCATTGTATTGCCTTCGAATTTTATTATTTTATAACATACTTAACAATGCTTCAAGCAAATTACCAATTACTTTTATATATATATATATATATATATATAGGGTCATCCACAGACACGTGTTTCGACTTATCAAGTCTCCTCAGTGTGGCTAGACATTCTGTAAGCTACCTACAGTCGGAATTGAACTCCGATCGGTTGGGTGTCAGTCCGGCACCTTAACCATTAGGCTGTCTTCACTTACAGAATGGGAATGGGATTTTAACTGTTTTAATACACACATCGCTTTGTGTGCAAAGGCCGTCACAGAGTGCTCCATTCCTCTTATAGAGAAGAGGAATTCACATGAATCCACATTTAGCACTAGTATCCAAACCGTGCAGGCTTTCATATACGATGAAGCCGCTAAAAATGTACCACCTTTATCACAATTGGAAGGATATTCTTTTTTTAATTAATATACGATGTTATTGTTTTGTTTTGTTTGTTGTTTTTTGTGTTTGTTTTTATGTTTAAAAACTTAAGAAATGCTGTACCATTTGAACTATGATGTGAATATATTGAATGTGGAATAGGATGATCATTTATGGCTGAAGGTATTTCTTTCCGTGGTCGGACAGAGGACATTTCAGGATCCCAGTGTAAGAGATGATATTTGAATATAAAAATAAAGCTGAATAAAAGTTTATCTCAGAGGCAATATGTGCCATAAAGAAACAAAATAAATGTGATTTGGATAATCATTCCTCTTAGCCTATAAGAAATAAACAGTTTTTTTAAGAGTATTTTTCTCTTGATGTTTATTATTTATTTATTTATCTTCTTTTTACTTACTCTTTATATAACATAAACATTTTCAAAATGCCTGAATTACGAAATGTTGACATGAAGTTTGAAAACACATGACAAGCATTTTATTTTCAATTTAATTTTCGCAGATTTTATTTTTCGCTAAACTTTCTTTTCCAGAACCAAACTTAAAACAATTTATCGGCGTCTTTTCTTGAATTGGATTTATTTTTCACGTTTATTTACTTCTTGTTTTGGAAATTCTAGAATTTTAGATAAAAATAAATGCACTTATAAATGCATTTCTTTGAGCATATTAACATGAAATGAAAGAATCAAATTAGAGAATAGTCGAGTGTGTTAACACGAGAACCTCTTCGACAATTTGATGTTATAATTGACCACGCCACAGAAGATCAAAATGAAAATAAAATTAGAAATAAAATTACTTGACATGTCGACGTTTACAAAATTTTAACCGACAAATGTCCTTGTTATTGACTGCTGGTTTGCTAAACATGTTTCATGTTTAAATTTAAACCATCCATTGCTGTACCAAGGCTAGCGAATCCAGACAGCTATACTACTGTAATTACTTGTTCATAGCGCATGCGTATATATATAACAAGCACCCCTAAATTTTAACTAAATTACGGAAAAAATAATCAATTATCAAAGAAGATAACGAGAGATATAACTCTTTATGAAAAAAAGAGAGCAGTATCGAATCGGTATCAACTACGAGCAGGAACAAAGAGAAAGAAAACAAGGTGGCTACATAAATACGCGCGTAGGGACTGTAAATGTCTAAGTAAAAAGTAAAGTCGTCGGGGTGGCCTAAAGTCGGTATCAGCCAGACAGCAAGGGAGTATATCTCCTTTTTAGTTGTGCTAGACGAAGGCGATTGTTTCTACTGTCAGACCTACCATCAGCTCCTTACTTTACTACATATCCCTGTCCTACTCATACGCTGAATTAGCAAGGGCCGGTATCGAACCAAGAATCTTGCGATTATCATTGGTAAGAACAAAGAAATATTGTTGAGTTAAAAATGCATTTAATTGTTTTGTATTATTATTTTTTGTAACTGACAATCTCAATTATAACATTAACAATGCGCAGTGACATTTTAGAATCGATAGCAGCAAAATTTAACCTACATTTAGAGTTTGTTCAACTTGTATCGATTTGTAATGATTAAAAATGAGAATTTATAATGTTTACATTATATCTTAAAGCACAAAATGCACATAGTATTGAGTGCAAACTGTTACGATTATTGTGGCCATTTTTAGGCTGCAGGTGAGATGACTTTACAGTGTTCCTTAGTGTCAGGTAGAATCCTTTGGTTTTTCCTTAGTGAAGAATCGTTGGTTGTTTCTCGGTGTTAGGCAGAATCCTTGTGTTAAGCAGAGTCCTTGGTAGCTGATCCGTCCGTACCAAATACATTCAAATGAACGGCTTTCAAAATCATCGATTGAATAGTTAACTAACCACATATTCGACCGTATATTTAAACTGTTTATTTCCTGGAAGCAGCACCCAACAAAAAAGCAACTAAATGGCCACTTGCCTCTTATCACACAAACCATTCAAGTCAGACGGACAAGATATGATTGATACTGTCGGAGAAGTAAAAACGAATTCATGATGGGCATTCTCTTGTGGAAACCTATACACAGACGAACCAGAGTGTGTAGACTAGTAAAGACCTACATTGATCAGCACTGAGCGGATACTGGGTGTTCTTTGGAGGACCTGTCAGGAGCTATGAACGATAGGGACAAGCGACAAAAAAGAATCAGGGTAATATGTGCTGTCAGCACGACCATTTGATAGTAATTTACAATTTGTTCGTATCTGAAGAAGTGATAGATTCAGGTTTTCCAGAGGCATCAGCCAAATGTGAGACACGAACTGTCTCGTCTCATATTTAAACCTAGCTCGCAAAGTTTCTTTTCTGTGACGCTAACAATTACACCACCAGAAATGTCCATCTTTGACGTGTCCCTGCTATAACATTAAACTGCATCTGGTAGTTAGACTCCAATACTGGAATTGCTAAGCCACCTGTTTTTTTTTTTTTAAATTGAAAGGACTAATTAATTTCAGTCGTCATTAAGTCTAAATATTTTGCTAAAATCGTTTATAAAAATAAAACCTTAGGGTCTGGTTTGTTTATTTCTAGCCAGAAATGATAAATTATCATCTCTCTCAGATCAACTTTTTGTCATTATCATATTTCCCTCAGATGCTAGGGACACCTGTTTTAACCCTGGCCAATGCTCGGATAGCATTTTCCCTTCAGGCTTTGAGACACCTGCTTATCTCTTTAAGCCACCCGAATACATTACATGACGCCGTGTTTAAAACGTCAGGAAATATAATCACACAACACCGTGTTCATATTGAGAATGTCTCTGAAGATGAAGATACTTCGAAATTAATAAGACCTCGGAAATTACTTATGTATCGCAATAGCCTTCATAAAATAAATAACCGAATATATAAAATAAGTAAATACAATTTTTATAATTCAATGTTAGTGTAAAAAGAATGTATACTTTAAAGAAAATATCTTGAGTTTAAATTTCGGAAAATTATTTTATCAGATGTACTGGAACTAAACTGGGTACAACAAGTATATCAAAATTTAAGACATGTGAAGGTTAATGTGACAATTTCGTTTTTGTAAATAATCTTCTCTTAAAACCCTATACGTTAGATAACTTTAAATATATATTGAAATAAAAGAAAATATATAAATTAATAATACTGGAAATGTATTTATTAAAACTTGTTTCAAAAACACCGGGGACCATCCTTTTTTGCTTACTACTTTTTGAGCATATATAAATAATTTGACGTTTCTTTATTTTATGCAGTTATGTAATTGAACATAAATGAAATATTCATTGATAAAGTTACCGAATTCCTGAAATGACTGTGACGTAAGCGGTAACATAGTTTCGGTTATAGATACACAGAGTCGGAATCTTCATTATATATAGAAGATATATCATGGTGCTTTTCATTTTTCATAGTATCATAGTCATTTGGAACTTTTTCTTCTGCTGTAATCTTTGCAATGAAATATTATGTGGGAAATGCCGGATATGATATTATATTTGCTCTGAATTGAGTTGTGGTTATCTTTGCGTTGGAAATGATTTCCTTTCTCCATCTTTGGGGAAAAGGAAGTTGATGTCACAAATCAGTAAACAACGCTGTAACTGATTTCTTTCTGATGTCTTATCACTTTCCAGTGTCCTTCTTTGACGCCGGATGCCAACTGACTGTCCTCCACACCTACATATATCTATTCTATACCAGACTAGCAGAGGTACCCGCTCTTTTCTGGGTAAGGGCTGAAGACTTGTATACCAACTATTTTTCAACTAGGTACCTAAGTTTAGATCCACCACAAAAGTGACAGTTTAAAACGTGGGAGATATTTTTATACTCCCTGTACGTAGATATTTTAGAGTTTTTTTTAAGCTTTAATATTAGAAAAAGAACGAGAAGAAGAAGATGAAAAAGAAAAAGAAAATGAGGAAGAAGAAGAAAATAAACAAGTTGAAACATATAAAAAATTGTGAAATCAGTTCCATTTTTCGTATTTTTTTCGTAAGTAATTTACGGTAAGGGTTAGGGTTAGGGTTAAAGCTAGGGTTAAGTTGAAATTAAGCTTCAATATTAGAAAAAGAATAATCAAAAGAAGAAGAGGAAGAAGAAAAAGAAAAGGAACATGTAGAAACATAGAAAAAATTGTGAAATTTCTTCCATTTTTCGTATTTATTTTCGTAAGTAATTTACCGTAAGGGTTAGGGATAGCTAAGGTTAGGTTGAAATTAAGCTTTAGTATTACAAGAAGAACAAGAACAAGGACAAAAAGAACAAGAACAAAAACAAGAAAAACAAAAAGTAGAAGGCTGTGATTCTACTAGATGCAGGATGATAATGTTCTGATCATGCCAGGGTGACTTGACTACATTTGAAATCTGACACTGTTGACTCTGACCATCATTAGCGTTAACAAGTGGACTTGGACATAAAAAAGGGAACTTTTTTTATGTACAGATCCTTTGTCTCTGTCTCTCACATACACATACACAAACACACACACTCACACACATGCACACACATGCACGCACTCATGAGTATATGAAAACGACATGATAACAATAAAAAATTGGTCACTCATTCTTGTTGATCCTCTTGTCTCTGTCTCTCACATACACACACATATGCACATACACACACACCAACACATACATTTACACACACTCACATCAGAATCAAATATCTTATCAGATTCGGCAAAAGTGACTTGATAACAAAAAATGTTGTCACTCATGTACATATACACTGACATTCAAAATCAAATGTCTTGTCGGACTCAGCAAAAGACTGTCCTCCACACCTACATATATCTATTCTATACCAGACTAGCAGAGGTACCCGCTCTTTTCTTGGTAAGGGCTGAAGACTTGTAAATCAACTATTTTTCAACTAGGTACCTAAGTTTAGATCCACCACAAAAGTGACAGTTTAAAACGTGGGATATATTTTTTATACTCCCTGTATGTTTTTCTTTTTTTTCCATTTTCGTTTTCATTTTATAACTTTTTAGTCGATTTTTTAATGTTTTTTTTCTCAGTTTTCTTATTTCTATTGTCTGTGATGGTAATACCTTGTCCTTTCAGCCTCCATCTAATTGTATTCTGACAGCAAAACTTTTTTTAACGTTTAGGCATCTCAGGAGACTGAAAAATTAATACGATATTTTGTACTTTACTACTCTACTACCAAATAATATTACTTTTTTTTGTTTACTGACAAAATAGAAATAATAAAACCCTTTTCTTTTTCGTTTAGAAGGAAATTAATTTTATATAAGAATATTTTAGGTACACTTATTTATGTTTTATAAAATATAAATTCACCTGAGAAAAATATTTATTAAATATATTTGGGATATTATCTAAAGATGTTAATTTTCTATGAAAAACTGCAAAGAGTTCGTATAAATGTATTTATGTAAGTTCAACTTAAGCTTTTCCTGAATTTATTTATAATTTCTTTTCGTTTTTAACGGATTGTTTTGTTTTATTTTATAACTACAGCTAGAAACCACAAGGTTCCTAGTTCGATACCGGCCCACGCCAACTCAACGTATGGGTAGTACAAGGAACTGTGCGGTAAAGTAAACAGCTGATGGTAGGTGTGGCGCTCCACCTCAGACGCAAAAACAATCTCCTTGGTCTAGTGCTACTGAAAAGTGGATATACTCCCTCGCTGTCTGGTTGATACCGACTTTAGGCCACCCCGACGATATAAGCAATAGGGTTAGGTTATTATTTTCCATTTCCATATTGTTAGTCTTAACGAAGCAATAAGACTTTGTAATTGTCTTCCTTTTTCATGTTATTGGTTTTAACTTAACATTCAGGCTATGTGATTTTTTCCATTTCAAAATTGCCAGTCCTAACTAATTAATAAGGCTTAGTACTTATTTTGCTTTTCCAGATTGTTAGTCCTAACTATGTAATAACGCTTAGTAATCATTAGCAATAAGTCAATGTTATCATTTTCCATTTTCAGATTGAAATTCTTAACTAAACAACATGGCTATGTAATTATTTTCCATTTTCTGATGATATTCCTAACTAAGCAATTAGACTATGAAATAATTTTCCATTTTCAGATTGTTAGCCCTAAATAAGTAATAAGGTTATATAGTTATTTTCGAATAAGATTGCAGCGCGTTACATCTAACTAAGTAATAAAATAAAGTAATGTTGGCAGAGTGGTCGATTATCGGTATCAGCAGGACTGCGAGGGTGTATATCCCCTTTTCGCTAGCGCTAGACCAAGGAGATTGTTTTTCCTGGGGTAGAGCACCACACCTATCGTCTACTTCTTACTTTACCGCAAGAATCAGATTACCCAATACGTTCTACTCATGCGCTGAGTTGGCGAGGATTGGTATCGAACCAGGAACCTTGCGATTACCTAGGCGGATGCTCTACCGACTGATCTATCTATTTAAATATCAAAATTGTTCGTTCTAACAAAGCAATAAAGAATTGTAATCATTTTCTCTTTTCTTTATGGTTAGCTCTAACTAAAAAAATGAGTTACATAATTTATGAGTTGCTTATTAATTATGAACGTACCTGTAGTTTGAATTTTGAAATAAAGTTCGTCAAATTCAAAATCGGAGGTGGGGAATTTTTCATAGCCGTTCGGATTATGAGTGATATGAAGATGATCCTAACTGACCTTCCGGTAGATGCCAGCGATTAAGGGCAGTGAGAATAAGTTCTAATTTAGTTAATCAGATTCGACCCGGCTTTCAAGGAGCGTAGACGTTGCTGTCAGCTCCCAGGGCACATCTCCCCCCGCGGCGGAATCAATATGGGCAGGGTTGTAAATAAAAGCTTGATCAAGAAACAACCAAGCCTTGTTGTGTTAATTAAATATTAAAATAAGCAATGTCTAGCCCACCACAAAAAAATGGACCCAAGCGGAAACCCTGAAGAGAAGTAAGATAGACGAGAAGAACGTGTTAGACGAAGAACCAGAAGCAGCGGTAAAAAGTAAGAACAATCATCTCTATCATCTCTAATCTAACTACCTGTCTCTCGCTTCTCCATTATATACCTAAGTATGTTAGAAGTGTATATAAAAAAGTAGTCGGGGTGGCCTAATGTCGGTATCAGCCAATCACCTAGGGAGTTTATCCCCCTTTCAGTAGCGCTAGACCAAGGAGATTGTTTTTGCGTCTGAGGTGGAGCGCCACACCTACCATCAGCTCCTTACTTTACCCCACATATCTCTGTGCTACTCATACGCTGATTTGGCGAGGGCCGGTATCGAACTAGGAACCTTGTGGTTTCTAGGCCAAAGCTCTACCGACTGAGCTCACCAGACCCTTTATAGAAGGGTATATAACAAATGTAATCATTTTCCTCTTCATATTGCAAGTTCTAACTAACCAATAGGGCCAATTAATAATTCTATTTTTCAGAATGTTTGTCCTTATTAATAAGGAAATTAGTTAGACTAGTACAGAATAAAAAACACCCTCCGGGCGATATAAAAATAGATTTTTAAAACTTATTGCCTGAGGGGTGGCAGTAAAAAATTCAATGTCAGCGAGTTTGTACCCTAAGTAAGTAAAATCATCAAATTCATTAAAAAATAAAACAATTTGAAATGTAAACTTTAAATATGTATTAGAATAAAACAAACTATATATAGATATATAATACCAGTCATGTATTTATTAAAACCTGTTTTAAAAAACAATGAGGACTGTCTAATGTCGCATGTTCAAATTTTGAGCATATTTATTCTATGTTATGACGATTTTGGGTAATGTGACGTAAGCAGTGACGTAATTTTTGTTACAGACAAAAACCGGAAGCGAAACTCCATTATTAATAGATATTAATAGAAAATGTATTTATTTTTTAATGTACAGTGTGTTGGTGTTAACTAAGCATTAAGGCGACGTAATTGTTTTCATTTTCAAATTGTTAAGAGGTGAAATAGTTTTTAATTAGAATATTTTAGTACTAAGCAATATGGTTATGAGAGTATTTTATATTTCCAGCTTCTGCACCTTAACAGCATTTTTAATAAAATGTGGACAATTACTTTCGAAAGACAAATATTGTCCTTTAAAATGTGAAAAATTTTAATTCTGTTTGATTGATTACGTCTTGCAGCAACAAGGCGTCTTTGGGATTATTGATTATTGCTTTAGGGCTTCTTTCATTTAGAGACCTTCGTTTTCATGGTTAACAATTTAAAAATCCATTAAAAACTTCCAGTTTTCTAATGATACGCCTACAAAAATTGAAAACTCCGCATGAAAAGGATTGTTGATTTCAGACGGACTGACCGATTCTTCCGAATTTTAAAAATAGATTCACTTTAATCCCATAAAATAAATTTGTATTTAGGGTAGTATGTACTTAATTTAAATTCTGTGAGTTCTTTTTTTTTACTAATAGCGCGCCAGTTATGGTAATCTAATATTTCAGCATTTAAAATATAGATTCAATGATTGATTGATTTTAACTGCATGTCAATCTGCCTAGGGTTATTTGATACGTAGAGTTTAGGGAATTGTGTTCGTTGTACGTTCATATTTACATTTTTTTGTAGTTGTTACGTATAAGTTCCTTGCAGTTGGCACATGGTCCTTTCGAATAATAATACTTTTTATACGGATCTCTTTATCACTTCATAGGAGCGTAACAGGTACTATGAATCCGTGTTATATACCCCTTTACTCAAGTGTATACAATGGGGAGAGAGGAACAGACAGGTAGATTATGTAGGTGATAATAGATAATGATTCTTACTTGTTAATATTCTGCTTACTGGTTACTTCGTCTAACTTGGCCACCATCTTCTCTTATTGATCTAGTGGGCTTCTTGTTCAGGGTTTGTTTTCTCTGTTGATTTCTTGGACAGGTCATTCTTGTTTGAATTAATCAATTAACAAACAATACTTGTTGTTTTCTTGATAAACACAGCCCATATTCATCTGCCGAGGATCGAGACCGGCTCAGAGCGACCGACCTACAGGTTCGCTCTCTCTGGATTTTCTGTCGCATCTGAACTAAATTAAAATTTATTCTCACGGTACCCAATCACACGCTTTCAAGGGGTCAATTAAAAAGGTTACCACATGTCAATAACCGGCGGGTAACTTTCCATAGTATTCCATCATTTTAAATCTAATGGACCCTATTCGAAATATTCGTACCGGTTCGTACATAAATCATAAGCTGATTATGATTATGTAACATTTGAACCAGAGTAGAAGCGGAATTAATGGCAATGAAGGGTTACAACAACCCCTAAGGCACAAAAAGAGGAGCCTCCTAAATAAGTTCAGTTGAGTATCTTATTCAGAATACACGTACTTGTTGAAACATACACGTGTATGGGATTATCTTCCCTTGGCCTGGTGGAGTTATCTGCCCGGCTTGTTGTCGCTTGTTCCCACATGTATGCGACGTATGATATTTAAGCGGCTGATTCGAATTTCTCTTCCTCTTTCCTCGCTACGAGACCACATGGGTTAGACACGGTCTACCCCTTTCTCAGTGGGGCTCCGGCCCCTCCTTGAAAGTCATTTCTATCTATGGACGCTCCAGTCCTTTTATATATGTAGGTTTATCTACTCTAATAATTGTATCTTATGTATCCATGTACTCTTCTATTATGTATCCTTTGTATTCATGTGCTATTATCTATTAAATGTATTGTCCCTCAACTCTTGTCGGAGTTGTATGTTCTTCAAATATTCACTTTGAATCCTACACACGGTTATGTATAAATATGAATCGATGAGTAATATTTTGAATACTATCTAAACGTAGCACTATATTTTAAAGCATATAATAGAATATTGGTCACCTTATGTGGTGTAATTGTTAGCAATTTGGATTCACAAACCATTGTAAGTGAGTTCGATTCTCCCATTGCGCCAATATTTATGGCCTTGTGCCACATCTAAGCTAAGCTTAGTAAATAACTATAATATAACACCGTATGTCAGTATAATGAATGGTATTTCTGTGTCAACGTTCTGAATTCATTATCAGGTGGGAATTATTACAAATATGTTATGCTACGCTCTTTCCCTTCCCCTTCTCCTCTCTCTCTCTGAATTGATTTTGCTAGAATTGTATAGATAGTTCTGAAAATGATATTTGATTATGTAAGCAATAAATATGATATAACTTCATTGGAAAACTATAAACAAAGAAAAAGTGATAACTAATTCATAGGACCCTGTATATTATCCTAAACGCCTCCTAATGGTGTGAGTTCAAGCATGGAGCGCTAGGTAGTGTGGAACATCCTTTAATTATACTTACTTTCACGCCCATTCCGAACCGAAGTGGTAGTACCCGCTAGTGTTCCATCAATAGATGTGTATTTGAGATTATTCATATTCCATAGAAACGTGCACAAAAAACTAGGAAACATCTACTCAAAAAATGTAAATGTGTACGTAGAATGAACGCAATTCACTAACCTCTAGACATAAAATAAAGCTAAAAGTGTCGATATACTGTTAAAATCAATAAATCAATAAATCAATGAATTGAATAAAATAAAATTAAATATTATATATGTATATACCAAACCCTTCACACGAGCAGGATGTGACAAAAATTCATTTTTTAAGCGGAATTTTTTTCTTTCTGCTAGACCGATTTCCATTCAAAGTCTAGTCTCCCCTATTATTTAGCCATAGTAGGTGGGACAATAGTTGGATAAATATCTTCCCAAAGGGTGTCAGCGTTATGTGAAATGCAAACAGCCTTGTCCAGGATTTGAACTCGAGTAACCGCGTGCATTTCATGTGACGATAACCATAACAAAATAATGCCTTTAACCGAACTTTACAAGCAGTGTTCACAAATTTCCAGTATTCGAGGTGACGGTCTCCAATATACCATTCTGCGTGCGTTTAGATGTGTTATCATTAAAGCAAAAAAGTACATGTCAACACTTGGTATGTATATTTCACATACTCACTCACACACGCACACAAACACACACACGCACACACACACTCACACACACACACACACACACACACACGCTCTCTCTCTCTCTCTCTCTCTCTCTCTATATATATATATATATATATATATATATCATATTGAGTTACTCCATTACATACTTTCCGGCCGATTGCCATTAATAAAAAACGACGTTACTGACGTGATGCTATCCATACACATTTACCTCCCTTTGCCGACAGCATTCGACATAAATCGGAGATGGCGCACAAAGTACACTCAAAATAATTCATGATTTACCTTTCATAATATCGATGGACCTTTTCACCTCCTCGAGTTATCGGATACCTCAAAGACAATGCAACAATGCAACTCCTACACTCTTCAAATTGACTCATGGCAGCATTGGTAGAGATCTGTTACTAGTGCATTGCTGAACATTTGGCGACGAATACATTTATGTATTGCAGAATCACCTTGGTAACTGATATAGTTTCGTATGTCTCGTCGGCGCCAGTAACAATAGTTGGTTCTCAGATTTAATGCTGTTCCATATGAAATATGTTTTTTCTATAAATTATCAAACCTTGTCATTATCTGTTTGTAATTGTACGATCTCAGGGAAACCTAAAACCAAATCGTACGTGCTTGGCAGCCTAGCATGCACGTACTGTTTAGAACATTGAAAATGTTTGGTTGAATGGTCAGAAATTGTATTTCTCGTGAGGCAAATGTTGTTTAAAAAATATATAAAACCCTAATAACACCTCGTATAGAATATTGTCCTCAAACATAATGCTACAGAAATAATGAAAAAAAAGAACAATGTCCGATATGCTAATTCTAGGCAGCGTTTTGGTATCTACCTTAATTAACCCTTCGTGGTCTGGTCTTCGCTCTCCTTAAGTTCTCCGCTTCTTTTCGACTATTCACCACATCTTTTATAATCACCCATAATCAGCTGATTATGGTCTTACGTAATGATTATCAGCTGATTACTTTCTTATATCATATTTAATTTCCATTGTATATTGCCAAATTGCCATACTGGAATTTTTAGCCAGAACAATACGACATTCCTCGAACTGTTTGAAATTAACCCGAAAATATTCAACACCAGCAAATCTCTGATAGAATTTCTTTTTAAATATTTGTATTCGAATCTTAATTATCCAAGTCACCCTAGTAATGTAACACTAAGCTCCAGTGTATAGACATGGACATTGGCGTGTAATATTGCGATTGGAGAGTATACAAAGAAAGAGTGACAAAATAATAAAAAGAGAAAAAGATTACGTTTACAGGGAAAGATTGGATAAATTAGAATTAATTACTTTACTAGGACGAAGATTGTGAACTAATTTAGTTGAAACCTTCAAATTATCAATGGGACTTCTAATTATGGTAAACATCTTTTTTTTAAATATTTCTCTTCGAACAAGTGGTATACTGCCAAGTCAGATATCAAGGACAAAGTATAGTAACCAATTGGACTGAAACAGAATAATATATTTTTTGAAAAAAAGAAATCTTATCAGATCAAAAGCAGCAATAGTATAAAAATACATCAATTTGGATAATTTCAGAAATAATGGTGAAAATAATCTTTGAGGTAATTTTGGGAAAGTATAGGATGAATTATTTAACAGAGTTTAATCTGTATATAGATATAGCAATAATAGTGTATATGTCCAGTGCAAAGATTTTTTCTTGGGAAATAGAAAAAAAGGACAAGTGCTTAAGGAGGTATATTAAAGAAATAATAATAATAATAATAATAATAATAATAATAATTACAACAAAATAATAATAATAATAATTACAACAAAATAGTAAATGTAGACTTTGTGGTAATAGAGATGGGACTGTAAACCATATACTCTGCGAATGTAGCAAACTAGCACAACGTGAATACAAAACTAGACACGACTGGGTTGGGAAGGTGATCCACTGGGAGTTATGCAAAAAATTAAATTATGACCATACAACAAAATGGTATATGAATAAACCAGAATCTGTTCTTGAGAACGAAACGCATAAAATTCTTTGGGACTTTGAAATGAAAACGGATCACCTTATGCCAGCAAGAAGACCAGACCTAGTGTTGATCAACAAAAAAGAAAGAACTTGTCAACTGGTGGATTTTGCAGTGCCATCAGATCAGAGGGCGAAGCTAAAGGAAAATAAAAAAATGTACAAATATCTGGATCTTGCCAGAGAACTGAAAAAGTTATGGAATATGAAAGTGAAAGTGATACCAATTGTAGTTGGTGCACTTGGAATAGTCCCAAAAGGATTAGAAAAGGGTTTGGAAAGTTTGGAAATCAGAGGAAGGATTGAGACCATTCAGAACACTGCACTACTGCAATCTGCCAGAATACTCAGAAGAGTCATGGAGACCTGAGGAGACTTGCTGTCACTCAGACTCCAGTGAAAGACCATCAGCTAATGCTGATGTGAAAACTCAAAAGGAGCAAATAATAATAATAATTGAAATTTTGGCGCATACAGCTCACCATATATATACAAGTTGTTTTCTTATAGTTAATAAATCTTCTAAACTCTATACATCAATCGAGAACAAACACATGATACAATTGACTGTCATCATCATTATCAACTCAGGCTGACAGTACGGATTAACATGGCTATTTCTCGTCGCCCGTCTCTATCGGCCGACGCCCCTAGCAAATCCGCAGTACGGCACCCCAGTGTACACAGAGAGCTGATCGATGTAGGTTTTGCTGGTTGGCCAATACTAGTGCACGATTGTTTGGATTTTCACTAGTGAATGTCTTTCCATCTTAAGTAGTGCCTATCATGTCTTTTCGTCTTCCCTGGATGTTTTTTTGTGATAGGAGGTAAGTGGCCGATCAGCAACTTTGAGGGGTGATGTTGTTTCCAGGATTTCTTCAAGACAGCATGCGATGTTCCTGTGTAGTTCCTATCTATCTTTACTAACCACTAAATGCGTTATTTGGTATTTTTTAAGTATGATTCTTTAGCTTTTCATCAGTACATACTCTAATCATGCTATGTGAAATGCAAACAGCCTCGTTCAGGTTTGAACTCGTCTTGTCGCATCAATTTCCAGCAATGATAACTCTTACAACACGTGTATTTACTGTTCATTTATATATAACTTAATGAATCAAAACTTACTCTAAACATATCTACTAAGCAATATTTACGAATTAAAAATAAACTTCAGTGGTACCTTGACTTACTAGTCTGATTCATTCTACTTGTAATACAATTTCCTTCGTATATCAAACTCTTTTTACTCATTGGAATAAATGGAAATGCTATTAATTCGTTCCATCCCTTACAAAAATAACCTAACGTTTTGATTTTCGTTTTCTTTTATAAATTAGAAAAATAGAATGTAATTAATTATATGCTGTGATATGGTTTAATGTTTATAATTTCTGAATGATATTTTAAATACAAGGTGTGTCAAAAAGTATCAAGATTTTTTGTACTTTTTAACACTCGTTGCATTCTGAAAAAATAACGTTATATTCATTCTTCCTTTATATCTTGGCAAATACAGATTTAAACTTGGTACTTTTTTGACACACCTTATAATCTGAAAAAAAATTCATGAATGGAACGTTATTTTTTTTAGAATAAAGGTGTGTCAAAAATTACAAAAAGATCTCGATATTTTTTTATACAACTAACCAACATTAAACCTTAAGAATGGAAATCTATACTCTTTCGTCTAATTTGAAAATGTCTGGGTAGGAATCAATTTAAGATTTACCGTTTCCTAACACTTGTTATAAGACTTTCGTTAAGTATTTCACCACTTTATCACCGCAACGTTTCTTTGGCTCAAAGCTTCGAGACGGAGACTCCGTTATCTTTACTCTTCACATTTGTCATTCGTTACACGAGATTGATGGTCCGCTGCGTCTGTTTTACCAATTCCTTCGTCTCCGGAAAATCTTCACGTCTCATCCTCTATTGGCAATGTGGGAATATTCCCTATCACAGCCAAACAGATACGCCTAAATACTCCAATGATTTGATCTATGAATTTCTGCCTGAAAGAAAGAAGCCATCTTATTTAAGGAAAAAAAAGTATGTTGAATATAACAGACCCTTCAAAAATAAAGGGAATCTTACAGCAAAACAGTATGCATATTTACTAGCACGTATACTCAGTAATACACAACCGTTCATATCTACGTCTAACTTTTCACACATAGAAAGAAAGAAAAGCAAGTAGACGAGGGGTTAAACTGAAAAGCTGCTGACCAAACAAGAAGGTAATGGCCGATAAATGTAAAATGGAAAACCTATACCACATATTCATTCTAGCGATTAATACATTTGGCACATTATTTTCCTGTTTTCCAAATTTCTTTAAAAGCCAAAACAGAAGATTATGCCCATTCTTGAATATGTTGAGAACTTCTCGACAAGAATTAAGAATACTAATTGTGTAACCACACACCAAAACACACATCTATATTTATATATATACGCAAACATGCATAAATATTCCCATGTATTTTTATAGATAGACAGAAAGGTAGATGTCTATATATATATATATATATATATATATATATATATATATATAAGGAGTGTTAAGAAGTATCGAGACTTTTTTTAGTTTTTGACACACCTTGTATTCTGAAAAGAATAACGTCCCATTCACTCTTCATTTCTATCTTGCTAAATACAGCTTTAAACTTTGTAATTTTTCAGAATACAAGGTTGACTCGCCTTGTATATTTGTATATGTATGAAGGCATACACACACACACACACACACACACAACACACACACACATATATAACTATATATATATATATATATATATATATATATATATATATATATATATATATATATATATGTAAAATGGAAAAGGAATTGAATCCGACAATATGAGGAAAAATGAGTAAAGAAAAGAAATGTAAATGGATAAAATGAATTTAATCGATATCACATTAATCGATATCACTTACACATGTGTTTCGGTCAGTTTATGTGTGTGAAAATATTTCGCACACATACAAGAATCGATCTTCATCAGAGTGAACATTTATTTTGAAATTAAAAATAATTCAAAATAAATGTTCGCTCTGATGAAGGTCGATTCTTGTATGTGTGCGAAATATTTTCACACACATAAACTGACCGAAAACACATGTGTAAGTGATATCGATTAATGTGATATCGATTAAATTCATTTTAT
>CM042137.1:99343032-99378032 GCA_023376005.1 Doryteuthis pealeii | reverse complement strand
TACCTCTACCCAGGAGATTCTGGGTAGCCATTTCTAGTTATAGAATACAGTATCGACGAGGAGAATAATAGACAAGAATGAACGGAAGATTAAAAAGTAAAAGCTAGTTAAAATAAAGATCCCGAAGAAGTTGGATCTAATAACAAGTTCCAATAGCCAAAGAAAAGAATGAAATTAAAAAAGAAGGTTCTGAGAAAGAATAAACACAAGATACAAGTAACAAAAGAGAAAGTGAAATTTTAAACGAAAGAGATTATGAAGAAGAACAAACATAAGGAAAAAATAACGAAAGAGAAAAAGTGAGAAAGATGATGGCAAAGCAGATAAAGAAGAAAATATAAAAAAAAGATATTGCGAGGAAAAGAGGAAAAGGAAAAGGTACTGAAAGGGAAAATACAAAAGAAAGTATGAATGAAAACAAAGAATATAACAAAAGTTATATCGACATAAAGTGGACTATGTCGAAAAAAGTGATAGTTGGAAACGGTATGAAAAGAGAAAGTAATCGGAGAGGAATGATGACATCAAAGGAAATAAAGAAAACCGACATTAGAAAGAAGGAGGTTATGAAGAAAATATAAAAGAAGAATGTGACGAAAGAGAAAATAAAAAGGGGAAAGGATTATGGCAAATAGTATTAGAAATGGAAAAGTCTAAAAGAAAGAGATTATGAAGAAAAATAGATTGAGGGAAAA
The DNA here is from genome assembly GCA_023376005.1 of Doryteuthis pealeii. Lineage (NCBI taxonomy): Eukaryota > Metazoa > Mollusca > Cephalopoda > Myopsida > Loliginidae > Doryteuthis > Doryteuthis pealeii. The sequence goes on along the minus strand of CM042137.1, from coordinate 99,377,337 downwards.
CGTAAAGAAAAATCGAGAAAGATGACGACAAAGAAGACATTGAAAAAGAAATTTAAAGAGAAAAATATTAGGACGAAAAAGAGAAAGAATGAACAAACTAATGAAGGAGATAATACGACGTGAAAAAAGATGAAAACCAAGAACGTAATAGATAGTATAACAAAAGGTCTATGTAGAAAAAAAACAGAATGGAAGAATAGTGTAAGGTTGGAGAAAATTCACTGCCGAAAATGATTGTATCAAAGGAAATAACAAATAAAAGTAAAGAAAAAAAAAGAATAGTTATGAGAAAAAATAGTGAAGAAGAATATAACGAAAGAGAAAATAAGAAACGAGAAAAAGAGATAACGAAAAAAAAAGAACTACAAAGAAGGAGTCTATGATGAAAAAGAGATAATAACGAAGTTGAAAAGGGTTTTCAGGTAGAAAAATCCTGATGGGAGAAGATGACGTAAACGAATCACGAATAATATCAAATATATCAAATAAACGAAAGAAGAAAAACTAGAGAAACGGTGAAAAATATCACAGTAATGAAGATGTCTACGATGTAGATAAGGTATAGAAATGTGAACATTTAACTCTCGGACAAAAACGGGCAACTAAAAAAAAAACAAAAAAAGAAAATATGGTAAAGAATGCTTGAATGAAATGATCAGAAATGCAGGAAGACAATAAGAAAGGATAAAAAAATAGTTACAAAAAAAAAAAATAAAACAAGCAAAAGAACGCTGATCCTTGGGTTATGCATTCAATCACGATTCGATGATTTCTTTTGGGATAATGATTGTTTCCAGTAATTCAGTATGAGAGAAAAAATACACATATTCCTTTGAGGGACAGAGAAATAAATAACTTGGTTTTTGTTTGTGTTAATGTCAGAAAGAAGAGATTCCGAAATAAGATCGAAGCCCCAACACTTACCGCTAAAAAAAAGTAAAGAATATAAAACAGATTGAAAACAGTACAATAGAAATTTGCTTACTATCAATATATTGATATGGACATCTTTTCATTGACCTTACTACTGATAATGGCACCCAGAAGAAACTACACCTAATTATTGGCGGGAATTATTGTACATGCAAAACCTGACATTCACGTCTAACACAAATATCGATACGACTGTTGTTCTTTATTTTTTGTTCTTACGAGTTACGTCAAAATGGAACCAGGACTAATGTCACAAAAAATATTTCAAATCCAAACTACAAACTACAAGTCATCCCTTTCAAATTAGTTCCCTGGAGTCAAATGCACTTTCCCATCCTTCACTAACACGCTTGCATGAACTCCTGGAAGGATTCTTCCGGGATTCGCCTTTTTGATATCATGCACACCCTCAAAACGGGTTCCCTTGATGACCCCCTTGAGCTTAGGAACAGGAAAAGATCACATGGACCCAGGTCGGGGGAGTCGGCAGGTTGCTTCAGCACAGTGATATTCTTCTGGGCCAGGAACTCTCGGATACTCATGGCAGTGTGAGTAGGTGCGATCTCAAAGCGAAGCACCCACAAGTTGTCCTGTCACATCACACGCCTTTTCTCGCGCACTGAACGAAGCAAACGTCGCAGTATCTCTTTGTAGATATGCTGGTTGATCTCTAACCCTGTGGCAAGAACTCTCAGTTGCCGATGCACCTTACATCTTTTGTGACACCATACCTGGAACTTTCCAGGCATTCCTCGTATTCTAATACGATCAAGTTGGTATGCAAATCTATTGGAAGAGCGTTCTCAAGAGAGAAAAAAAAACATATGATATAAGGAATTGCCTTACAGAAATGTGTAAAGCTGTCGCAAAAATAGAGCATAAATATTAACTATGACCTTAACACAATCACTTTTTCAAAGATACCTATCCTACAAAATTCAATAAATATTATCCAAAAATTGACTATTAAGATGCGTATGCTTCTTAAATCTATCAATAAAATTTATCATACTCTAGCATAAGGCTAAAAGCACATTATAATACTAAATTACATTTAATATTTACTGTCACGTTTTACTTTTACTTTTTATTTTACTTTTACTGAGCCTAACATTAACGAGTTTATCGGCTGATCGATGGATGTTGAGAACCGACCAACCACCAAAAATGATATCCAAATAATATCTACCATTTTAAGTGTTGCCGGAAGAATACGCCGAATGCAGGTCACTTTTTGAATGTGGTTGGCGAATCGATGCTTAGTTATCCCCTGGGATGCAACACATCTATTTGGCCTTTAATTAGGCTAGACAAGCGATCGGAGAACCCCGAACAGATCAATGTCATAACAAGCCCAATCACCTGCATGTTTGACCCGATTGTATTCTTTATATTTCACTAATGGCAGACACTCTACGCCTTTTACCACATAAGTGCTAGAAGGCAGTGAACGAGGGGCAAATACCAGTTTATTAAACAGCATGAAATTATTTCTTTTTATTTATTGATGCATATGATCCTACTGAAAATAATTCCAACCAATTTGTGATTTACATGAAGCTAATGAAAAAACTATCTTTAGAATTATTTCTACCAATTTAATGAACCTGGGTACAAAGTGAAACTGCATGTAGTGGTGAGGTTTCTATTCTGGTCCTCATTACCATTACTCCCAGGTTCACTCTGAGTGGTAGTACCTGTTAGAGTCCCGACTATGGGTCAAATAGATATGTTTGCAAGTTAATGAAATTTATTTTTACTAGTTTATTAATACACATGAAGTCAATGAAACTTATTTCTACCAGTTCATAAAACCAAACCAAACGAAAATATTTATATAGAAAATATTCGTGTACAAAATAAAGGATTTTGCATTAGATAAACCACCAGGATTATTATACCTTTAAAAATAACCAACCTACTAACATAATCATTTCTTTCGGCATCTTAGAAATTGGACACATCATATAGAGACTAGTCGTCCTGACAACATTCTTACAGTGCATCAAAGCCTGTGCTATCTACCCTAAGCATCTTCTTTGGCGCTTTCACAACCACTTTTTCAAAGATAATCATTCTGCAATATTCAGTAAATATTATCCAATATTGTTATGGATTAGCGATCGTCGCATTTGTTTGCGCGGGAAGTTCGAAAAGACAAAGAAAAATTGAACGGAGAAGACAATGGATAAGGTAGACAGAGGGTCTGGTGTGACAAAGGACTTCCTCTGTACAAGCGGAAATTTGAACAAAGAGACTGGAAAGGGAAGTAAGGACTTCCGGCTGAGGGACAAAGAGAAAGATTAAAATGCGTAGGCGTGTCGTCAATACAAAAGCGAGAGGGTTAAGTATTCAGCAGTCAGTAGGGACAGTCAGTCAGTTGAGTGAGTTCATTCGGACAGTAGTCGTGGGAGAGAGTTGACACGCTCTCCCCTTTACTACACGTTACTTAGCCACCATTCAACAAGGCCCCACGTGTGGCAGATAGCAGTTTTGTAGTCCCATCTTGACTTCCTCAATTAGTAGCCGCCAACGTCAAGTTTCATGTCCTGTACACGCATCACCGAGTTAGAAGAAGAAGCAAATAAAGAAGGCCTTTTAAATATGATACAGCATGCCTTGTGATTTCATTAAGCAGTATACCAGCAACGTATACGATTCAGCGTGAGTTTGAAGATGCCAGTATATAACTTATATCAATTAGTGCCGGTAAAGAAGGGCTATGCAACAATATTTGATTATTAAAATACACTGTTTCAAATTATTAAAGAAGTGACATTTTTCCATCCATCCAAAACAACTGGTTGGAATTTAACGAAATCATCAGTGAATGATGACAATATGTATATATACCTTGTCTATAAAAATATTTTTAAAAATAACATAAGTCGCAATCATTTATCTAATATACTCAAATTATCACCGAGTCAAATTATTAACGAGGTGTTGTAAAATCGGCGTAAAAAGAAAAATAACAAGTTAATTGCTTCATTTACAGATTTCATGCATATATACAGTAACTATGATACAACTTAATTGAAATTAAAAAACATAAACTGAGTTCAAAAATGAAAGTGAAATTGGTTGATATGAGATATGTGATCGTTTTTGTAAAATGAGTTGCAAAACTCACTGGTTCTTTGAACATGTCACTTTCTGTATTTACTCTGATATAATTTCACGTAATACGTTTACTATCTCCTGCCACATGTCATCCTTTCTTCCAGGTGCTCTGTGAAGAAGGCTATATAAGCATATGTGGTTATTTTCGTACCGTCAAGCACTCTCCATGGTCCATCACGTTACAACAAATTATATCAATCCAAATCATAATACCTCTTCCTCCTTATTCCGATGATTGGCGATCTCGTCCATTTACAATCCAAACTTTGCTCAAACCATCAAGGCCATTACAAGTTGCACGAGTTTCATATGTGAACAGAACTTTCGAAAATTCGACCTTCATCTTCTCCTTTGCTCATTTCAAACGCATTTGTATGTGTATTTTTGTTAATCGATGTTTTGTCATTAGTCTCACTGATGTCCCAACCTTATTCAGAAGACAATAACAAATACTTCAGGACACTTTTGCTTCTTTAATGCTCCTAAAATTGTTCATCTGATTAGGCCTTAGTTATTTACAGATTCAAGTTTCATTATTGAAAGAACGTCAGCAAACAACCCTCGATTAACCCTTATCACCCATCTTACGTACCTTCGTAGTAGTTGCAACAAATATTTTCACAGTTAGGTGATATCTTCCAATTATTTAGGATATTTCTAATGTAGATTTGTCATGTAAAGTTCAGATGTTATAATATCTTTCTCAGAAGGGGGTCAAGTCACATTTGAGACCCATAATTGCACCATTATAATGACACCCGTTTATAGTTTGGAAGACTTCTATATTTTGTTAATATTGAAAATGGCTACTATTGCACAGAACAATTAAGTTTTATACAGCCTACGCATGTATCTATTCCAATTAGGATGTGAAAATCTTGTTAAATTCAGACGGGTAGTTTTGGAAAATATTGAAAAAATGTCACCTCGTTATTATTTGAAACGGAGTGTATTCATGCTTCGTAAATCAATCATCATTAATAAAATCTATTATTATTATTATTATTATTATTATTATTATTATTATTATTATTATTAACAAGGGACGAAAGGACAGAAAGAACACAGGAAAACCTAAGTAGTTCCAGACTATAAAAGAACACAGAGAAGACCGCTAGTAAATATACCAGACACAAGATAGAGATATAGCAGAGAAGAGACAACATTTACAGATAGACGTTAGACGACCCAACCAGTTCCATAGAGGAATATAAAATTGAAATAGAAATTACCCATACAAGAGATAAGCATGTCTAAAACTACTCAAACATATACCGCTTAAATTGGTTCCACTATGTAATAATAATAATAATAATAATAATAATAATAATAATAATAATAACCGGATCTAGTCTTGATTCACAAGAAGAGAACCTGTCATCTCGTGGATTTTGCCTTCCTAGCTAACCACTAAGTGAAAATGAAAGAAAGCGAAATAGATAGACAAATACCTTATTATTATTAGTTTGTTTGTGTTTTTCTTTTACTTGCTTTTTATTAGTTTTATCATTTATTAATTTGTTTTATTCTAATCATTTTCTTAGTAATGTTTTTAATAGTTGAGAGAACTAAGAAAACGTTGGAACATGAAGGTGAAGGTCGTACAAATTGTAATTGGTGCCCTTGTAACAGTCCCCAAATCTCTGGAAAAGAATTTGGGTGAATTGGAAATCAGAAGAAGAATCGAGACCATCCAAACTACAGCACTGTTGGAATCGTCTAGAATACTCAGAAGAGTCCTAGAGACCTGAGGAGACTTGCTGTCACTCAACCTCTAGTGAACCACCAGCTACGGCAGATGTTAAAAACTCATAATTGAGATAATAATAATAGAAAACAAAAACAACGGGAATGATAAATCCTTAGACATTAATAGAAAACTATAAAAAGAGAAACAACAACAACAAAGCTCTATGAACATTAATGGGTATGTCAAAATCCTCATAAATACGGGAATATTATGCTGACTGAGTAGTCTTATACCACTAGCAGTAGTTTACCTTCTTCATGCCGCTAGTTAGTATTGTATTTTGTTTATGTTATGAATATGCCATTTCATTTCCAACATCCGTTTGGTTATTTCTCATTTAGTAACCATTGTTAGGTTACAACAAAAGGTGACACTAATGTCAATCATATTCGGAGCCCTTGCAACAATCCGACAGAATCTGGTAAATATATTTTGTAAAGATTGAGACTGCTCAGAAAACACCACTACTGAAATTTCATGTAATATTATAAATGATTTCTAAGGGAAAGTGGTCAAAGGGTGTAAATAGATAAGTCATTAAAATTAAAATACATCCAGAGGCAAGAAGAAATGATTAAGTCAAACGTCTTTACAAGTAACCGAAATGAAATAAGTTTAACTATATCTGCAAAATAGAAAATAACGAAAATTATTTTTCTGAATTTTTTAGATGAGGCTTGATAATTAGTATTATTTGGATTATTCGGACTATTGTCCTCATATTTATTGTTATCTGTAGAACGGAGGGTACATCGGCCGAAACGTTGTACAAATAACAATAAAGTTGAGTACAATAGTCCGAATAATCCAAATAATACTAATTAACGAAAATTGTTGATATTAGACTTCGTCAGTCATCTAAGTGGTCGCGGGTAGGAGATGGTGTTTGCTGTCCTGCTAACCCCAATAAAAGAAACAAGGTCTTCTAATTCACTCTCTTTCTGTGGATAGAAGACGTTTCATGGTTGAGAGAAAAAGAACAAATCAAAGATCATAGAAGAGCTAGTTCCTACTAGAATAAAGTAAAACCACAAAATCTATCCCGCTCGTTGTATTCGTTTTCCAATTCCACATATTTGTATAGTAGGGTAGGTCGATTTTTAACTTTAAAAAATCAAATTGTCCATCTATGCGATAGTTGTGAATTAGTATACTGGATATTGATACCAAAAATTGGATCTTTTACTGGCAACAGATCTTTTAATAAAATGCAATAAAAAATCCTCGTTTTCGCAAAATTTAGTCTTTAGAAAACGAGGATTTTAGTGCATTTTAGTAAACGATCATTGATGCTATTTTCTTAAACAATGGTGCAATTTTTGGTATCAGTATTAAGAATACTAACACACAGCTTTCGCAGAGATGGACAACTTGATATTTTTAAAAAGTGAAAAATCGACCTACCCTATTGTACAGTCTCAGTAAGTGAATAAAGGGAATAGGTAACTGAATGTCCTACATTTTAAAAAGTCCACCAAGTCACCCAAAAGTCTGTAGATAAACAGCCTGCTCAGGGCACTTTTTGAGAATGTTGGCTCATTGCACAACTGATTCTGCGCAAGATGCAGAGCAATCCTATAACATATTTATTAAAGAAACCCTGCCGATAAGTCCTTAATAAGTCACCCAGTCCACGTCATATCGATCACTGTGAGTTTTCCCAGATGTGGTTAAATCGTAGGGCAGACTGGTTCTTTATACTTGGTTAGGCAAACAGTCTAGGAGAAGAAAACCCTGAATAGATAGCAGCTTTATTCCTCTTACAAATTGACTGTATCTCACACAACGCAAAACGGACCATCATTTACAGTCTTCGTGGTCAATTCTTGTGTTGTCTCTGACGTATCAGAAACCAGCGAGCATGTAACGCCGCTATGGTCCGCATTCCCAATGAATCTTCGTTAGATGAGACTCGACTGTATATCATGCCCAGAACAAAACTAAATCTGTGAGAATATCGAGACAAAAGAACGAGACCTACCTTTAGTGGAACATTTTAATAACATCCCAGAATCTCGGAAACGATGAAACGGTAATCGATGGATGGCAAAACCCAGACGGAAATAAAAGATGACAAAACAGCCATTCTAACAGATGAGTGAAAAGGATTAAATAGGAATGACAAAAATCAATGTAGATAAAAAAAAGAAACCACTATCATTTCGTGAGGCTAACGTCTTGGAAAAAAGTGAAAGCACCCTCCAAACAAGTCAGTGAGCTATTACACCATTGAACACGGACGAACTCGAGTGTGTAAACAACCAGACCGTTGAAAGTCCCATCATTGGACAACATCAGCACTGGAAGAAGCACATTCATCGAAAATTATCTGTTTATATCTAATATTGCACCAAGTTTGAATTAAGTCTATCTATAGTAAAAGTGTGATAACCTTCTCCCTTGCAAAAATAAAAGCATAAATATATGGCCAATATATCGACAAAATTACCAATATATTTTGTCCCCCAACCAAAATTTGAATATGTAGATGAATGTAAAAAATAAAATAAAAAATAAAAAAGTTAAGAATATATTATAGTATATTAATGATTTGAAGGCAATTACAATGCGTATACAAAATAAAAACAAAAAGATGTTATTTTTGTCTTATCGATTTCAAAGTAGAAACTTCATCTTCAGAGGTGTATATCAGAAATGTACGTGCTTAATTTTTTTTTGTGTGGTTATAATCTTTTTCTTATTTTTTTTCCTCTTCTTTTTTTTTTTCCTTCTCCATCTTTCTTTTTTCTTTATGTTATGAATGAAATGGGCGAATAACTGTAATTTCTTATTTCATTTGAATGTCTGTTGAGAACGAGAACTAGAACGAATGTTAAGAATATATGAATAATTAAGTGTCATTTAAGCATTGACATTGTTTTTTCATATATATATATATATATATATATATATATATATATATATATATATATATATATATATATATATATATATCACAGGGTAGGGAAAATAACCAATACATTTTAAATGATAAACGTTTTCTGGAATTAGAAACGGAAGAACATACTGTTCAGAATTCTAACAGCATAGGTCGGTATAGTTCATCATCTGGTTCGCGAGAAAACCATACTAGGTCAATACTACCTTAAAAATGCAACCCCTCCCTCAAAGTAGATAAGCCCTGAAACAAGCTGTTTGGAATAATATATTAAGTATTAAAATCTAATTCCTTTGAAAACCAGAAAATAAATTCCATCAATGGTACAAGAAGACTGAAGCGAAAACGATGGGTGGATCTGTCGGAGGTCGGCGTGCAGGTCCTTATCCTGACCTCTCCAAGCCGATTCAACGTAAGCCGCCTCAGAACCCACATATAGCTACAAATATGCGATGGTTGCCATGATCCTCTACGTAGTCTTAATAAGAATAGACGTCGACGATGTTGTCGAAAGTTGACGATATAATGGAGTTCAACAACCTCATTTAAGTTGGTACAAAAATGGTGAGGAGAATGTTTAAAATGAAAAAAAAAAATCGATCCACAGAAGAAATAACCCGATCTTGGAAATAAGATTAGAAAGACAGATTTTGGAATTGCCAAGAGATGCAAAACTAATAAGTTAGATCTGACGCGAAATAACCGCGAGCAAAAGTGCTAGAAATAAATAAAAATATACGCATGACATTAAACATCCACACAAAAAGTAGTGACTAAATAAACATGACTAAATAGATAGAAACAAAGAATAGTACAATATATCTGTTACTTATAGGTATTTGAAAACTTAAGGTGACGAACAAGGTGATGGGGTGGTGATGGTGATAAATTTGTCACTTGTTCCTGGTGATTCAAAAATAGACAAACACGATGCTAAAAATACTCACTTGCCTTTCGGATTTTACAAGATGGTTTGGGATCGGCCACATATACAGTTAGATGGGAGATTGTTTTCCGTTCAGTCGATGAAAGAAATATTCATTTTTATAGAAATCGTAGCTAACACTCTCTGGGTGGGGGGAGCCTAAGTACCAAGTCACACGGGGGAGTGTCCCAATGGTTTAGTGGCTTACATACTGGACTGCGATATCGTATTAAAAGAGTTCGATCTCCGGCCGCTCTATTGCATTATTTCAGACAAATCCAACATTTTTAGATCTGGTTCTTTATTTTATTTATTCATTTATTTTTAGTCGTTAACAGGGGTCACCGAGCAGCAGATAATAATCGAAAAGGGCACCCCAACCCCCGCTACGGTTGGGGATCCGAATAAAAAACTATCTTACTTGCTATTAATAAGCTTTGCTTAGTACGGCACAGGTATGGAACACACAGTGAGGATCAAACTCACTCTAGTATTAATAACGAGAATTACTTGCTATTTATTGCTCCTTGGTGAGGCGCTCAACTAACATTTATTGGATAACAAACAGCTGGCACTTAAAACATTTTTTTTAATTAAACACCTGTCCTTTTTATATATATTTATTTCAACTTATTTCTATGTAAGATTATTGCTTTATTATTATTACTAGAAGTGGCTACTCAGTGTCGCCTGAGTATAGGGGGATACTCTCGCAGATTCATTATCACTGAATCACGAGTTGGATCCTCAAGAAAAGGTATGATACCCCTCATCCTCCAGCTGTCTGTTAAATACTACTACGACTGATCTTCGGTAAGGAGGCTTAGTTATTAAAGAACCTACGAAGATAGATATCTTATTATAATGGAGATTGTGGGTTTGTCTGTCTGTAACCGAAACTACACAAGTCACAATTCCCTTTGTTATTTACACACATTCTCCATGATTTTATTTTTTATTTAAATCTCAATTATTAATAAAATTGTTTTACATCATTAAGACTGTTAACAATATCTACATACTAATAACATGCAATTATATTTATATATTCAACGAAATAGTGGTTTACAGTGTGAATGGGAAGGCTAATTTGCATATTGATCTTAAAAAATTTGATTTTAATAAATATATGCTTAGTATTATTGATTTCTAATTGTTTTGTTTTATCTTAATAAATATGAGCAAAATCTCGGGGATAAATCTTAACAGAAATCTATTAACATAAAGAAATAACTGTAATTTTTATTATTTTCTTCCTATTTTAACTAAATAGTTAAATTAGGGAAATTTACCACTGAAGACGGAGAAAGGGAAAATGGTGGGAACAGTTAGTTTCAAAGTTGTTCTATTTTCCGATTATACCCCTCTGTTCCAAATATTTTTATCTGAATTCTTATTCAGTTTCATTAGCCTTCTAATTTACCATGATATTTTATTATATTAAAACTTAAATACTTGCACCCAGAGGGTGCACATATTTGCTAGTACTATTAAACAAAGAAACCAAACAAAACCAGGTCCCAAGTGCCGAAATTTACATTTTGGTGTCTAAAACTCAACTCCCTACAATAAAAAATACATGTCTCTTAATTGGCACGTGACTGTCTACAGCCAAGGATATGAGATTTCTTGTATTTCCCTCATTTGAACAGTCCCTGACATGTATCTCCTCTTTGGCCCTTACTTAGGCTAGACGTGTGGTCGGAGACAACCCCTCCAATCAATCGGCAGGTCACGTCAAGCCCTATCACCTATATCATTGCCCCAACCCTATTGCCCTTACGGCAAGCCCCAATCTGCTTCATTATATGGGTGCTAGAAGACCGTGTCTGAGAGTCTTCATGTGCTGGAAATGACGTAAAACTCTATCTGATGGAGAGTTTCCAGTTCTGGAGTTTTGGGGAATGTGGAGCACCCTTTTATCACAATTGCTCCCAGATCCACAGTGACCTAGAATGTTAGGGTCCCATGTATGGGTTATTTAGAAAAATGTGTTGATAAAAAAACTGAGTATCCATTAAGTATGAATTTATTTCAAACCATTGTCGGCATTAAATGACCCACCGATGTCGATATGCCGTAAAACAAAGCAAGCCAAGCTAAGCCAAACCAAGCCAATCCTTTAATTGAAACTACCGGAGATTTAACTCTGACTCGTAATCTATCTATCGGTTCCACTGAATGTTCGCGACGATGGTTGGTAGGAACATAATTACATGAGAAATGTTAAAGAAGACTTTGTTAAAACAGTGGAAAATTTGTTTTTCGATGATATACACGGGTAAAGGTGACGAAGTATATAACCAGACGCTACAGACAAAATAATTTCTGGAATTAAATATGAAGGTGCCAAATGAAATAACACAGCAATAGAATGGTTAAAGAAATAAACAAACATTTACTGAATTATTTTTTTTAAGTAGAAATAATAGACTTAATACAAGCTTCCTAGGAAATACGCACCAGATAACCAGGATATAGTAAATATATTGGTTCAAGTTGGTAGAAAGGTCATACGGTTGACTGGTCTTACAACTTAAAAAACAGTAAAAGTAAATAAGTAAAGTCGTCGGGGCGGTCTAAAGTCGGTATTAGCCAATCAGCGAGGGAGTCTATCCCCTTTTCACTTGCGCTAGACCAAGGAGATTATTTTAGCGTCTGATGTGGAGCGCCACACCTACCATCAGCTCCTTACTTTACCGCACAGATCCCTGTGCTACTCATATGCTGAGTTGGCGATGACCGGTATCGAACTAGGAACCTTGTGGTTTCTAGCCGAACGCTCTACCGACTGAGCTGACCTGGCCCATTAAAAAGACAAAATAAAGTAAACTTCTGAAAGATCAAACGTTTTTCTCGTTGTTTGACATGTTCTGCACCGTGGTTGATTATCTTGTTTGAGTATAGAAGAATTCGTAACTCTGGCAAGGCCAATGCGCAGTCAAACTGTTACGTGGCCTCAGCACAACTGCAGTGACCACTGGTCACTGTGGAGGCGTCTACGAGGAGGTATACAAGAATACGCGAGACGACGCGCTCGTTTGTTTCTTCGTACGAGCTCAACTCTGGGGTATATTTATCAACAGGAACTCTAATAGTCGTCTTCAGTCAGCCTTCAACCCAAAAGGCAGAGATCCTCCCCTTTGTGTGGTCAGCAGGTATCACGTTACCGTGGCAGGGGCTAATGTTAATAGCCACGCACACCGTTATGGCTAGTTGGCTTATCTCAACAGGCTATCTTTGTGTATGACTTTAGTCTTGGGGTTGAGTCCTACTATTTGTTTATATTTAGTGTCTGGGCCGCGTTCATTCATGAAATCTCTTCATATGGTTTTTTTTGTAGTAAGAAAATGATATTAACAAAACTGCTTTGCTTTTCAAATTTATTTATTAAATCAGCTTCTTATTCTTGAGAGAGAAGGAGGTCTTATTATATGTTACTTTAAGTTCGACTTCATTAATCTTCTTCTGGTATAATTAGTTTAGTTCGTCCAGTCGATAAGTTCAAAAATATTTACTTCGACGTTCTACGTGTCAGCGACAACAAATGTCGTTCTCATCCGTTCGCTACTAATCCCAGAACCCAATCTCGCGGCGCCAACTAACTCCGTGCGGTCTCTTGGCCCCGACTATCACAGTCAATCCAGGCCAGGTGTATAAGCATCCTCTGGCTAAGAATTCTCTAGAAAAAGACCGTTGTGAAATCTTCCTTCAATTTCCACGGGTTTCTACCAACTTCTAACAGGTTCTAGGATCTTCGAACACGTGACTCTCAGAGATCACCCCAAAAACATCTGGGCAGTCAGATCAAAGAACTCATGACTCATAGGTGCCGAAAAGTCTTGATTTTCTGAAATCATTTCTACAATTAGACCCCTGTTTACAACCAATAAACGTTTGAATCACCGTCCTACTATTTTATTACTAGATAGTAATTGGCATTTATTATTTTCTCTCGCACCGCTTTGTGGCCACCCGTGTAAAGTATCTAATTACGTTACAAAACTAGTATTATTTCTTCGTCTCGCATTTTCTATATCCAAAATTCCATTTTCCTATTTAATTCAATTTTCAAGAGATGCAGTTTACCGTCATACCCAGTACACCCATCCGAGTAAGACGAACAAGACATGCTAGAGAAACAATGAAGAACCCATAAGTGACATTCTCCTGTGGACACTTACACATGTACACACCAATGTAGGCCGAGCAGAAAAATGTACATCAATCAGCTCTGTGCAGATTCTGGATGCTGCAGGGTGGATCTAATCAAAATGAGGATCTAACGTGTGTGTATGTGTATGTATGTGTGTGTGTGTGTGTGTGTGTGTGTGAGGAGAGAGAGAGAGAGAGGAGAGAGAGAGAGAGAGAGAGAGTCAGCACGATATAATGATGATAGCTTGATGAATTATCATATATTTTACCACTGTAGCCCTGTCGAATGGGCCTTTAGAATATACCGACTGTACCTCTGCAGAGGGAGGAAAACCCCCAATGGGGCCACCTGTTGGCCGTGCATGGCGACCTGTGATGCTTAAGGATGGAATCCATGTGGATCAGCAGTCCATTACATGCAACACACCACTGAGACCCTTACTTAGGCTAGACTGGCGGTCGCAGAGGCCCCGTCCGAGCATTCGGCTGATAATGTCAAGCCCTAGTCTCTATATGATTGCCCTCTTGGCAAACCCCAACTCTTTTTATCCTATGGGTGTTATCAACCGGTGGATGTCGGTCTTCCTGTCCTGGAAATGACATTAAACTCTATCTGATGGTGAGGTTTCAGTTCTGGACGTTTGGCGAATGTGGAGCACCCCTCCATTGCTTCCTGGTCCACTCTAACCTGGAGTGGTAGTACCTGTTAGGGTTCCATCTATGGATTAGATAGAAACATGTGTTTATAAAAAGATTGAGTATCCGTTGAGAATGAATTGATTTCAAAACTTTATCGACATTAAATGACACACTGAGGTTGATATGCCGTAAAACATTAAACTCTATCTGATGGTGAGGTTCCAGTTCTGGACGTTTGGGGAATGTGGAGCACCCCCCCATCACCATTGCTTCCTGGTCCACTCTGACCCGGAGTGGTAGTACCTGTTAGGGTCCCATCTATGGATTAGATAGAAAAATGTGTTTATAAAAAGATTGAGTATCCGTTAAGAATGAATTTATTTCAAAAACTTTATCGACATTAAATGACCCACTGAGGTTGATATGCCGTAAAACAAAACAAAACAAAACCAATGAAACTTACCAGTGTCTTCTTAATAACATAGATTCGGATGTATTCTCAAAATGAGACTTTTGTGAGTAAATGGGTAGCTCTGTCATTTGGCGTACAAAATGCTAATAAATTTTGAGTTGGCGCCTTCTCCACCAGAAATAATCCCCGGTTCGACATTTTAGCATAAATGGAATGATTCTCTTTGCAGTATTTAAAGAACAATAAACCGACAAGCGTTGCCAGGTTATTCTATGCACTGGAATTTCACATATATATTGCGATAATCTAATTCATTGCATGTTATCGTGTTCCGATTGCCCACTAAGAGTTCTGACGCAAAGAGGTTAATGCAGCCCTGCACATATATATTATGAGATTTTCATGTAATCTTATTCACAAAATTCCCAACAATAGGCTGTAAAGTGCGGAATTAGATATCACATAAGTGAGAAAGCATATTTCCGCTGGATAAGCATGCTAGCTTCGGAGATTGCACAGTCAGTTGTGCGCCAAGGGAAGAGGTAGATTTTGTTTAGTGTTTTCAGAAAAGATGAAAAATCTCTACCTTTTTCTACTCTAAATTGAAAAAATATGGAAAAATTGTCCAATTTTAGTGTGTGTATCTCTCTCTCTCTCTCTCTCTCTCTCTCTCTCTCTCTCTCTCTCTCTCTCTCTGATTATACCAGGTGTGTCAAAAATGTATGGATATTTTTTGTACTTTTTGTCACACCTCGTATTCTGAAAAAATAACGTTCCATTCATTAACTTTTTTCTGAATAAAAGGTCTGCCAGAAAAGTACCAAGTTTAAAGCTGTATTTACCAAGATAGAAATGAACAATGAACGTTTAAAGATGTATTTACCAAGATAGAAATGAACAATGAACGTTATTTTTTAGAATACAAGCTGTGTCAAAAAGTACAAAAAATCTTGATACTTTTTTGACACACCTTATATATATATATATATATATATATATATATATATATATATATATATATATTGATTACAAAGGCAGAGCGTCAATGCTGTTGGCTACGTCGATAAGCTGAACATACTGCCTAAGCCCTAAATAGAGATGGTTGTGTAGCATTGTTAAGCTCCTATATCGATGATGACCGATTGTCTGCAATCCCAATTCTTTTTCAAAGATAGAGACTCAGTCCTATCATATGCAAGGAGGAGCTGGAAATAGTAGCCAAGATTTAGATGGACGGGCTGATTGAGCATAGTCACAATTTTAAATTTAAAATCAACAAATTAAATGTAAAATAAAGACTAAAAAAATAATTTTGGAAGATTTTTTTCTTTTTTTACTCTTTTTGATAATTATCTAATTGGCTAATATCTTGTAAAAGAAAAAAAAATACATCCCTTTGTTCTATTTAAAGGAGCGCCTAAATTTTCAATAGTTTTCTACAAAAAATATCAGATAACAATAATAAAGTAAACTAGTTATTAAATAATTAGTTGTCTTTAGAATTTAAAAATATGAAATTTGAAACTTAAAATTGGGCGTTTCATATTTTAAATGAATGTTATCTATTAATTGCGTATGTAATCATTTCTGCTATTGTAGGCTGCAATGGTAATATTCATCTTAAAGAATTTCAATTTATTTTTATTGAATCAGTTTGATTGAAACGATTCAGTAATTAAACAAAAGAATTCGTTGATTAATAAGCCAACACAGAAAATGTTATCAAAATCAGGTAATTCCCAGAATTTTAAATTTTTTTTCATCAACAACGATCTCCTATACAAAGATACGTCAGGTGATATTTTATCTGTCATTTCTTTTTTGTAAACAAATTCACAATAAATTACGTGTGTAATATTATTTTGCTTTTTTTTTCTTTTTTTTTTTTACTGATGCTCATTATGTTACTACTTTTCGACTGAGACAAAAATCTGACCATAAATAATCGATTTAATTAATTTTACTTTGTTTTTTAAAATGAAAATGAGTGAAAAAATTGGCAGTGCCTATTTTATACTATTATTTTCGGTCAATTTTCTCAAATATATTGCAACATGCCCGCTTTTTATGTATATATGAACTAAAAATATTATTTAGGATTTTAAGGCTTATACAATTTCTTAGAAATCAATAACACAAAATAATAAATACACTCATTACAGAAGAATTAATAACTTTTAAATGAAATATACACAGAAAAATAAGATTATTTAAAAAATTGTTTTCTTCTATTCACACCTTCAATGTTTGTCTTTTTAATTATACTGTAATTAGTTTCCCCTTTATATAACACCACCGATATTTTGCGTCCAAAAATAAGGGGTGGGGGAAAAACTAAGTGACCTGAAAAATCAAAGTTTTGAAATGAAACAAATAGTTCATTATAGAATGCATTCATTGATAAATCAACACTGCAATTTCATTAAAATCGAATAATTCTCTGATTTTTGTTGTTTTTTTTTTCAATCAGGGAGGGGGCGGTTGTAAAATACGAATTTGACGTCATCTTTGGCAATACCTACATAATCCAATTATCTATCGAGAGCTGAATGGGTGACCCAATGGGTCACATATTGTCTATATATATATATATATATATATATATATATATTATATATTATATATGTGTGTGTGTGTGTGTGTGTGTGTGTGTGTGTGTGTATCTATTCAGATAGCTATGGAAACCTTTCTATATTCATGTATATATTATATATATATATATATATATATATATATATATATATATATATATATATATATATATCGTTATTTATATCTGTCTGTGTGACACAATGTCATTTTTATAACGGCGTTAGCTAGTTTAAATTCATAATTTTCCTTCTCCTGAATTGTTTGCTAACCAATGCCAAATATCCTGTTAACCTACTATTCAACCATTGATGGTATGATAGCATGCGAATCTTTACCTTTCACCAGGTCATTATTGCGTAGTGCAAAGCAAACAGTTTCGTTCAGAAATTGAACCCGATTTACAGAATCTAATTCTTATGTGATAATTGTAAACGCACTCACTTCTGTGTGTCTGTATACTTGTCTTTCTCACTTTCCCAGTCCTAACACCTTTTTTCAAATCCGTTATTTATTTTTAGTAGTTATTCTGAAATGCATAGTGTAACTCTACTCGATGTATAGGTTATCTTGCTAACAAAAATAAAGATATTATATTACGTAATTCTACATTTATTTTCTTTATTTCTGCTGTCCATTTGTTTTTCATAGTGACAATTACGATGTGTCGAGATCAACGAATAGCAGTAAACAGAATTGACTGGAAATAACTAATGAAATAGAATAAAAAACAGAAATCGTTAACAAAGTCTTGTCAACTTTATTTTTTGTTTCTTCGTGGTGAAAAAAAATCAGTAAAAGAAAATTACAGATGTCTGGAATCAAGATACACATGACATCAATAAATTAAATAAAGTGATTTGGTTTATTTGTTTAACGGCATATCAATTCCTCATGGGTTATTTAATGTCAGACTGTGATTCATTGTTTGGTTTGGTTTGGATTAGTTTTAATTTGGTAGTTGGTATTGATCATTTAGTATAGAACACATTTGACCTTGCAGTTGGTGGAGCTTAGTATACGCTGCTTGTATCACCTGCAGAAGTGTAAGACTCCGCCCCGAAAGTAGGTGTGTCCCGGTTAGGACACTACACTGCATACAGTGGTGTGTCTGAATATCTGGTTGGTGTGCAGTACGTCTTTATTTGCATTAGTAACTTTTTGTCGTGGGTAAGGCGGCCAATTTACTCACACACAAAGAGAAGTAAGAGATATGTAAAGTGAACTACTACGAGGTCAACGGCTTCGTAGTAGTATATTTGACATGCCAGTTGACATGCCGTAAAATCCAACCAAATCATCCATGGGTCAAATAGTTCTATTTAAAAATTATTTGTGTTACTTGATATAATATAACAGTGTGAAACGACTTTTAAGAAATTATACAAAAATATACAAATAAACATACACTGTAAGCAATTCCCTGTAGGAATAGAATGACCCGATACGGGTTGATATGGCGTTAAATTAATGAATAAGTCAATCATCCACCAGGTGCATGTCTTTTTGTTACCTTCAATGAGTATGTCCTATAAATCTACTAAACTACTAATGTTAATTTTGCGAAATTCAATGTTGGGCTGCACACACACACACACACACACACACATATATATATATATGTTTTAACTATTTGTGTTTTATAGTCCTTTCATTCTTCCTATAATATTTTGCACATATATTCTATCTTCTTGTGTATCTACTTTGCTGCCTGGAATCTCTGTTATCTCTTCTGTGGAATGGTTCTCTCTGTTAATCTAGTGCTCCCTTGGGACTTCTCCGGAATTCTTCATCGCTGTGTTCATTTCTTTTTTAGTAGCGAACATTAAGTTTTGTATATTTTTAGAATCTTTAGTCGTCTTTATCTAGGCCCAGGTTAAACATCACGCACAGAAGAAATAGCCATCTTAGATACACATCGGCTTCCTTCAAAACCGAAACTAGAACTCCCGAAATTCATTTACTTCCTGCATCCACGAATCGAACTGACTAACAAGATGACATCCATAAGGTCAGTGATAAGTCAAAACCTGTTAATTTGTTGGTTGTTGGCATCCTTCCGTCTACGATAGACGATGGAGTAGTGTCCAAAATATTTTTAACTACGTAGCCAGGACTTGTTCATATGGAGGATGACATGTTGCCCAGACAAAACCCCCCTCATCTGCACGCCGCTGTGATCCAAAGGAAAGGCAATGAACCTATGCAGTTTGGCAGCAGTAGTGTCGCTGGAGTTGCTGGGTAGCGCTGGTTTTTAACTTCACAACACCTTAGGGACTCAGGCTCCTGACTTATTTCGGGGTTCCCCCCCCCCTGTTAATTTAGAATTACCGTTATTTTTAAAAATTGCTACACTACTGTAATGTAACAGTAATTATTTTCATAAAAGCAGTGTATTTAGTGATTTAAAAAGTATACAGACACACATTCTTAAACATAAAATATGAATTAATTTCAATCGCAAGTATCGTCTAAAATCTTGGACTGAAATGTTGACTTAAAGAGGTTAAAGTTTTGAGCAGGAAACGAAGCGCAGACAATACGACACGACCAGATCAAAGGTCAGATGTCGATTTGCAGAAGACGTCACCTACATAATAAAGTCTTACACTATTTATCATCTAAACTGTCATTTCTATATAACTGGCCAGCGAATAGTTCCGTTGCTGTGAAGTTGATAAATAACCCATTGTTCCACAGCTTTCATACAATTTTGGTAGTGTATTTCCGTTGAAAAGACTTGGGTAATTTTACTCAACGTTTAACATTACTGTTAGATACGATGAAAGGTCTCCACTGATAGCATTTAAGTAAATTATCTGACAGTCATGACGGTTTTTCTTACAGCATACACACGTGTACGTAGATAAATGCATCATACGCATACACACAAATATATATATATATATATATATATATATATATATATATGTAGTGGTGTGTGTGTATGTGTGTGTGTGTGTGTGTGTGTGAATTAGCAACCATGAATATTTACATCCTATCAATACATTAAAAAATATATTCTTTTTTAATAAGTTATTTTTCTTCTAAACCAAAGATTGCATGTATTTATCATTTTTATTTGAACATTGTGTAATCAAAAAGATATTATTAGCTATTATTTATTAGTTAATTCTACAGAATTTAAAATATGTGACTAAATAATATGAATATTTGGAAATCCCAAAATAAATAGTCCTTTTATAGTAATGCAATGTTAGTTTTGGTTACAGTTTTGGTGCTTTCTAATATTTGGCTACAATATTTAAATTTAAGGGCTACTTTATTGTATAATGTCCCACTTAAATTCTGGAAACTTTCTTCTATAAGTGAGGTGTGCTTATTTCTGGACAACATTTTATTCATTTTGAATACACACACACACACGTATATATTATATATATATATATATATATATATATATATATTATATATATAGCAATCCACTGGGTTATAATAAATCGAGTTAAAAAATAAATAAAAAGTTAAATATATTTTTAAAAAAAAATTCCAACTGCACTTTCTTGCCGAAACAATTCTTCAGGAATAAAAGAATTGTTTCGGCAGAAACTGCAGTTGGAATTTATAACATTTTTTAAAAATATATATATATATATATATATATATATATATATATATATATATATATATAAGGAGAGGAAAACGGATTCAAAACTTTTCGAAATAACCTCGTCCAGAATTTGAACTGGACTTGTCGAGTACATTTGCTTACGTTGATAAAGTTTGTGATATGTGGTTCTCGGCTACTTTATCCATTACTTCACCAAATAGGGCAAACTAGGCTATGGTAATTTGTCACGGCAACCGGTCTAGGTGTAGGAAAATGCTATATTTAAACCTGTTAAACTCCGCTTGAAAATTGACCATAAACCGCTCGAGGCGGAGTGATTGGTTAAATGCACACAATCCTATAATTCCTAAAACTTATTGAAACTATGAAATTGTGTTCAAATTATTAGTATTAGATAGTAATCCTATATCCCATATAATTGATTGATTGATTGAATAATGGATTTTAACAGTATGTCAACCCATCTAGTATTATTTCATGCTTGGAAAACAATCCCCTTATACAGCCTCCCAGGGAGATGGAACGAAAATACTGGGAACAAATTAATGAGTAATATAATAAAACATTAACTGGGGTATTCAGATTAAGATTAACGTCGTCCCTTTGTAAAGCTGCAAAATCATTTTATAAAGATTGATTTATTGATTTTAACGGTACTTCAAATCGAATAGGGTTATTTCATGCAGTGCTGAAAATATTATGTTATTTTCTTGTTAAATGGATTGGTAATTGCTTTGAGGAATAAGTTTATAGGGTAAAGTTCAAGTTTTTTTATTATTCTTGGAATAATTTTATTTCCTTCAGGAAAGACAAAATGTCCATATTGACATTTTGAAATATATCTTTAATTTTGTTAGTGTATTAAAATCGTTGTCTATTAAAAACAAAACCACCACATTATATTAGAATGAATTTAACAGTATAGGGTGTCCAATATGCTATGCATTCAGTCTAATTTTAACGTTTAAGTAAAAAGGAGTGTATTAGTTTTTGTGTGACCTATAAGTAGTCGGTATATAGTGACGTCTCTTTCAGTTCAGCCGTACGCATAATTCGTCTTTTCCGCGAATCTGAAAATCGCTATAGCTTTGGAAATAAAGCGTTTTCGCTTAAGATGGCTTGGGCACGACTTCAAAAATTGATTCCTTTTCGTATCCCAACGGTAAACCCTGGAAAAGAAAAGTACAAAATTACTTGGCTGACCCGCTGATATTTGGCAAAGAACCTCGCAGTTGAATGGCTTAAAACGAGTCTTACATGAAGCAGGGTCCAACGAACTGCTAAATACTATGAGAGGCGCTCGTATATATTGAAGACGTATACAACAAATGAGGCATGAAGCCAAGACTAATAAGGCATGCCAAAATATGAGACCACGGTAGAAAACATTAAAGCAATGCTAAATTGGTTTAAGGAATTGCATGTTGATAAATGCTGCACGCGGTATACGGACAGCGTTTAAATCCGCGGACTTTGTTACACTCTCCGGTTCTTTGGAGGAAGCCATTGTTTTATTTGTTGCGTGACTGCTTTGGATAATTTACAAAAATAATTCTGATTATGAAAGTTTCTGAATACCTGGATTTTCACAGCTTTACTATTCGGTAATCTTCTCTATATATCGTATATAAAAGGATATTTATATTAATAACTGTACCATTTTTATTTTGGATTTATCTGTCATGTGTCGACAGACAACCAGTTTGATGCGCAGGTTCCAAATTAAGCATGTGTTCTTATTGGCGTCATTAAGTCTACACACGTCAATATATTTCTATTTCTTGTAGGACTTAAAAGAGACATGCACACAACATCATTGTTAAATCAGTTTAACATGACATCACAGAACATAAAGAGCAGTTCATTGACAACACAATTTTCTCCATTTCACAAAACAACGCCACAGTTCTTTTTTATGGCAACTATATTCGATAGTACAAAATATATATAACAAAAATCGATGGATAGTATATATATATATATATATATTATATATATATATTATTATATATATGTGTGTGTGTGTGTGTGTGTGTGTGTGTGTGTGTGTGTGGTTGATTGCCATTTCTACAAAGTTCGTTTGTGAGCACACACGTGGCTCAAAGACCAGCTTTGAATTTGCACGTCCTGTCGCATAAAAGACCCGTGATGCCCTGGCTTTCACTCGTACACACATGTTTTTCACATGGTCGTCTATCACCATGGGACCGCATGTAATCAAAACCAACCTGTGACCGGCAAGCCCTGCCACACACACACGCGCGCGCGCACGCACACACACACACACACACACACACACACACCTACATGCATTACTGCACCTAAATATATGTAGACCTAAGGATAGAAGAGCTTATAGTGTCACAATATTTCTTTATTTTTTTTCTTGAAAAGATGCAAATTTAGTATGTTATTTAACACAAAAGTAAATAGAAGTCTATATCAATAATAATGCTCTCTTGGAGGGTGTCATGGTTAGCAAGATAGTCTTGCAGATCTATTACTGAATAGAAAGTTCGATCATCTCAGGATGCCCTCATACTTGTGACCTTGAGACCTATCCTACACATGGTGAATAGGATTGGTAAATACCCCTGGGAGTGAAGGAAAAAAGTTAAATAATTCCAGCAGTGAGGTTATTTCCCTTATTAAACTATGAATCAGATATAAATCTACAAAGATACATCTGTAAAAGAAAACTTAAGTACCAACTTTTATTTCACACTAACAATTTCTGGCATTAAATAAACCAAACTAAATGAAAATTATTTATACCAATCTTAATGGTTCAGGGTGCTTCATGAAAATAATATAATTTCGTAATTTTTTAACTTGAGCTATTATCATTCAAATGATCACAAAATCTTTACAGATTGTGTAGAAACAACTCTAAAGTTTATGTTGTGTGTTTTGTATTCATGAAAATCCCAATCCCTGAAAAAGAAGAGGCGTTTAAACATTAAACAATGTTTTTTTTTTGTTGTTTATATATGCTGTTCAACTTTGAGATCATTTGAACGGTAATTTGCCAAGTTAATGCAATTTGTCGACAATGCAATGGGATCAATTTTTTTCTGAAAATCCATGTACTCTTTAAATGATAACAACTTTTTGGAAACACACTGTATATGAAATTAAAGTGACGTCACCAGAACTGACCGTATTTCGACCGATTCAAAGTGTTGCACAGCTAAACGAACCTATTAAAGCCGCCTACCGTTTAAATATATACTTACATCTCCAATCACGTGAGATTGGACACTCAAACGAGAAAGCGAATTGAAATTGAAAGCTGTCGTTTATTTCATAAACTGAACGGTTGCCAAGTACGATTATCTCCCTTGTGATATCAGTTTTGCATGTCACAATTTCCGAGTCGCTTTAAAGTGTATACATGTTCTACCTAAGGCCAATGCCGGTTCTCTTTTTCTTAGCTAAAGGATGATTTAAACGAGGAAGGAAAGACCAGATGTGTGGAAAACAATCAAAATTGAAGTTTGTATTTACCAACACAGAAACAAACAACCAATCAAATTTTAGATTTTTTCAAAGAGCACACTTTGGCCGTTAATGGATATTTTGCTATATCGGCGAGGTTTAGAATATGCTGACTCAAGTCCCTGCAGCGGGGTAAGACTTCCACAAAAGGGTGTCCTAGGTATGACATGCTAAAATTAATCTGGAGTTATGGCGAGTGTGAAATGCTTATTCATAGAGTTTACTTTAGAAGTGTAGAAATCAAACAATGAGTTGCGCCACGGCCTTGAGAGAGACCTGAAAGAAGATATGGATCGTGTAGCCGTTGTACACGCCTCATCTTAGTCTGGTCTTACTCAAGATAAGAACTTACACTTTCTACTATGTTCCCATTCCAGAACATATGTTTGCTAGACCATTTGCTGCTATGTCTTCTAAGTTGGGCTGATTCCTATTCTGTTCTTCATTCAGCTTTCTTGGGGACTTATTGGGTTTTCTTCATCCTGTTCCGTTGTTGTTCTTAGTAACGAACACAAAAAATTTTGAATATTTTTCTAACGTCTTTATTTAGAACCCAGTTAATAATCACTATGCGCAAGAGAAATAGCCATCTGGCAAACACCTCTACCCACTCGAAAAAAACCGACTAAACTCCCTTTCCTATGTCTAATTTCTGTTCTTCCGAATAGATTTGACCAATCAGAGCCCATGTACAACGGAAACCGAAGATCAAATCCTGTCAGTTTAACATGTGCCGTTTTTTTCGATAATTAAGAATTACCGTTAATGTTTAATTTCTTCTTTAATCATACATTGTTTATAGGCAATCTAACAATCATGTAACAGAAGGGATCATTGGAAGAAAAAAAAACACAGACATGTACGTATAGACAACACTGCTAGCCCACTACACAAATATCAACAATTTGATACTGAATATACAAGTTACTTTGTAACTCTCTTCTTTTGGACGACCCTCGCGAGAAATACATGTTTATTAAAAAGTCACTATTATAAAAATATCCGAGTTATTTTATAAACATATTTTTTTTTTGTTTATTATCATTTTTTATTTTTGCATGAAAAAATAATCTGACATTATCATTACATTTGTTCTAAATTTTTCTATTTTTCCCTCTTAAATCCCAATGAGTGATAGCGGTTATCACTACGACGCGCGGAACACCGAAGTCGGACATACAAAATAGTATCCTTTCTTGTCCCTGGTGTTATCTGTGTCATATAAATAATGACCCAATATATATATAATATATATAATATATATATATATATATATATATATATATATATATGACCCACATATAGGGATAGACAAATAGTTAATTAAATAACAATCAATGTTTTAATGATTATCCCTCGCAAACAACAAGTGTAAACATTGTAAGCAAATGGTTTCAGGGTGTGAATAGATGTTATCATAAAAACACAATCTGGAATAAGATGGAGTTGTTTCGATATCCCTTCCAGCGGCAAGATGAAAACTAGATATGCTTCATCTAATAACTCAGAAACATGTCTAGCCGATATCATTAGCAACCGACCATAGAGTGCTGATGAAGACTGGTCAGACCGAATGTCACCAACTCGAGATGGAAGTGTCGTATCCTGAGAAGCCAAAATAAGATGACGGACTTTGTGATCTCCTCTCTTCTCTTTTCATGGCTGGGTACGAGGAGACAAACATTTACCCTGAACAAGGAACATATCAATATACGAGAAGTATATTTTACTAGAAAAAACGGAGAAGATAGACGCAACGTTGTGTTCGTATACCATTTCTTCCGGATTCCAAGGCTTTCAATAGAAAATAAAGCAATGGAATACTAACGTTGATATGAGTTCTGTTTTTCTGTTATTTCATCCCCATCCAACATTACATTGAAGTCAATCGGTAAGTAAGTAAGTGAAGTCGTCGGGTGGTTTAAAGTCGTATCAGACAGACAGGGGGAGTCTATCCACTTTCACTAGCGATAGATCAAGGAGATTGTTTCGGCGTCTGAGGCGGAGCGCCACACCTACCACCAGCCTCACCACAGATCCCAGTGCTACTCTTACACTGAGTTGGCAAGGGCCGATATCGAACCTGGACATTGTGGTTCCTAGTAAGACATATAAGTACTGAGCCTATACCGGGCCTCTCTTGTTTGTTTTCCTTGTTTAATGGCATATCAACTTTCTTAATTAATTCAAGAGCCATCCTTGTATGCAATTTATTGACACCTCACACGAGCAGAGTTTTCTTTCTCCTAGACCAGTGGCATACCAAAAAGAGTCCAGTCTTCCCTACTACCCATAGCTGGAGGGGGAATAGTTTGAATTCATACATTCAAGGGTATTAGCGCTATGTGAAATGCAAATAATCTCGCCAGTAATTGAACTCGGTCGCCGTGTCTATTTCTACGACGATAAACTATTACCAACGGGCGCTCGCTAAGAGAAAAATTAAGTTGAGCTTAGATCTGATCCAAGGTATAGAGCATCCATTGAGGATCATATTCACTATTCAGTAGCAATGGATAATGTGTTTCGTATACCTACTAAAAAATATCTCGTGTATATAATAGAGAGAAGACAGAGACGTGATAGAGGAAAAGAAGGCTCTTACTTGTTATAACTCAGCTGGGCTGCCATGTCTCCAGTCGATCTACTAGGCTTTTTCTTGTTAATTAAAACTCAAAACAAGAACTTCACTTCCAATACCCAGCCCGTGATTCCGCGCGGGGGAGAGGCGACATCAGAGCGGAGCGACTTTCGAGTCTGCTACTCCCTGAAACCTCTGGTCGCTTCTGATCTAAAACTACATCCACCCTAATTGTGGCGCTTTTTCGGAAAGGTATGAACCACTTCGCCCATCCTATGGTTTAAATACTATTACTACTCTTGTAACAATAATATCTTGCTTTTTGTAAATGCTTAGTATGCTTTCTTACATACTTTACATAAATTTATAAGCAGCTATGAATTATGTACATAACTGTAATAGAGTTATTTTTTAAATAAGATTCGTCAGATTAAAATGAAGAACAGTGGAAAAAATTTCCATAGCCGTTGGGTATATTGAGCCCTAACTGCACCTTTCACGAAAAGCGCACAATTAGGTGATGTATTTTTAGATCAAGAGCGATCCAAGTTCAGAGTGAGCAGACCTCGAAAGTCGCTCGCTCTGATGTCGCCTCTCCCCCGCGCGGAAATCAACGGCTGGTTA
Organism: Doryteuthis pealeii; assembly: GCA_023376005.1. Taxonomy (NCBI): domain Eukaryota; kingdom Metazoa; phylum Mollusca; class Cephalopoda; order Myopsida; family Loliginidae; genus Doryteuthis; species Doryteuthis pealeii. Next base: position 99,349,617 of record CM042137.1, on the reverse strand, counting down.
TTCGAATGAAGTCTTGTTATTTTGAAGTTAAATTTAAACAAGAAAACGCCCTAGTAGATCGGACTGTGAAGAACCCATGGCAGCCAGCTGAGTATAACAAGTAAGAGCGCCTTCTTCCTCTATCACTCTCTGTCTCTCTCTATTTATATAGCACGAGATATTTTTAGTTAGTATATGCAACACAATATCCCATTGCTACTGAATAGTGAATATGATTCCTCATGGATTCTCTATACCTTGGATCAGAATCTAAGAGCTCAACCTTATTTTTCTCTTAGGAAGCGCCCGTTTGGGTAATAGTTATTCGTGCGTAGGAAATAGACACGGCGACCCGAGTTCAATTACTGGACGAGATTATTTTTGCAATTTCAATAAGCCCTAATACCGCTCCGAAAATGTTATGAATTCAACTATTCCCCCTCCCAGCTATGGGTAGTAGGGAAGAACTGGACTCTTTTGGTATGGGCCACTGGTCTAGGAGAAAGAGAACTCTGCTCCGTGTGAGTGTCAATAAAAATGCATACAAGGAGGCTTGAGATTAATTAAGAAAGTTGATATGCCCATTAAACAGGAAAATCAAACAGAAGAGGCCGCATAGCTCAAGTCACTAATATCGTTCTACTAGGAAGCCAACAAGGTTCCAGGTCGATATCGCCCTTGCCAAACTCAGAGAAGAGTAGCTGGTGGTAGGCGTGGCGCTCCGCCTCAGACGCCGAAAACAATCTCCTTGATCTATCTGCTAGTGAAAAGTGGAATGTACTCCCCACTGTATGTCTGATACCGACTAAAACCAACTCCTGACGACTTCACTTACTTACTTTAACGCGCGGAATTTTTGGGAACTTTCCCAAAATGGTTTAATCGTTGATGGGGATGAAATAAGAGAAAAACAGAACTCATATCAACCGTTAGTATCCCATTGCTTTATTTTCTATTTGAAAGCCTTGGAATCCGGAAGAAATGGATAACGAACACAACGTGCGTCCTATCTTCTTCGTTTTTTCTAGTAAAATATACTTCTCGTATTTTGATATGTTCCTCGTTCAGTAAATGTTTGTCTCCTACGTACCCAGCCATGAAAGAGAAAGAGAGAGATTCACAAATTTTTTGTCCGTCGTCTTATTTTTTGGCTTCTCAGGATACGACACTTCCAATCTCGAGTTGGTTGACATCGTCCTGACCAGCTTCATCAGCACTTCTATGGTCGTTGCTAATGATATCGGCTAGACATGTTTCTGAGTATTAGATGAATGCATATCTAGTTTTCATCTTGTCCGCTGGAAGGGATAATCGAACAACTCATCTTTATTCCAAGATTGTGTTTTTTATGATAACATCTATTCACACCCTGAACCATTTGGCTTACAATGTTACAACTTTAAGTGTTTGCGAGGAAATAATCATTAAAAACATTGATTGTTATTAATTTAACTATCTATCCTGATATTGTGGGTCATTATATATATATATATAAATATATAATTATTTATATATATAATATATATATATTTGGGTCATTATTATATGACACAGATAACACCAGGGACAAGAAAAGGATACTTTTTGTTATGTCCGATACTCGGTTGTTCCGCGCCCGTCGTAAGTGATAAGCCGCTATCATCAATTGGATTAAGAGGGAAAAATAAGAAAAAATATTAGCACAAATCGTAATGATAATGTCAGATATTTCATGCAAAAATAAAATGAATAATAACAAAAAAAAATAGTTTAAAATAACTCGATATTTTGAATAAGTGACTTTTAATAAACATGTAATTCTCAATCGGCGAGGTGTCAAAAGAAGAAGAGTTTACCAAGGTAACTTGTATCTTCAGTATGAAAATTGTTGATATTGTGTTAGTGGGCTAGGAGTGTTGTCTATACGTACATGTCTGTAATTTTTTTTTCTTCCCAGTATCCCAGTGTTACATGATTGTTTAGGTTTTGCCTATAAACAATGTATGATAAAGAGAAATTAAACTATAACGGAATTCTTAATTATCATGAAAAAAACGGCACATGTAAACTGACAGGATTTGGATCTTTCGTTTTACCTTGTACATGGGCTCTGATTGGTCAAATCTATTCGGAAGAACAGAAAGTTAAGAACATAGAAAAGGGAGTTTGCGTGTTTTTTTCGAGTGAGGGTAGAGGTTTTGCCAGATGGCTATTGTCTCTTGCGCGTGAATTAATTAACTGGGTCTAAAATAAAGAACGTCTAAGAAAATATTCAAATTTTTTTGTGTTCGTACTAAGAACAACAACGGACACAGGATGAGAAACCCAATAAGTCCCAAGAAAGCAGAGTGAAGACAGAATAGGTAATCAGCCAACTTAGAAGACATATGCAGAAATTGTCTGGAACAGCACAAGAGAAAAAGATGACATCAGTGTCTAAGTTCTGTATATGAAAGAAGAGACGTGATGGCCTTGTCAACAGTTCCTTACACCTTCCCAAATTCTCTAAGGCTCTCCTCTTTGTTTTGATTTCTAAAGTTAATATTGTTGTATCTCTCTTTCCTTTCTTAGTTTTATTATTCTTCTTCTAGCGTCTGGACTTCGTCTTGGGACTTTCGTGTCTGGTCTTCCATTGGGGCATTTCTCTTATCAGAAGCCATGTGTCATTGGTAATTTTTAGAATAATAACACAAGACTTCGATTCTTATATCAATATTTTTATTCTGAAATCGCCCACCAGACTACCTGCGCAGATCGGAGTCGCAGCGTCATAACACGACTCACGACACCGTCCGTTTGTTTTGGGCCGATCTGACTAAAAAATCTCTTTCTATGCTATAAACCGGAAGAGGGTCCTTCTCCAACCGATTCTCAGGGTATCTATCCGAAGGATTCAAGGAATGAGGTCAAGCTTGTCATTCAATCCTTCAAGGCCGCGTGGGCTGCAACTCATAAACAGCCATTTTGATTTCTACAACTACTGTTACAATAAGTATTAGGTATCTAATAAAGTTATGTAACAATATTTATGAATAAGCTTTCAACTCGCCATACTCCAGATTAATGTTAGCATGTCATAACCTGGAAACACGCTTTTGGGAATCTTACCACCCGCTGCAGGGAATTGAGTCAGCAATTCTAAATCCCGCCGATATGACAACATTCCATTGAAGTCCAAAGTGTGCTCTTTGGAAAAAATCTAAACATTTGATTGGTTGTTTGTTTTCTGTGTTGGTAAATACAAACTTCAATTTTAATTGTTTCCACACATCTGGGTCTTCCTTCCTCGTTTAAATCATCCTTTAGCTAAGAAAGAGAACGGGCATTGCCTTAGGGAGAACGTGTACACTTAAAGCGACTCGGAAATTGTGACATGCAAAAATGATATCACAAGGGAGATAAATCGTAACTTGGCAACGCGTCAGATTTATGAAATAGAACGACAGCTTTCAATTTTTCAATTCGCTTTTCCTCGTTTGAGTGTCAAATCTCACGTGTTGGAGATGTAAGGTAATATAATTTAAACGCAGGCGGCTTATAGGTCGATAGCGGTGCAAAACGTTTGGTCGGTCGAAATACGATCAGTTCTGTGACGGGTCACTTAATTCATATACAGTGTGTTTCCAAAAAGTTGATTCATTTAAGTGGTACATGGATTTTCGAAAAAAATGTCTCATTGCATTGTCGGAAACAAAATTGCAATCAACTTGGCAAATTACTCGTTCAAATGATCTCAAATTGAACAGGCAATGTATATAACTAACAAAAAAAACATTGTTTAATGTTTAAACGCTCTTCTTTTCAGGGATTGGGATTTTCATGAATACAAAACACAACAACAATAGACTTTAGACGTTATTTCTACAGATCTGTAAAGATTTTGTGAATGATTTGAATGAGAAATAGGTCAAGTTAAAAGATTCAAATTATATTTTTTTATGAAGCACCCGAACGCGTTAAGATTGTTATAAATAATTTCGTTTATTTCAAGTTAGGGTTTTATTTAATGCAAAAATTGTTAGTGTCCAATAAATGTTGGTACTTAAGTTTTCTTTTTACAGGTGTATCTTTGTAGATTTATTATCTGATTCATAGTTTAATAAAGGGAAATAAGCCCCGCCTCCACAGCTGGAAGTATTTAACATTTCTTCCCTCACTCCCAGAGAGCCAGGGGTATATTTACCAAACCTTTCACCATGTGTAGGATGTGACACAAGGTCTCAAGTATGAGTGGCCATCCTGAGAGGATCGAACTTTCTATTCAGTAATCAGATACTGCAAGAACTATCTTGCCTAACCATGACACCTCCTCCAAGAGAGCATTATGATATTGATAATGAATTCTATTTTACTTTTTGTTTAAAATAACATACTAAATTTTGCATCTTTCAAGAAGAAAAAATAAAGGAAATATTGGACACTAAAGCTCTTCTAATCCTTAGGTCTACATAATATTTAGGTGCATAATGCATGTAGGTGTGTGTGTGTGTGTGTGTGTTGTGTGTGTATGTGTGTGTGTGTGTGTGAGCGTGTGTGTGTGGCAGGGCGTGCCGGTCACAGGTTGGTCTTTTGAGTTACAGCGGTCCATGGTGATAGACGACCATGTGAAAAACATGTGTGTACGAGTGAAAGCCCAGGGGTAATCACGGGTCTTTCATGGCGACAGGACGTGCAAATTCAAAGCTGGTCTTTTGAGCCACGTGTGTGCTCACAACGCGAACTTGTAGAAAATGGGCCAATCACCAACACACACACACACACACCACACACACACACACACACGATATAATATATATATATATATATATATATATATATATATATATGGTACTATCCCGATATTTTGTTATATAATTTTTGTACATCGAAATATAGTTTGGCTAAAAAAAGAACTAGGCTTGTGTTTGTTGAATGAGAAAAATTGTGGTTGTCAATAATGAATGCTCGTTATGTTCTGTTGATTGTCATGGCCTTAAAACTGATTAAACAATGATGTTGTGTGCATGTCCTTCTTTTTAAGTCCACAAGAAATAGAAATATATTGACGTTGTGTAACTCAATGACGCCAATAAGAACACATGCTTAATTTGGAACCTGCGCATCAAAAACTGTGTCTGTCCGACACATGACAGATAAATCCAAAATAAAAATGTACAGTTATTAATTATAAATATCACTTTTATATACGATATATAATGAGAAGTTAACGATATAGTAAAGCTGTGAAATCAGGTATTTTAGAACTTTTCATAATCAGGAATTATTTTTGTAAATTATCCAAAGCAGTCACGCAAACAAATAAAACAATGGCTTCCTCCAAAGAACCGAAGAGCGACAACACGTCCGCGGATTTAACGCTGTCCGTATACCGCGTTGCAGCATTTTATCAACATGCAATTTCCTTAAAACCCAATTTAGCATTTGCTTTAATGTTTTCTAACGCGTGGTCTCATATTTTTTTGGCATGCCTTTAGCCTTGGCTTCATGCTCTCATTTGGTTGTATACGTCTTCCAATAATATACGAAGCGCCTCTCATAGTATTTAGCAGTTCGTTGGACCCTGCTTCATGAAGACTCGTTTTAAGCCATTCAACTCCGAAGTTCTTTGCCAATATAAGCGGGTCAGCCAAAGTAAATTTTTGTACTTTTTCTTTTCCAGGGTTTACCCGTTGGAATAACGAAGGAATCAATTTTGAAGTCGTGCCCAACCATCTAAGCGCAAAACGCTTTATTTCCAAAGGCTATAGCGATATTTCAAGATTCGCGGAAAAGACCGAATTATGCGTACGGCTGACTGAAAGAGATCAAGTCCACTATATACCGACTAACTTATAGGTCACACAAAACTAATACCACTCACTTTTTTACTTAAAACGTTAAAATTAGACTGAATTGCATAGCATATTGGCACCTATAACTGTTAAAATTCATTCTAATATAATGTGTGGTTTTGTTTTTAATAGACACGATTTAATACACTACAAAATTAAGAATATATTTCAAAATGTTCAATATGGACATTTGTCTTTCCTGAAAGAAATAAAAATTATTCCAAGAATATAAACAAACCTTGAACTTTAAACCCCTATAAACCTTATTCCTCAAAGCAATTACCATCATTTAACAAGAAAATTAACAATAAATATTTTCAGCATTGCATAAAATAACCCTGTTCGACTGAAATACCGTTTAAAAATAAATAAATCAATCTTTAATAAATGATTTGCGCTTTAACTTTAGAGACACTTAATTTTTATCTGAAATACCCCGTTAATGTTCTAATTATATTAACTCATAATTTGGTTCCCAGTATTATTCGTTCCATCTCCCTGGGAGCTGTATAAGGGGATTGTTTTCCAAGCAATGAATAACACTAACGGGTTGACGATACCGAAAAATCTCATCCATCAATCAATCAATCAATTATTGGGGATATAGGATTATAAATCTAATACTAATAATTTATACAACAATTTCATAGTTTCAATAAGTTTTAGGAATTATAGGATTGTGTGCATTTAACCAATCATCCGCCTCGAGCGGTTTTAAATGGTCAATTTTCAAGCGGAGTTTAACAGGTTTGAATATAGCATTTTTCCATACTCCTAGACCGGTTTGCCGCTAGCT
>CM042137.1:99283608-99342932 GCA_023376005.1 Doryteuthis pealeii | reverse complement strand
GAAATCGATAGCAGCAAAATTTAACCTACCCATTTAGAGTTGTTCACTTGTATCGATTTGTAAAATGATAAAAATGAGAATTTATACTGTTTAATTACTGTCTTAAAGCACACATGGCACATACGTATCTGGAGATCGCAAACTGTTACGAGATTATTGTGGCCATTTTAGCTGCAGGTGAGATGGCCTTTACAGTGTTCCTTGTGTCCAGTAAATCCTTGCGTTTTTCCTTGTGAAGAAATGTTGGTTGTTTCTCGGTGTTAGGCCGAATCCTTGTGTTAAGCCAAGTCCTGGGTAGCTGATCCGTCCGTAGCCAAAATACCTCTCAAATGACGGCTTTCAAAATCATCGATTGAATAGTTAACTAACCACATATTCACCGTAATTTAAAACTGTTTATTTCCTGGATATCCAGCACCCCACAAAACAACTAATGGCCATTGCCTCTTATCACACAAACCATGTCAAAGTCAGACGGACAAGATATGATTGATACTGGTCGAGAAGTAAAACGAATTCATGATGGGCATTCTCTACTGTGGGAACCTATACAGCAGACGAACAGAGTCGTGTAGTAGTAAGACCTACATGTGGATAGCACTGGCGGATACTGGGTTGTTCTTTGGAGGACCTGTCGAAGGAGCTATGAACGATAGGGACAAGCGACAAAAAAAGATCAGGGTAATATGTGCTGTCAGCACGACCATTTGATAGTAATTTACAATTTGTTCGTATCTGAAGAAGTGATAGATTCCAGGTTTCCAGAGGCATCAGCCAAATGAGACACGAACTGTCTCGTCTCATATTTAAACCTAGCTCGCAAAAGTTTCTTTTCTGTGACGCTAACAATTACACACCAGAAATGTCCATCTTTGATGTGTCCCTGCTATAACATTAAACTGCATCTGGTAGTTAGACTCCAATACTGGAATCTTCATTGCTAAGCCACCTGTTTTTTTTTTAAATTGAAAGGACTAATTAATTTCAGTCGCCATTACGTCTAAATATTTTGCTAAAATCGTTTATAAAAATAAAACCTTAGGGTCTGGTTTGTTTATTTCTAGCCAGAAATGATAAATTATCATCTCTCTCAGATCAAACTTTTTGTCATTATCATATTTCCCTCAGATGCTAGGACACCTGTTTTAACCCTGGCCAATGCTCGGATAGCATTTTCCCTCAGGCTTTGAGACACCTGCTTATCTCTTTAAGCCACCCGATACATTACATGACGCCGTGTTTAAAACGTCAGGAAATATAATCACACAACACGTGTTCATATTGAGAATGTCTCTGAAGATGAAGATACTTCGAAATTAATAAGACCTCGGAAATTACTTATGTATCGCAATAGCCTTCATAAAATAAATAACCGAATATATAAAATAGTAAATACAATTTTTATAATTCAATGTTAGTGTAAAAGAATGTATACTTTAAAGAAAATATCTTGAGTTTAAATTTCGGAAAATTATTTTATCAGATGTACTGGAACTAAACTGGATATATAATTGGGTACAACAAGTATATCAAAATTTAAGACATGTGAAGGTTAATGTGATAATTTCGTTTTTGTAAATAATCTTCTCATAAAACCCTATACGTTAGATAACTTTAAATATATATTGAAATAAAAGAAAATATATAAATTAATAATACTGGAAATGTATTTATTAAAACTTGTTTCAAAAACACCGGGGACCAACCTTTTTTGCGTACTACTTTTTGAGCATATATAAATAATTTGACGTTTCTTTATTTTCTGTAGTTATGTAATGGAACATAAATGAAATTGATAAAGTTACCTAATTCCTGAAATGACTGTGACGTAAGCGGTAACGTAGTTTCGGTTATAGATACACAGATACAGAATCTCCATTATATATATAGATATATCATGGTGCTTTTCATTTTTCATAGTATCAGAGTTTTTTGGAACTTTTTCTTCTGCTGTAATCTTTGCAATGAAATATTATGGGGGAAATGCCGGATATGATATTATATTTGCTCTGAATTGAGTTGTGGTTATCTTTGCGTTGGAAATGATTTCCTTTCTCCATCTTTGGGGAAAAGGAAGTCGATGTCACAAATCAGTAAACAACGCTGTAACTGATTTCTTTCTGATGTCTTATCGCTTTCCAGTGTCCTTCTTTGACGCCGGATGCCAACTGACTGTCCTCCACACCTACACATATCTATTCTATACCAGACTAGCAGAGGTACCCGCTCTTTTCTGGGTAAGGGCTGAAGACTTGTATACCAACTATTTTTCAACTAGGTACCTAAGTTTAGATCCACCACAAAAGTGACAGTTTAAAACGTGGGAGATATTTTTTATAATCCCTGTATGTAGATATTTTAAAGTTTTTTTTAAGCTTGAATATTAGAAAAAGAACGAGAAGAAGAAGATGAAAAAGAAAAAGAAAATGAGGAAGAAGAAGAAAATAAACAAGTTGAAACATACAAAAAATTGTGAAATCAGTTCCATTTTTCGTATTTTTTTCGTAAGTAATTTACGGTAAGGGTTAGGGTTAGGGTTAAAGCTAGGGTTAAGTTAAAATTAAGCTTCAATATTAGAAAAAGAATAATCAAAAGAAGAATAGGAAGAAGAAAAAGAAAAGGAACATGTAGAAACATAGAAAAAATTGTGAAATTTCTTCCATTTTTCGTATTTATTTTCGTAAGTAATTTACCGTAAGGGTTAGGGATAGCTAAGGTTAGGTTGAAATTAAGCTTTAATATTACAAGAAGAACAAGAACAAGGACAAAAAGAACAAGAACAAAAACAAGAAAAATAAAAAGTAGAAGGCTGTGATTCTACCAGGTGTAGGATGATAATGTTCTGATCATGTCAGGGTGACTTGACTACTTTTGAAATCTGACACTGTTGACTCTGACCATCATTAGCGTCAACAAGTGGACTTGGACATAAAAAAGGGAACTTTTTTTTATGTACAGATCCTTTGTCTCTGTCTCTCACATACACATACACAAACACACTCACACACATGCACACACATGCACGCACTCATGAGTATATGAAAACGACATGATAACAATAAAAAAAATTGTTCACTCATTCTTGTTGATCCTCTTGTCTCTGTCTCTCACATTCACACACATATGCACATGCACACACACCAACACATACATATACACACACTCACATCAGAATCAAATATCTTATCAGATTCGGCAAAAGTGACTTGATAACAAAACATGTTGTCACTCATTTTGTCACTGTCTATCTCTCAATCTTTCTCTCTCACTTACCCCCCCCATATATATATATATATATATATATATATATAATATATATAATATATACACTGACATTCAAAATCAAATGTCTTGTCGGACTCAGCAAAAGACTGTCCTCCACATCTACATATATCTATTCTATACCAGACTAGCAGAGGTACCCGCTCTTTTCTTGGTAAGGGCTGAAGACTTGTATATCAACTATTTTTCAACTAGGTACTTAAGTTTAGATCCACCACAAAAGGGACAGTTTAAAACGTGGGAGATATTTTTTATAATCCCTGTACGTAGATATTTTAAAGGTTTTTCTTTTTTTTCCATTTTCGTTTTCCTTTTATAACTTTTTAGTCGATTTTTTAATGATATTTTTTCGGTTTTCTTATTTCTGTTGTCTGTGATGGTAATGCCTTGTCCTTTCAGCTTCACGTCCATCTAATTGTATTCTGACAGCAAAACTTTTTTTTTTAACGTTTAGGCATCTCAGGAGACTGAAAAATTAATACGATATTTTGTACTTTACTACTCTACTACCAAATAATATTACTTTTTACTGTTTACTGACAAAATAGAAATAATAAAACCCTTTTCTTTTTCGTTTAGAAGGAAATTAATTTTATATAAGAATATTTTAGGTACACTTATTTATGTTTTATAAAATATAAATTCACCCGAGAAAAATATTTATTAAATATATTTGGGATATTATCTAAAGATGTTAATTTTCTATGAAAAACTGCAAAGAGTTCGTATAAATGTATTTATGTAAGTTCAACTTAAGCTTTTCCTGAATTTATTTATTATTTTTTTTCGTTTTTAACGGATTGTTTTGTTTTATTTTATAACTACAGCTAGAAACCACAAGGTTCCTAGTTCGATACCGGCCCACGCCAACTCAACGTATGAGTAGTACATGGAACTGTGCGGTAAAGTAAGTAGCTGATGGTAGGTGTAGCGCTCCACCTCAGACACAAAACAATCTCCTTGGTCTAGCGCTAGTGAAAAGGGGATAGACTCCCTCGTTGTCTGGTTGATACCGACTTTAGGCCACCCCGACGATTTAAGCAATAGGGCTAGGTGATTATTTTCTATTTCCATATTGTTAGTCGTAACGAAGCAATAAGACTTTGTAATTGTTTTCCCTTTTCAGCTTATTGGTTTTAACTTAACATTCAGACTATGTGATTATTTTTCCATTTCAAAATTGCCAGTCCTAACTAAGTAATAAGGCATAATAATTATATTGCCTTTCCAGATTGTTAGTCCTAACTAAGTAATAACGCTTAGTAATCATTAGCAATAAGTCAATGTTATCATTTTCCATTTTCAGATTGAAATTCTTAACTAAACAACACGGCTATGTAATTATTTTCCATTTTCCGATGATATTCCTAACTAAGCAATTAGACTATGAAATAATTTTCCATTTTCAGAGTGTTAGCCCTAAATAAGTAATAAGGTTATATAGTTATTTTCGAATAAGATTGCAGCGCGTTAGATCTAACTAAGTAATAAAAAGAAGTAATGTTGGCGGAGTGGTCGATTATCGGTATCAGCAGGACTGCGAGGGTGTGTATCCCCTTTTCGCTAGCGCTAGACCAAGGAGATTGTTTTTCCTGGGATAGAGCACCACACCTATCGTCTACTTCTTACTTTACCGCAAGAATCAGATTACCCAATACGTTCTACTCATGCGCTGAGTTGGCGAGGATTGGTATCGAACCAGGAACCTTGCGATTACCTAGGCGGATGCTCTACCGACTGATCTATCTATTTAAATATCCAAATTGTTCGTTCTAACAAAGCAATAAGGAATTGTAATCATTTTCTATTTTCTTTATGGTTAGCTCTAACCAAAAAAAATGAGTTAATGTGTTAAATAATTTATGAGCCGCTTATAAATTATGAACGTACCTGTAGTTTGAATTTTGAAATAAAGTTCGTTATATTTAAAATCGGAGGTGTGGAATTTTTCATAGCCGTTCGGATTATGAGTGATATGAAGATGATCCCAACTGACCTTCCGGTAGAGGCCAGCGATTAGGGGCCGTGAGAATAAGTTCTAATTTAGTTAATCAGATTCGACCCGGCTTTCAAGGAGCGTAGATGTTGCTGTCAGCTCCCAGGGCACATCTCTCCCCGCGGCGGAATCAATATGGGCAGGGTTGTGAATAAAAGTTTGAATCAAGAAACAACCAAGCCTTGTTGTGTTAATTAAATATTAAAATAAGCAATGTCTAGCCCACCACAAAGAAGAATGGACCCCAGCGGAAACCCTGAAGAGAAGTAAGATAGACGAGAAGAACGTGTTAGACGAAGAACCAGAAGCAGCGGTAAAAAGTAAGAACAATCATCTCTATCATCTCTAATCTAACTACCTGTCTCTCGCTTCTCCATTATATACCTAAGTATGTTAGAAGTGTATATAAAAAAAGTAGTTGGGGTGGCCTAATGTCGGTATCAGCCAATCACCCAGGGAGTTTATCCCCCTTTCAGTAGCGCTAGACCAAGGAGATTGTTTTTGCGTCTGAGGTGGAGCGCCACACCTACCATCAGCTCCTTACTTTACCCCACATATCTCTGTGCTACTCATACGCTGATTTGGCGAGGGCCGGTATCGAACTAGGAACCTTGTGGTTTCTAGGCCAAAGCTCTACCGACTGAGCTCACCTGACCCTTTATAGAAGGGTATATAACAAATGTAATCATTTTCCTCTTCATATTGCAAGTTCTAATTAACCAATAGGGCCAATTAATAATTCTATTTTTCAGAATGTTTGTCCTTATTAATAAGGAAATTAGTTAGACTAGTACAGAATAAAAAACACCCTCCGGGCGATATAAAAATAGATTTTTAAAACTTATTGCCTGAGGGGTGGCAGTAAAAAATTCAATGTCAGCGAGTTTGTACCCTAAGTAAGTAAAATCATCAAATTCATTAAAAAATAAAACAATTTGAAATGTAAACTTTAAATATGTATTAGAATAAAACAAACTATATATAGATATATAATACCAGTCATGTATTTATTAAAACCTGTTTTAAAAAACAATGAGGACTGTCTAATGTCGCATGTTCAAATTTTGAGCATATTTATTCTATGTTATGACGATTTTGGGTAATGTGACGTAAACAGTGACGTAATTTTTGTTACAGACAAAAAGCGGAAGCGAAACTCCATTATTAATAGATATTAATAGAAAATGTATTTATTTTTTAATGTACAGTGTGTTGGTGTTAACTAAGCATTAAGGCGACGTAATTGTTTTCATTTTCAAATTGTTAAGAGGTGAAATAGTTTTTAATTAGAATATTTTAGTACTAAGCAATATGGTTATGAGAGTATTTTATATTTCCAGCTTCTGCACCTTAACAGCATTTTTAATAAAATGTGGATAATTACTTTCGAAAGACAAATATTGTCCTTTAAAATGTGAAAAATTTTAATTCTGTTTGATTGATTACGTCTTGCAGCAACAAGGCGTCTTTGGGATTATTGATTATTGCTTTAGGGCTTCTTTCATTTAGAGACCTTCGTTTTCATGTTGAACAATTTAAAAAAACTATTAAAACCTTCCAGTTTTCTAATGATACGCCTACAAAAATTGAAAACTCCGCATGAAAAGGATTGTTGATTTCAGACGGACAGACCGATTCTTCCGAATTTTAAAAATAGATTCACTTTAATCCCATAAAATAAATTTGTATTTAGGGTAGTATGTACTTAATTTAAATTCTGTGAGTTCTTTTTTTTACTACTAGCGCGCCAGTTATGGTAATCTAATATTTCAGCATTTAAAATATAGATTCAATGATTGATTGATTTTAACTGCATCTCAATCTGCCTAGGGTTATTTGATACATAGAGTTTAGGGAATTGCGTTCATTGTACGTTCATATTTACATTTATGTGTAGTTGTTACGTATAAGTTCCTTGCGCTTGGCACATGGTCCTTTCGAATAAGAATACTTTTTATACGGATCTCTTTATCACTTCATCGGAGCGTAACAGGTACCATGAATCTGTATTATATACCCATTTACTCAAGTACTGCACAAGGATGCTGCGAGCAGTGTTGAACAAGTCATGGAAACAGCATCCCACAAGGAAACAGCTGTACGGTCACCTGTCCCCCATCTCACAAACTATCCGAGTGAGACGGACAAGGCACGCAGGACACTGCTGGAGAAGTAAGGACGAACTCATAAGCGACGATCTTCTGTGGAAGCCAACATACGGTCATGCAAGTGTGGAGCGCCCAGCAAGGACCTACATTGACCAGCTATGTGAATATGCTGGCTGTTCCGCACAGGAGATTCCAGGTGCAATGAATGATAGGGAGGGTTGGCGTAAGATTGTTGTCGATACCCGTGCTACATGCGCGACATGATGATGATGATACAATGGGGAGAGAGGAACGGACATGTAGATTATGTAGGTGATGATAGATAATGATTCTTACTTGTTAATATTCTGTCAACTGGTTACTTCGTCTAACTTGGCCACCATATTCTCTTATTGATCTGGTGGGCTTCTTGTTCAGGGTTTATTTTCTCTGTTGATTTCTTGGATAGGTCATTCTTGTTTGAATTAATTAATTAACAAACAATACTTGTTGTTTTCTTGATAAAGCTTTATTTTCAAACCCAGCCCATATTCATCCGCCGAGGATCGAGACCGGCTCAGAGCGAGCGACCTACAGGTTCGCTCTCCCTGGATTCTCTGTCGCATCTGAACGAAACTAAAACTTATTCTCACGGTACCCAATCACACGCTTTCAAGGGGTCAAGTAAAAAGGTTACCCCACGCCAATAACCGGCGGGTAACTTTCCATAGTATTCCGTCATTTTAAATCTAATGGACCCTATTCGAAATATTCTAACTACCGGTTCGTACATAAATCATAAGCTAATTATGATTATGTAACATTTGGACCAGAGTAGAAGCGGACGTAATGGCAATGAAGAGTTACAACAACTCATAAGGCACAAAAAGAGGAGCCTCCTAAATAAGTTCAGTTGAGTGTCTTATTCAGAATACACGTACTTGTTGAAACATACACGGTTATGTATAAATATGAATCGATGAGTAATATTTTGAATACTATCTAAACGTAGCACTATATTTTAAAGCATATAATAGAATATTGGTCACCTTATGTGGTGTAATTGTTAGCAATTTGGATTCACAAACCATTGTAAGTGAGTTCGATTCTCCCATTGCGCCAATATTTATGGCCTTGTGCCACATCTAAGCTAAGCTTAGTAAATAACTATAATAGAACACCGTATGTCAGTATAATGAATGGTATTTCTGTGTCAACGTTCTGAATTCATTACCAGGTGGGAATTATTACAAATATGTTATGCTACGCTCTCTCCCTTCCCCTTCTCCTCTCTCTCTCTGAATTGATTTTGCTAGAATTGTATAGATAGTTCTGAAAATGATATTTGATTATGTGAGCAATGAATATGATATAACTTCATTGGAAAACTATAAACAAAGAAAAAGTGATAACTAATTCATAGGACCCTGTATATTATCCTAAACGCCTCTTAATGGTGTGAGTTCAAGCATGGAGCGCTAGGTAGTGTGGAACACCCTTTAATTATACTTACTTTCACGCCCATTCCGAACCGAAGTGGTAGTACCCGCTAGTGTTCCATCAATAGATGTGTATTTGAGATTATTCGTATTCCATAGAAACGTGCACAAAAAACTAGGAAACATCTACTCAAAAAATGTAAATGTAGAATTCACTAACCTCTAGACATAAAATAAAGCTAAAAGTGTCGATATACTGTTAAAATCAATAAATCAATAAATCAATGAATTGAATAAAATAAAATAAAATATTATATATGTATATACCAAACCCTTCACACGAGCAGGATGTGACAAAAATTCATTTTTTAAGCGGATTTTTTTTCTTTCTGCTAGACCGATTTCCATTCAAAGTCTAGTCTCCCCTATTATTTAGCCATAGTAGGTGGGACAAATAGTTGGATAAATATCTTCCCAAAGGGTATCAGCGTTATGTGAAATGCAAACAGCCTTGTCCAGGATTTGAACTCGAGTTACCGCGTGCATTTCATGTGACGATAACCATAACAAAATAATGCATTTAACCGAACTTTACAAGCAGTGTTCACAAATTTCCAGTATTCGAGGTGACGGTCTCCAATATACCATTCTGCGTGCGTTTAAATGTGTTATCATTAAAGCAAAAAAGTACATGTCAACACTTGGTATGTATATTTCACATACTCACTCACACACGCACACAAACACACACACGCACACACACACTCACACACACACACACACGATCTCTCTCTCTCTCTCTCTCTCTCTCTCTCTCTCTCTCTATATATATATATATATATATATATATATATTATATATATATATCGAGTTACTCCATTACATACTTTCCGGCCGATTGCCATTAATAAAAAAAACGACGTTACTGACGTGATGTTATCCATACACATTTACCTCCCTTTGCCGACAGCATTCGACATAAATCGGAGATGGCGCACAAAGTACACTCAAAATAATTCATGATTTACCTTTCATAATATCGATGGACCTTTTCACCTCCTCGAGTTATCGGATACCTCAAAGACAATGCAACAATGCAACTCCTACACTCTTCAAATTGACTCATGGCAGCATTGGTAGAGATATGTTACTAGTGCATTGCTGAACATTTGGCGTCGTATGCATTTATGTATTGTAGAATCACCTTGGTAACTGATATAGTTTCATATGTCTCGTCGGCGCCAGTAACAATAGTTGGTTCTCAGATTTAAGGTTGTTCCATATGAAATATGTTTTTTCTATAAATTATCAAACCTTGTCATTATCTGTTTGTAATTGTATGATCTCAGGGAAACCTAAAACCAAATCGTACGTGCTTGGCAGCCTAGCATGCACGTAATATTTAGAACATTGAAAATGATTGGTTGAATGGTCAGAAATGTTATTTCTCGTGAGGCAAATGTTGTTTAAAATATATATATATTTACCAACCCCTCCGCACAAGCAGGATACGACACAAGGTCAATCTCTTAAGCGGAGTTCAGCAGGTTTGAATTCAGAGTTTTCCTTCTCCTAGACCGGTTGCCTAACCAAGGTTAAAGAGCCCAGTCTGCCCTACTATTTACCCATAGCTGGAAGGAGAGTAGGATTCATACCTTTCCCAAGGATACTAGCGCTAAATGAAATGCAATTACCACGTCCAGGATTTGAACTCTGGGCAA
Organism: Doryteuthis pealeii; assembly: GCA_023376005.1. Lineage (NCBI taxonomy): Eukaryota > Metazoa > Mollusca > Cephalopoda > Myopsida > Loliginidae > Doryteuthis > Doryteuthis pealeii. Next base: position 99,332,407 of record CM042137.1, on the reverse strand, counting down.
CGAGTCCATTTCCCATGACTTTAACTATTACACCACGCGCTTCCTACAAAATGTTTAAAATATACATAAAACCTTAATAACACCTCGTAAAGAATATTTTACTCAAACCTAATGCTACAGAAATAAGAGAAAGAAATAGCCGCTTTATCTCCTCAAGTTCTCCGCTTCTTTTCGACTATTCACCACATATTTTATAATCACCGATAACCAGCTGATTATGGTCTTACGTAACGATAATCGGCTGATTACTTTCTTACATCATATTTTAATTCCATTGCATATTGCCAAATTACCAAACTGGAATTTTTAGCCAGAACAACACGACATTCCTCGAACAGTGTTTGAAATTATCTCGAAAATATTCAACCACAGCAAATCTCTGATAGAATTTTAAAAAAAAATTTTTTATTCGAATCTTAATTATCCAAGTCCCCCTAATAATGTAACACTAAGCTCCAGTGTATAGACATGGATATTGGAGTGTAATATTGAGATTGGAGAGCATACAAAGAAAGAGTGACAAAATAATAAAAAGAGAAAAAGATTACGGTTACAGGGAAAGATTGGAGAAATTGGAATGAATTACTTTACTAGGACGAAGATTGTGAACTGATTTAATTGAAACCTTCAAATTATCAATGGAACTTCTATTTATAGTAGACATCATTTTTTTAAAATATTTCTCTTCGAACAAGAGGTATACTGCCAGTTCAGATCCCAAAAACAAAGTATATTAACTAATTGGACTGAAACAGAATAATCTATTTTTTGAAAAAATAAAATCTTATAAAAATACATCAATTTGGATAATTTCAGAAATAATGGTGAAAATAATTTTTGAGGGAATTTTGGAAAACTATAGGATAAATTATTTAACAGAGTTTAATCTGTATATAGATATAGTAATAATAGTGTATATGTCCAGTGCACAGATATTTTCTAAGGAAATAGAAAAAAGGACAAAGGATAAAATTTCGGCGCGTACAGCTCACCATATACTATATAAGTTGTTTTCTTATAGTTAATAAATCTTCTAAACTCTATCCATCAATCGAGAACAAACATATGATACAATTGACTGTCATCATCATTATCAACTCAGGCTGACATTACGGATTACCATGGCTATTTCTCGTCGCCCGTCTCAATCGGTCGACGCCCCTAGCAAATCTGCAGTACGGCACCCCATTGTACACAGAGAGCTGATCGATGTAGGTTTTGCTGGTTGGCCAATACTGGTGCACGTTTGTGTGGATTTTCACCAGTGAACGTCTTTACATATTCAGTAGTGCCTATCATGTCTTTTCGTCTTCCTTAGATGTTTTTTGTGATAGGAGGTAAGTGGCCGATCAGCAACTTTGAGGGGTGATGTTGTTTCCAGGATTTTTTCAAGACAGCATGCGATGTTCCTGTGTAGTTCCTATTTTTTTTCTAACCACTAAATGCGTTATTTGGTAATTTTTAAGTATGATTTTTTAGCTTTTCATCAGTACATACTCTAATCATGCTATGTGAAATGCAAACAGCCTCGTTCAGGTTTGAACTCGTTTTGTCGGGTCAATTTCCAGCAACGATTACCCTTGCATCACGTGCCATTTACTGTTCATTTATATATAACTTAATGAATCAAAACTTACACTAAACATATCAGCAATATCTTCAAATAAAAAAAATGTCAGTACTACCTTGACTTACTTGTCCGATTCATTCTACTTATAACACAATGTTCTTCTCTCTTTACTCATTGGAATAAATGGAAATGCTATTAATCCGTTCAAACTCTTACAAAAATAACCTAACGTTTTGGTTTTCGTTTTCTTTTATAAATTAGAAAAATAGAATGTAATTAATTATATGCTGTGATATGGTTTGATGTTTATAATGTATGAATATTTTAAATACAAGGTGTGTCAAAAAGTATCAAGAATTTTTGTACTTTTTGACACTCGTTGGATTCTGAAAAAGAATTCTTGGCAAATACAGATTTAAACCTGGTACCTTTTTGACACACCTTATAATCTGAAAAAAAATTCATGAATGGAACGTTATTTTTTTTAGAATAAAGTTGTGTCAAAAATTACAAAAAAATCTCCATATTTTTTTATACAAAGATACAACTAACCAACATTAAACCTTAAGAATGGAAATCTATACTCTTTCGTCTAATTTGAAAATGTCTGGGTAGGAATCAATTTAAGATTTACCGTTTCCTAACACTTGTTATAAGACTTTCGTTAAGTATTTCACCACTTTATCACCGCAACGTTTCTTTGGCTCAAAGCTTCGAGACGGAGACTCCGTTATCTTTACTCTTCACATTTGTCATTAGTTACACGAGATTGATGGTCCGCTGCGTCTGTTTTACCAATTCCTTCGTCTCCGGAAAATCTTCACGTCTCATCCTCTATTGGCAATGTGGGAATATTCCCTATCACAGCCAAACAGATACGCCTAAATACTCCAATGATTTGATCTATGAATTTCTGCCTGCAAGAAAGAAGCCATCTTATTTAAGGAAAAAAAAGTATGTTGAATATAACAGACCCTTCAAAAATAAAAGGGAATCTTACAGCAAAACAGTATGCAGATTTACTAGCACGTATACTCAGTAATACACAACCATTCATATACACGTCTAACTTTTCACACAGAGAAAGAGAGAAAAGCATATAGACGAGGGGTTAAACTGAAAAGCTGCTGACCAAACAAGAAGGTATTGGCCGATAAATGGAAAATGGAAAACCTATACCACATATTCATTCTAGCGATTAATACATTTGGCACATCATTTTCCTGTTTTCTAAATTTCTTTAAAAGCTAAAACAGAAGATTATGCCCATTCTTGAATATGTTGAGAACTTCTCGACAAGAATTAGGAATACTAATTGTGTAACCACACACCGATACACACTATTTATATATATATGCAAACATGCATATATATTCCCATAGATTTTTATAGATAGACAGAAAGGTAGATACCTATATATATATATATATATATATATATATATATATATATATATATATATATATATATATATATATATATATATATATATATATATATACAGGCGTGGATATATATATATATATATGCTTAATTGGAGTCGTACCTAATTTTGAAAATTAATTAATTAATAATGAATTAGGCGGGAAACCTATTAAATGTATGGCTAATATATATATATATATATATATATATATATGAAAAATATTTCGGTTTGCACATTCTCTCCTGATGAGCCCATGCATTTGTAAACATCCTTTGTTTTTTCAATATATCATATTCAGACTGTCGGATTAATTTCCATTTTTTTTCACACACACACACACACACACACACACACACACATATATATATATATAAGGAGTGTCAAGAAATATCGAGAATTTTTTAGTTTTTGACACACCTTTTATTCTGAAAAAATAACCTCCCATTCACTCTTCATTTCTATCTTGCTAAATACAGCTTTAAACTCTGTATTTTGCTGAATACAAGGTGTATATCTTCATTTATATATGCATGAAGCAATACTGATATATATATATATATATATATATATATATATATATATATAATATATATATATATATATATATAGAGAGAGAGAGAGAGAGAGATAGATATGCAAATTTATAGGCTTGCTGAACCTAATGATGTTTGTGGTAGTAAATTAAATCGCAGACCTTAACATATATGGCACATCGTTCCTCTGTTTTACAATTTTAAAGGTAAAAAGAGTAAAATACTATTCTCTCCTTGAATAGGTTGAGAACTGTTCAACAAGCCTTATATATATATATATATATATATATATATATATATATATATATATATATATATATATATATATATATATATATATGTGTGTGTTATAAAATATTAGATTATTGCACCCATTTATTTTCATACATTTACATATTATTAAAAATTAAACATCTAAAATCCATCCCACAATGCATGCTGTTAGATTACCTAATTTCAATTTTAAAATTATAATTAAATTATAAACATTTTCCCTCATTTTCCTCATTTAAAATTTAATTATTCAAACGTTCTTCTTGTCATAAACAAATTAAACACACAACATTCATTAAAAACAATTTTTGCATGAAAAAATTAACAGCTTTGCCCACATTACGGTTTAGTCACGTTGAATGTCCCGCTAGATTACCTAAGTTAAGCATTGGTGAGCCTGTTCAATACTTATATGTGGGACCATCAACAGCAGAATTATAAAAAGTGACACTTCGGCATTAAAACAAAACAACCAACTTGCTTGAAGTTTAATTTTACCATTAGTATTATCGATCCTGTCAGTTTCCCCCCAGGTATTCCAGCGGTAACGCTTGGTTTCTTTTGGTTGGTTGGATTTCATGATATGTCAACCCTTTTTGGGTTATTTAATGACGAAGACGTTTTCTTTTATTCAATCTTGATTGGTATTCAATTTTTTAACTCCAATTTGTAAAGACATTTTTTCAAGTTAACCCATTGATCGAACCCTAACAAGTACTAGCACCCTAGGTCAGATTGGACATGAAAGAAGTGGCAAGGAAGGGGCAGGCCAAACTCCCCAGCGCTCCAATTTTGGAACTCCACATTAGATGCAGTTTAACACATACCCAGGACACTAAGACCCTCGGCCACCACATTATAGCACATATATGATAAAAGAGTTAGAGTAGCCATAAGAGTGAACAATACTTCATTGCCATTACTATCTTATCCATTATAACCTGGAAAAGAAGATGTATGCTGTTTAAAAATTATGTGTATTAGTGTTTAAACTAAAACAAAAAACTCTTAAGAAACTGCTTCAAAAAATTGGTAAATATTAGCGTATAATGTACGTGATTCCCTAAATGCTAGGCATAAAATTGTTAAATAATTGTTAGTACCCTAACACTTATTTACAGTAGTGTAGAAACCAAAATGGCGGTTATAAGTTGCAGCCAGCGGCCTTGAAGGATTGATTGACACGGCTTGATCTCATCCTGATCCTCCTTCCGGTGGATACCGTGAGAATCGGAGGAGAGGACCCTCTTCCGGTTTAGATTAGAAAGAAAGTTTAGTTCAGTATCGGCCTAACCACGAAGGTGGTAAGTCGTGTTAAACGCACGGCCGACTCAATTTGCGCAGGTAGTCTGGTGGGGATTTTGGAATAAAATATGATCTAAAGTAAATCGAAGTCTTGGGTTATTATCAAAAACTACCAATGACACAGGGCTTCTGATAAAGAGAAATCCCCAATGGAAGACAAGACACGAAGTCCCCAAGACGAAGTCCAGACGCTAGAAGAAGAACGTAAGATACCAAAGATGAACAGAAGAATAATAGAAGTAAAGAGAATATAGAACAAAATAATCCTAGACAGATTTAAATGCCGTTAAAACCAATCAATTCCTTAATCAATCATTTCAAATATTACCTTCAATAAAGAATGGAAATATCTTTAAATACAGAAAATATTTAAAACACCCTATTAAAGTTTGGAAGGGAAGAGGGAAATAAGCCTTAAGGTATTTACAAGAAGCTCCTATAACATCAGAGATCACAATCGAATCAAGTTTCAACTGAAGTTCACCAGAAAATACTTTTCGCTTTAAAGCTGATATCAAATGTCACATATTGATTATTCTTTGAGATTGCAAGGTTTCATTTTGCACGGGAGGTGGAGCGACGAAATGCTACATAAGGAATTGTCCGAAAGAAATCAGTATATATATAATATATATATATATATATATATATGTGTGTGTGTGTGTGTGTGTGTGTGTGTGTGTGTGTGTGTGTGCGCGTGTGTGTGGGTGTGTGTATTCAAATGAATAAAATGTTGTCCAGAAATAAGCAGAAATGTGCCTGTGTGTTTGATTGTGAGTATATATATATATATATATATATATATATATATATATATATATATATATATATATATATAACCCCTCGACATGTAGCTAAATCTTTGAAACTCTGCTTGTTCATGAATGCTTAAATCGTTTCTGAACCGAGACACATAGGATTTCCCATTCATTTCTGTGAGACACTCATGAGATTCTTTTTTCATATCCGCAGAAAAATCAAGTGGAAGAAACCATTTTATTACAGGAAAAACTGAGCCGAAGCAAAGGTGATGAGTATGTAATTGATTCCTATGCTTCTGAAAAAAGGCAAGGCCTGAACTCATCGCGTATATATGCGTCGAGCGAGGAGAAAATTGGCGAAGATAATAATAATGTTTTTGATGATATTGAATATTCTTCTATGAATCAATGTGCCGACAGGGTTGGAAGTTTAATAATTATTTTGACGCGTTTTCCTTTGGAGCTTTTGGATAAAGTAAACGATTTCTCATCTTCATTGGGAAAATCCTACAGATGAATTGATTCTGTGTTGCCATCAGAATGACGGGATTAAAATCTGCATTGCAAAGGCCGCAAGAGGTTATAGAAAAACGTTGTTTTTTGTATTGCAATGAACTATGCAAAGAAGAAAATAACGAAATCGACGTTTCTATGGAGATTACAAGAGAAAAAGCTGAACACAATAAATAGGAAAATAAACCAGTTAGAAAGAATTATATGTACATGATTAAAGAAAAAAAGAAAGAGAAATTCTTATGTATCTTTGAATAGAAAAGATATAACTAACAAAAAGAAGGTGTCAATTGTTTTTTTAGTCGAGAAGAAAGATAAAAAGATGTAGAACTGAGAAGTGTATATTTACGACAAAGAAGTAAACATGTAAGTTATCTGAAAAAACAATAACAAAAACAGAATGAATTATTCAGAAAAAGAATGGAGGCGACCAAAAAGAATAAAATAAAGTTCAGGAAGATAACTGTTGATGAAGGGAGGTAAAAAAAAAAGATACAACATAGAAGAAGATGAGAAAGAAGAAAAATTGTATCAAATGAAGAAGGCTAAAAGAGGAGGGAGGGAAAATAAGAAATATTTGGAAATACGAAATAGAAAACAGAAAAAAGGAAAAATAACATTATTATATAATATACAACAGAAAGAAATGAAATATAGCATTATTAAACAACATGATTAGAATGTTGTTGTTTTTTTTAATTCAGAAATTTAAAAAAATTCGTAAAGATACATAAAATATAAAAAAGATAACGAGAAAGAGGAAGATATATATTCTGTAAAGAATAAAACATTAGGAAATTAACAGGATAAAAGAAGGAATAGGAAATGAAGGATAAAAATAAACAAGAAAAAGAAATAGAAATGTAAGGAAAATGAAAGCGGAATACATAAAAGAAATAACATATAAGATGAATGAATAATATAATTTGATTTTCTTATTTCAAAATTATATATATTAAAAATGGAGATTCGCTTCCGGTTTTTGTCTGTAACAAAAATTACGCCACTGCTTACGTCACATTACCCAAAATCGTCATAACATAGAATAAATACACTTAAAATTTGAACATGCAACATTAGACAGTCCTCATTGTTTTTTAAAACAAGTTTTAATAAATACATGACTGGTATTATATATCTATATATAGTTTGTTGTATTTTAATACATATTTAAAGTTTACATTTAAAATTGTTTTATTTTTTTTAATCCTTTAATGAATTTGATGATTTTACTTACTTAGGGTACAAACTCGCTGACATTGAATTTTTTACTCCCACCCCTCAGGCAATATGTTTCAAAAATCTATTTTACATCGCCCAGTGTGCGTTTTTTTATTTTGTACTAGTTTATATAAGAAAGAGGAAGGAAATAACGAACAGGAAGAATATACAGAATTATACTACGAAAAGAATAAAACATCTCTACATATATAAAGGACAGTCTGTGTGTATGTATGTCCAGGGGAACCAATAAAAATAAAACAATTAATGACAAAGTAAATATATATAAACATATAATATCAGCGGTTCTTGCTTTTTGTGCAAAAATCATGAAGATTTTATTTATATTCGAAGATATCTAAAAATTGAAATATACATAGAAATAGCATTGAAATTCTACTTACAAATGTACAGCATTTGTAAATCTCAAAAGTAAGCAAATCAAAACACCAAGGTTTTTCTTTCCGCTACCTCTACCCAGGCGATTCTGGGTAGCCATTTCTAGTTATAGAATACAGTATCGACGAGGAGAATAATAGACAAGAATGAACGGAGGATTAAAAAGTAAAAGCTAGTTAAAATAAAGATCCCGAAGAAGTTGGATCCAATAACAAGTTTCAATAGCCAAAGAAAAGAATGAAATTAAAAAAGAAGGTTCTGAGAAAGAATAAACACAAGATACAAGTAACAAAAGAGAAAGTGAAATTTTAAACGAAAGAGATTATGAAGAAGAACAAACATAAGGAAAAAGTAACGAAAGAGAAAAAGTGAGAAAGATGATGGCAAAGAAGATAAAGAAGAAAATATAAAAAAAGATATTGCGAGGAAAAGAGGAAAAGGAAAAAGGTAATGAAAGGGAAAATACAAAAGAAAGAAAGAATGAAAACAAAGAATATAACAAAAGGGATATCGACAAAAAGTGGAATGTGTAGAAAAAAGTGATAGTTGGAAACGGTATGAAAAGAGAAAGTAATCGGAGAAGAATGGTGACATCAAAGGAAATAAAGAAAACGGACACTAGAAAGAAGGAGGTTATGAAGAAAATATAAAAGAAGAATGTGACGAAAGAGAAAATAAAAAAGGGAAAGAATTATGGCAAAGAGTATTAGAAATGGAAAAGTCTAAAAGAAAGAGATTATGAAGAAAAATAGATTGAGGGAAAACGTAAAGAAAAATCGAGAAAGATGACGACAAAGAAGACATTGGAAAAGAAATTAAAAAAGAAAGATATTAGGACGAAAAAGAGAAAGAATGAACAAAGTTATGAAGGAGATAATACGACGCGAAAACAGATGAAAACCAAGAGATAGTAACAAAAAAGCTATGTAGAAAAAACAGAATGGAAGAATAGTGTAAGGTAGGAGAAAATTCACTGCCGAAAATGATTGTATCAAAGGAAATAACAAAAAAAAAAAATGTAAAGAAAAAAAAAGTAAGAAAAAAGTAGTTATGAAAAAAATATAGAAGAAGAATATAACGAAAGAGAAAAATAAGAAACGAGAAAAAGAGATAACGAAAAAAAAAGAACTACAAAGAAGGAGTCTATGATGAAAAAGAGATAATAACGAAGTTGAAAAGGGTTTTCAGGTAGAAAAATCCTGATGGGAGAAGATGACGTAAACGAATCACGAATAATATCAAATATATCAAATAAAACGAAAGAAGAAAAACTAGAGAAACGGTGAAAAATATCACAGTAATGAAGATGTCTACGATGTAGATAAGGTATAGAAATGTGAACATTTAACTCTCGGACAAAAACGGGCAACTAAAAAAAAACAAAAAAGAAAAAAATATGGTAAAGAATGCTTGAATGAAATGATCAGAAATGCAGGAAGACAATAAGAAAGGATAAAAAAATAGTTACAAAAAAAAAAATAAAACAAGCAAAAGAACGCTGATCCTTGGGTTATGCATTCAATCACGATTCGATGATTTCTTTTGGGATAATGATTGTTTCCAGTAATTCAGTATGAGAGAAAAAATACACATATTCCTTTGAGGGACAGAGAAATAAATAACTTGGTTTTTGTTTGTGTTAATGTCAGAAAGAAGAGATTCCGAAATAAGATCGAAGCCCCAACACTTACCGCTAAAAAAAAGTAAAGAATATAAAAGAGAATGAAAACAGTACAATAGAGATTTGCTTACTATCATTATATTGATATGGACATCTTTTCATTGACCTTCCTACTGATAATGGTACCCAGAAGAAACTACACCTAATTATTGGCGGGAATTATTGTACATGCAAAACCTGACATTCACGTATAATATAAATATCGATACGACAGTTCCATAAACTCTGTTGTTGTTCTTTTTTTTGTTCTTACGAGGTATGTCAAACAGGAACCAGCACTAATATCACAAAAATATTTCAAATCCAAACTACAAACTACAAGTCATCCCTTTCAAATTAGTTCCCTAGAGTCAAATGCAATTTCCCATCCTTCACTAACACGCTTGCATGAACTCCTCATCGATGGATGTTGAGAACCGACCAACCACCAAAAATGATATCCAAATAGTATCTACCATTTTAACTGTTGCCGAAAGAATACGCCGAATGCAGGTCACTTTTTGAATGTGGTTGGCGAATCGATGCTTAGTTATCCCCTGGGATGCAACACATCTATTTGGCCTTTAATTAGGCTAGACAAGCGATCGGAGAACCCCGACCAGATCAATGTCATAACAAGCCCAATCACCTGCATGTTTGACCCGATTGTATTCTTTATATTTCACTAATGGCAGACACTCTACGCCTTTTACCACATAAGTGCTAGAAGGCAGTGAACGAGGGGCAAATACCAGTTTATTAAACAGCATGAAATTATTTCTTTTTATTTATTGATACATATGATCCTACTGAAAATAATTCCAACCAATTTGTGATTTACATGAAGCTAATGAAAAAACTATCTTTAGAATTATTTCTACCAAATTAATGAACCTGGGTACAAAGTGAAACTGCATGTAGTGGTGAGGTTTCTATTCTGGTCCTCATTACCATTACTCCCAGGTTCACTCTGAGTGGTAGTACCTGTTAGAGTCCCGACTATGGGTCAAATAGATATGTTTGCAAGTTAATGAAATTTATTTTTACTAGTTTATTAATACACATGAAGTCAATGAAACTTATTTCTACCAGTTCATAAAACCAAACCAAACGAAAATATTTATATAGAAAATATTCGTGTACAAAATAAAGGATTTTGCATTAGATAAACCACCAGGATTATTATACCTTTAAAAATAACCAACCTACTAACATAATCATTTCTTTCGGCATCTTAGAAATTGGACACATCATATAGAGACTAGTCGTCCTGACAACATTCTTACAGTGCATCAAAGCCTGTGCTATCTACCCTAAGCATCTTCTTTGGCGCTTTCACAACCACTTTTTCAAAGATAATCATTCTGCAATATTCAGTAAATATTATCCAATATTGTTATGGATTAGCGATCGTCGCATTTGTTTGCGCGGGAAGTTCGAAAAGACAAAGAAAAATTGAACGGAGAAGACAATGGATAAGGTAGACAGAGGGTCTGGTGTGACAAAGGACTTCCTCTGTACAAGCGGAAATTTGAACAAAGAGACTGGAAAGGGAAGTAAGGACTTCCGGCTGAGGGACAAAGAGAAAGATTAAAATGCGTAGGCGTGTCGTCAATACAAAAGCGAGAGGGTTAAGTATTCAGCAGTCAGCAGGGACAGTCAGTCAGTTGAGTGAGTTCATTCGGACAGTAGTCGTGGAGAGAGTTGACACGCTCTCCCCTTTACTACACGTTACTTAGCCACCATTCAACAAGGCCCCGTGTGGCAGATAGCAGTTTTGTAGTCCCATCTTGACTTCCTCAATTAGTAGCCGCCAACGTCAAGTTTCATGTCCTGTACACGCATCACCGAGTTAGAAGAAGAAGCAAATAAAGACGGCCTTTTAAATATGATACAGCATGCCTTGTGATTTCATTAAGCAGTATACCAGCAACGTATACGATTCAGCGTGAGTTTGAAGATGCCAGTATATAACTTATATCAATTAGTGCCGGTAAAGAAGGGCTATGCAACAATATTTGATTATTAAAATACACTGTTTCAAATTATTAAAGAAGTGACATTTTTCCATCCATCCAAAACAACTGGTTGGAATTTAACGAAATCATCAGTGAATGATGACAATATGTATATATACCTTGTCTATAAAAATATTTTTAAAAATAACATAAGTCGCAATCATTTATCTAATATACTCAAATTATCACCGAGTCAAATTATTAACGAGGTGTTGTAAAATCGGCGTAAAAAAGAAAATAACAAGTTAATTGCTTCATTTACAGATTTCATGCATATATACAGTAACTATGATACAACTTAATTGAAATTAAAAAACATAAACTGAGTTCAAAAATGAAAGTGAAATTGGTTGATATGAGATATGTGATCGTTTTTGTAAAATGAGTTGCAAAACTCACTGGTTCTTTGAACATGTCACTTTCTGTATTTACTCTGATATAATTTCACGTAATACGTTTACTATCTCCTGCCACAAGTCATCCTTTCTTCCAGGTGCTCTGTGAAGAAGGCTATATAAGCATATGTGGTTATTTTCGTACCGTCAATCACTCTCCATGGTCCATCACGTTACCAGAAATCAAATCAATCCAAATCATAATACCTCTTCCTCCTTATTCCCCAAGGGATGATTGACGATCTCGTCCATTTACAATCCAACATTTGCTCAAACCATCAAGACCATTAAAAGTTGCACGAGTTTCATATGTGAACAGAACTTTCGAAAATTCGACCTTCATCTTCTCCTTTGCTCATTTCAAGCGCATTTGCATGTGTATTTTTGTTAATCGATGTTTTGTCATTGGTCTCACTGATGCCCCAACCTTATTTAAAAGACAATAGCAGGTACTTCAGGACACTTTTGCTTCCTCAATGCACCTAAAATGGTTCATCTGATTAGGCCTTAGTTATTTACTGATTCAAGTTTCATTCTTGAAAGAACGTCAGCAAACAACCCTCGATTAACCCTTATCACCCATCTTACGTACCTTAGTAGTAGTTGCAACAAATATTTTCACATTTAGGTGATACCTTCCAATTATTTAGGATATTTCTAATGTAGATTTGTCATGTAAAGTTCAGATGTTATAATATCTTTCTCAGAAGGGGGTCAAGTCACATTCCAGACCCATAATTGCACCATTATAATGACACCCGTTTATAGTTTGGAAGACTTCTATATTTTGTTAATATTGAAAATGGCTACTATTGCACAGATCAATTAAGTTTTATACAGCCTACGCATGTATTTATTCCAATTAGGATGTGAAAATTTTGTTAAATTCAGACGGGTAGTTTTGGAAAATATTGAAAAGATGTCACCTCGTTATTATTTGAAACGGAGTGTATTTATGCTTCTTAAATCAATCATCATTAATAAATTCTATTATTATTATTATTATTATTATTATTATTATTATTATTATTATTAACAAGTGACGAAAGGACAGAAAGAACACAGGAAAACCTAAGTAGTTCCAGACTATAAAAGAACACAGAGAAGACCGCTAGTAAATATCCCAGACACAAGATAGAGGTATAGCAGAGAAGAGACAACATTTACAGATAGACGTTAGACGACCCAACCAGTTCCATAGAGGAATATAAAATTGAAATAGAAATTACCCATACAAGCGATAAGCATGCCTAAAACTACTCAAACATATACCGCTTAAATTGGTTCCACTATTTAATAATAATAATAATAATAATAATAATAATAATAATAATAATAACCGGATCTAGTCTTGATTCACAAGAAGAGAACCTGTCATCTCGTGGATTTTGCCGTCTTAGCCAACCACTAAGTGAAAATGAAAGAAAGCGAAATAGATAGACAAATACCTTATTATTATTAGTTTGTTTGTGTTTTTCTTTTACTTGCTTTTTATTAGTTTTATCATTTATTAATTTGTTTTATTCTAATCATTTTCTTAGTAAAGTTTTTAATATTTGAGAGAACTGAGAAAACGTTGGAACATGAAGGTGAAGGACGTATAAATTGTAATTGGTGCCCTTGGAACAGTCCCCAAATCTCTGGAAAAGAATTTGGGTGAATTGGAAATCCGAAGAAGAATCGAGACCATCCAAACTACAGCATTGTTGGAATTGTCTAGAATACCCAGAAGAGTCCGAGAGACCTGAGGAGACTTGCTGTCACTCAACCTCTAGTGAACCACCAGCTACGGCAGGTGTGAAAAACTCATAATTGAGATAATAATAATAGAAAACAAAAACAACGGGAATGATAAATCCTTAGACATTAATAGAAAACTATAAAAAGAGAAACAACAACAACAAAGCTCTATGAACATTAATGGGTATGTCAAAATCCTCATAAATACGGGAATATTATGCTGACTGAGTAGTCTTATACCACTAGCAGTAGTTTACCTTCTTCCTGCCACTAGCTAGTATTGTATTTTGTTTATGTTATGAATATTTAATTTCCTTTCCAACATCCGTTTGGTTATTTCTCATTTAGTAACCATTGTTAGGTTACAACAAAAGGTGACACTAATGTCAATCATATTCGGAGCCCTTGCAACAATCCGAAAGAACCTGGTAAATATATTTTGGACAGATTGAGACTGCTGAGAAAACACCACTACTGAAATTTCATGTAATATTATAAATGATTTCTAAGGGAAAGTGGTCAAAGGGTGTAAATAGATAAGTCATTAAAATTAAAATACATCCAGAGGCAAGAAGAAATGACTAAGTCAAACGTCTTTACAAGTAACCGAAATGAAATAAGTTTAACTATATCTGCAAAAGAGAAAATAACGAAAATTATTTTTCTGAATTTTTGAGATGAGGCTTGATAATTAGTATTAATTGGATTATTCGGACTATTATCCCCATCTTTATTGTTATCTGTAGAACGGAGGGTACATCGGCCGAAACGTTGTACAGATAACAATAGAGTTGAGTACAATAGTCCGAATAATCCAAATAATACTAATTAACGAAAATTGTTGATATTAGACTTCGTCAGTCATCTAAGTGGTCGCGGGTAGGAGATGGCGTTTGCTGTCCTGCTAACCCCAATAAAAGAAACAAGGTCTTCTAATTCACTCTCGTTCTGTGGATAGAAGACGTTTCATGGTTGAGAGAAAAAGAACAAATCAAAGATCATAGAAGAGCTAGTTCCTACTAGAATAAAGTAAAACCACAAAATCTATCCCGCTTCTTGTATTCGTTTCCCAATTCCACATATTTGTATATTAGGGTAGGTCGATTTTTAACTTAAAAAATCAAATTGTCCATCTATGCGATAGTTGTGTGTTACTATACTGGATATTGATACCAAAAATTAGATCTTTTACTGGCAACAGATCTTTTAATAAAATGCAATAAAAAATCCTCGTTTTCGCAAAATTTAGTCTTTAGAAAACGAGGATTTTAGTGCATTTTAGTAAACGATCATTGATGCTATTTTCTCAAACAATGGTGCAAGCGAAATATCTCATTTTTGGTATCAGTATTAAGAACACTAACACATTTTAAAACAGTGAAAAATCGACCTACCCTATTGTACAGTCTCAGTAAGTGAATAAAGGGAATAGGTAACTGAATGTCCTACATTTTAAAAATTCCACCAAGTCACCCAAAAGTTTGTAGATAAACAGCCTGCTCAGGGCACCTTTTGAGAATGTTGGCTCATTGCACAACTGATTCTGCGCAAGATGCAGAGCAATCCTATAACAGATTTATCAAAGAAACACTTCCGATAAGTCCTGAATAAGTCACTCAGTGCACGTCATATCGATCACTGTGAGTCTTCCCAGATATGATTAAATCGTAGGGCAGACTGGTTATTTATACTTGGTTAGGCAAACAGTCTAGGAGAAGAAAACCCTGAATAGATAGCAGCTTTATTCCTCTTACAAATTGACTGTATCTCACACAACGCAAAACGGACCATCATTTACAGTCTTCGTGGTCAATTCTTGTGTTGTCTCTGACGTATCAGAAACCAGCGAGCATGTAACGCCGCTATGGTCCGCATTCCCAATGAATCTTCGTTAGATGAGACTCGACTGTATATCATGCCCAGAACAAAACTAAATCTGTGAGAGTATCGAGACAAAAGAACGAGACCTACCTTTAGTGGAACATCTTAATAACATCCCAGAATCTCGGAAACAATGAAACGGTAATCGATGGATGGCAAAACCCAGACGGAAATAAAAGATGACAAAATAGCCATTCTAACAGATGAATGAAAAGGATTAAATACGAATGACAAAAATCAATGTAGATAAAAAAAGAAACCACTATCGTTTCGTGAGGCTAACGTCTTGGAAAAAAGTGAAAGCACCCTCCAAACAAGTCAGTGAGCTATTACACCATTGAACACGGACGAACTCGAGTGTGTAAACAACCAGACCGTTGAAAGTCCCATCATTGGACAACATCAGCACTGGAAGAAGCACATTCATCGAAAATTATCTGTTTATATCTAATATTGCACCAAGTTTGAATTAAGTCTATCTATAGTAAAAGTGTGATAACCTTCTCCCTTGCAAAAATAAAAGCATAAATATATGGCCAATATATCGACAAAATTACCAATATATTTTGTCCCCCAACCAAAATGTGAATATGTAGATGAATGTAAAAATAAAATTATAAATAAAAAAGTTAAGAATATATTATAGTATATTAATGATTTGAAGGCAATTATAATGCGTATACAAAATAAAAACAAAAAGATGTTATTTTTGTCTTATCGATTTCAAAGTAGAAACTTCATCTTCAGAGGTGTATATCAGAAATGTACGTGCTTAATTTTTTTTGTGTGGTTATAATTTTTTTCTAATTTTTTTCCCTCTTCTTTTTTTTCCTTCTCCATCATTCTTTTTTTCTTTATGTTATGAATGAAATGGGCGAATAACTATAATTTCTTATTTCTTTTGAATGTCTGTTGAGAACGAGAACTAGAACGAATGTTAAGAATATATGAATAATTAAGTGTCATTTAAGCAATGACATCGTTTTTTATTTGTGGCACTGGGAAAACTTATATTACAGGGAACTTTTTCATATATATATATATATATATATATATATATATATTATATATATATATATATATATATATATATATATATCACAGGGTAGGGAAAATAACCAATACATTTTAAATGATAAACGTTTTCTGGAATTAGAAACGGAAGAACATACTGTTCAGAATTCTAACAGAATAGGTCGGTATAGTTCATCATCTGGTTCGCGAGAAAACCATACCAGGTCAATACTACCTTAAAAATGCAACCCCTCCCTCAAAGTAGATAAGCCCTGAAACAAGCTGTTTGGAATAATATATTAAGTATTAAAATCTAATTCCTTTGAAAACCAGAAAATAAATTCCATCAATGGTACAAGAAGACTGAAGCGAAAACGATGGGTGGATCTGTCGGAGGTCGGCGTGCAGGTCCTTATCCTGACCTCTCCAAGCCGATTCAACGTAAGCCGCCTCAGAACCCACATATAGCTACAAATATGCGATGGTTGCCATGATCCTCTACGTAGTCTTAATAAGAATAGACGTCGACGATGTTGTCGAAAGTTGACGATATAATGGAGTTCAACAACCTCATTTAAGTTGGTACAAAAATGGTGAGGAGAATGTTTAAAATGAAAAAAAAATCGATCCACAGAAGAAATAACCCGATCTTGGAAATAAGATTAGAAAGACAGATTTTGGAATTGCCAAGAGATGCAAAACTAATAAGTTAGATCTGACGCGAAATAACCGCGAGCAAAAGTGCTAGAAATAAATAAAAATATACGCATGACATTAAACATCCACACAAAAAGTAGTGACTAAATAAACATGACTAAATAGATAGAAACAAAGAATAGTTCAATATATCTGTTACTTATAGGTATTTGAAAACTTAAGGTGACGAACAAGGTGATGGGGTGGTGATGGTGATGAATTTGTCACTTGTTCCTGGTGATTCAAAAATAGACAAACACGATGCTAAAAATACTCACTTCCCTTTCGGATTTTACAAGATGGTTTGGGATCAGCCACATATACAGTTAGATGGGAGATTGTTTTCCGTTCAGTCGATGAAAGAAATATTCATTTTTATAGAAATCGTAGCTAACACTCTCTGGGAGGGAGCCTAAGTACCAAGTCACACGGGGGAGTGTCCCAATGGTTTAGTGGCTTACATACTGGACTGCAATGTCGTATTAAAAGAGTTCGATCTCCGGCCGCTCTATTGCATTATTTCAGACAAATCCAACATTTTTAGATCTGGTTCTTTATTTTATTTATTCATTTATTTTTAGTCGTTAACAGGGGTCACCGAGCAGCAGATAATAATCGAAAAGGGCACCCCAACCCCCGCTACGGTTGGGGATCCGAATAAAAAACTATCTTACTCGCTATTAATAAGCTTTGCTTAGTACGGCACAGGTATGGAACACACAGTGAGGATCAAACTCACTCTAGTATTAATAACGAGAATTAATTGCTATTTATTGCTCCTTGGTGAGGCGCTCAACTAACATTTAGTGGATAACAAACAGCTGGCACTTAAAACATTTTTTTTAATTAAACACCTGTCCTTTTTATATATATTTATTTCAACTTATTTCTATGTAAGATTATTGCTTTATTATTATTACTAGAAGTGGCTACTCGGTGTCGCCTGAGTATAGGGGGATACTCTCGCAGATTCATTATCACTGAATCACGAGTTGGATCCTCAAGAAAAGGTATGATACTCCTCATCCTCCAGCTGTCTGTTAAATACTACTACGACTGATCTTATGGTAAGGAGGCTTAGTCATTAAAGAACCTACGAAGATAGATATCTTATTATAATGGAGATTGTGGGTTTGTCTGTCTGTAACCGAAACTACACAAGTCACAATTCCCTTTGTTATTTACACACATTCTCCATGATTTTATTTTTTATTTAAATCTCAATTATTAATAAAATTGCTTTACATCATTAAGACTGTTAACAATATCTACATACTAATAACATGCAATTATATTTATATATTCAACGAAATAGTGGTTTAAAGTGTGAATGGGAAGGCTAATTTGCATATTGATCTTAAAAAATTTGATTTTAATAAATATATGCTTAGTATTATTGATTTCTAATTGTTTTGTTTTATCTTAATAAATATGAGCAAAAATCTCGGGGATAAATCTTAACAGAAATCTATTAACATAAAGAAATAACTGTAATTTTATTCTTTTCTTCCTATTTTAACTAAATAGTTAAATTAGGGAAATTTACCACTGAAAGACGGGAGAAAGGGAAAATGGTGGAACAGTTAGTTTCAAAGTTGTTCTATTTTCCGATTATACCCCTCTGTTCCAAATATTTTTATCTGAATTCTTATTCAGTTTCATTAGCCTTCTAATTTACCATGATATTTTATTATATTAAAACTTAAATACTTGCACCCAGAGGGTGCACATATTTGCTAGTACTATTAAACAAAGAAACCAAACAAAACCAGGTCCCAAGTGCCGAAATTTACATTTTGGAGTCTAAAACTCAACTCCCTACAATAAAAAATACATGTCTCTTAATTGGCACGTGACTGTCTACAGCCAAGGATATGAGTTTTCTTGTATTTCCCTCATTTGAACAGTCCCTGACATGTATCTCCTCTTTGGCCCTTACTTAGGCTAGACGTGTGGTCGGAGACAACCCCTCCAATCAATCGGCAGGTCACGTCAAGCACTATCGCCTATATTATTGCCCCAACCCTATTGCCCTTCCGGCAAGCCCCAATCCGCTTCATCATATGGGTGATAGAAGGCCGTGGCTGAGAGTCTTCATGTCCTGGGAAAGACGTCAAACTCTATCTGATGGTGAGTTTCCAGTTCTGGAGTTTTTGGGAATGTGGAGCACCCATTTATCACAATTGCTCCCATGTCCACTGTGACCTAGAATGTTAGGGTCCCATGTATGGGTTATTTAGAAAAATGTGTTAATAAAAAAACTGAGTATCCATTAAGTATGAATTTATTTCAAACCATTGTCGGCATTAAATGACCCACCAAGGTCGATATGCCGTAAAACAAACCAAGCCAATCCAAGCCAAACCAAGCCAATCCAAGCCAAACCAAGCCAATCCTTTAATTGAAACTACCGGAGATTTAACTCTGACTCGTAATCTATCTATCGGTTCCACTGAATGTTCGCGACGATGGTTGGTAGGAAAATAATTACATGAGAAATGTTAAAGAAGACTTTGTTAAAACAGTGGAAAATTTGTTTTTCGATGATATACACGGGTAAAGGTGACGAAGTATATAACCAGACGCTACAGACAAAATAATTTCTGGAATTAAATATGAAGGTGCCAAATGAAATAACACAGCAATAGAATGGTTAAAGAAATAAACAAACATTTACTGAATTATTTTTTTTTAAGTAGAAAGAATAGACTTAAATACAAGCTTCCTAGGAAATACGCACCAGATAACCAGGATATAGTAGATATATTCGTTCAAGTAGTCAGCAAGGTCATACGGTTGACTGGTCTTGCAACTTAAAAAACAGTAAAAGTAAGTAAGTAAAGTCGTCGGGGCGGCCTAAAGTCGGTATCAGCCAATCAGCGAGGGAGTTTATCCCCTTTTCACTTGCGCTAGACCAAGGAGATTATTTTAGCGTCTGTGGTGGAGCGCCACACCTACCATCAGCTCCTTACTTTACCGCACAGATCCCTGTGCTACTCATATGCTGAGTTGGCGATGACCGGTATCGAACTAGGAACCTTGTGGTTTCTAGCCGAACGCTCTACCGACTGAGCTGACCCGGCCCATTAAAAAGACAAAATAAAGTAAACTTCTGAAAGATCAAACGTTTTTTCTGGGTGTTTGACATGTTCTGCACCGTGGTTGATTATCTTATTTGAGTATAGAAGAATTCGTAACTCTGGCAAGGCCAATGCGCAGTCAAACTGTTACGTGGCCTCTGCACAACTGCAGTGACCACTGGTCACTGTGGAGGCGTCTACGAGGAGGTATACAAGAATACGCGAGACGACGCTCTCGTTTGTTTCTTCGTACGAGCACAACTCTGGGGTATATTTATCAACACGAACTCTATTAGCGGTCTTCAGTCAGCCTTCAACCCAAAAGGCAGAGATCCTCCCCTTTGTGTGGTCAGCAGGTATCACGTTACCGTGGCAGGGGCTAATGTAAATAGCCACGCACACCGTTATGGCTAGTTGGCTTATCTCAACAGGCTATCTTTGCGTATGACTTTAGTCTTGCGGTTGAGTCCTAATATTTGTTTACTGGGCCGCGTTCATTCATGAAATCTCTTCGTAGGTTTGTTTTCGTAGTAAGAAAATGATATTAACAAGACTGCTTTGCTTTTCAAATTTATTTATTAAATCAGCTTCTTATTCTTGAGAGAAAAGGAGGTCTTATTATATGTTACTTTAAGTTCGACTTCATTAATCTTCTTCGGGTATAATTAGTTTAGTTCGTCCAGTCGATAAGTTCAAAAAATATTTAGTTCGACGTTCTACGTGACAGCGACAACAAATGCCGTTCTCATCCGTTCGCTACTAATCCCGCAACCCGACTGCCTTCCTCCAATCTCGCGGCGCCAACTAACTCCGTGTGGTCTCTTGGCCCCAACTATCCCATTCAATCAAGGCCAGGTGTATAAGTATCCTCTGGCTAAGAATTCTCTAGAAAAAGACCGTTGTGAAATCTTCCTTCAGTTTCCACGGGCTTCTATCAACTTCTAACAGGTTCTGGGATCTTCGAACACGTGACTCTCAGAGGTCAACCCTAAAACATCTGGGCAGTTAGATCAAAGAACTCATGACCAATAGGTGCCGAAAAGTCTTGATTTTCGGAAATCATTTCTACAATTAGACCCCTGTTTACAACCAATAAACGTTTGAATCACCGTCCTAGTTTTATTACTAGATAGAAATGGCATTTATTATTTTCTCTCGCACCGATTCGTGACAACCCGCGTAAAGTATCTAATTACATTACAAAACCAGTATTATTTCTTCGTTTCGAATTTTCTATATCCAAAATTCCATTTTCCTACTTTTATTCATGAACATTTTTTCGGTGTACTACTATTCTGAAGTTGTTGCCATTTTGGCTTGATAAAACTTTTTATCTGCTTCTTTAGATTTGTATATGGGCCTTGAAGTTTTCATCATTAAAATGTATCTAATAGCGAGGATCCAGTACTGGGGATCTGGGGAGTGTGTCAATTGTATTTCAATGTCTCAGAGAATGATATGCGTCTAATATTCTAGGACATATTCTGGTTTGTACATATTATGATTATTTAAAGGCAAAAAAGCTGGTGATATCCCTCAGAGATTATAATAGGTGGATGCTACATGGGCCGGGTTAGCTCAGTCGGTAGAGCGTTCGGCTAGAAACCACAAGGTTCCTAGTTCGATACCGGTCATCGCCAACTCAGCGTATGAGTAGCACAGGGATCTGTGCGGTAAAGTAAGGAGCTGATGGTAAGTGTGGCGCTCCAGCTCAGATGCTAAGAACAATCTCCTTGGTCTAGCGCTATTGAAAAGGGGATAGACTCCCTCGCTGACTGGCTAATACCGACTTTAGGTCGCCCCGTCGACTTTACTTTACTTACTTACACAGATAATCTATAACTTTTTACAAATACACCTGCACACACCAAATCATTACTACATAGCCGGGAGAATGGCAGCAAGAGGCATTGGCTTACATGAGAAAATAAAAAAAACGGATTTCAGGTATGTTAATCAAGATGAGGGCATCTCTATACAGGATATTAAGCCTCTGAAATTAGAAGACCAGTTCACATAACTAGATATCTTATCTACAGTGGGATGTCAATATATACATGGGAAAAGTATGGCCTGCAATAGACAGTCTAATGATCTTATGGAAATCTAAGTCACTGATAAGATAAAGCGAAAATACTTCCAAGCCGGATCCGTATCAGGGCTACTATATGATTTCACCACTTAGACTCTGAAGAAAGAATTACAGATGAAAGCTAGATGGGAGCTAAACAAGAAATCTACGCGCTGTCTTGAACAAATATTGGAAGCAGCATCTTAAAAGAAAGCAGATGTACGGCCACTTGTCCCCTATCTTACATCCGAGTAATTTTGATTGGTTGGATTTTACGGCATGTCAATCCTCAGGTTATTTTATGCTTTATGTTTTTGTTTTATTCATTCTTGTTAGGTTATCAAATTTAAAAAAAAAATTTAAAGCTCAATTCTTTTCTATTTTACCCATACATTGGACCCTTACAGGTCAGTGTGAACCTAAGAGTAATGCCGATAATAAAGGGGTACTCCACACTAACTGTAACGTAGCGGCGTCGTCACGGTACTAATTGCAATAGTTTTATCTTCGTTGTAAGGGATGACAATAGCACCAATGTTATCCTCCAGAAGTTTATTGAAATAAATTCAAGCTTCTTAACTTCGAGAGAGAGGGTCAGTTTAATTAATATATTCAGTCTTTAGACTTTCGGTCCTTCGATTAAATTTCTGGGTGACAAGCTTTTTCAGTTGGTAAATATTAAGGCTAGCTTTTCCAACACCAACTACACGAGATCCCGCTCGGCCAACTAACTCGTACTGACTCTCCCGATTACTGACCCCGATCACCTCACTCACTCTCCGGCTGACTGCCTCCTGGGCTGACTGACGACTGACCTGTCTCGAGCCCTCGGTTCTTTTATATTCATAGCTACTCCTACGCATTTTTATCTCTGGATCTGATAACGGGCAGTTGTTATATTTCTTTGTTTAATAAAACCGGAAATTCATATTTCCGTTTGTACAATATATAACATAACTAGAGAGCCAGAATTGGAACCACACCAAGAGATGCAGTTTACCGTCATACCCAGTACACCCATCCGAGTAAGACGAACAAGACATGCTAGAGAAGCAATGACGAACCCATAAGTGACGTTCTCCTGTGGACACTTACACATTTACACACCAATGTAGGCCGAGCAGAAAAATGTACATCAATCAGCTCTGTGCAGATTCTGGATGCTGCAGGGTGGATCTAGCAAGGACAGTGGCCGTTTGTGTGTGTGTGTGTGTGTGTGTGTGTGTGTGTGTGAGAGAGAGAGAGAGAGAGAGAGAGAGAGAGAGAGAGAGAGAGAGAGAGAGAGAGAGAGTCAGCACCATATAATGATGATAGCTTGATGCATTATCATATATTTTACCACTCTAGCCCTGTCGACTCGGGCTTTAGAATACACCGACTGTACCTCAGCAGAGGGATGAGAAACTCCCAATGGGGCCACCTGTTGGTCGCACGTGGCGACCTGTGATGCTTAAGGACGGAATCCATGAGGATCAGCAGTCCATTACATGCAACACACTACTTAGACCCTTACTTAGGCTAAACTGGCGGTCGCAGAGGCCCCGTCCGAGCATTCCGCTGATCATGTCAAGCCATAGTCCCTATATGATTGGAACAATCCCATTGCCCTCTTGGCAAACCCCAACTCTTTTTATCATATGGGTGTTAGCAGCCGGTGGATGTCGGTCTTCCTGTCCTGGAAAGGACATTAAACTCTATTTAATGGTGCGGTTCCAGTTCTGGACGTTTGGCGAATATGGAGCACCCCTCCATTGCTTCCTGGTCCACTCTAACCCGGAGTAGTAGTACCTGTTAGGGTCCCGTCTATGGATTAAATAGAAAATATGTTTATAAAAAAAATGAGTATCCGTTAAGAATGAATTTATTTCAAAACTTTATCGACATTAAATGACACACTGAGGTTGATATGCCGTAAAACATTAAACTCTATCTGATGGTGAGGTTTCCGTTCTGGACGTTTGGGGAATGTGGAGCACCCTCCATCACCATTGCTTCCTGGTCCACTCTGACCCGGAGTGGTAGTACCTGTTAGGGTCCCATCTATGGATTAGATAGAAAAATGTGTTTATAAAAAGATTGATTATCCGTTAAGAATGAATTTATTTCAAAAACTTTATCGACATTAAATAACCCACTGAGGTTGATATGCCGTAAAACAAAACGAACCAATGAAACTTACCAGTGTCTTCTTAATAACATTGATTCGGATGTATTCTCAAAGTGAGACTTTTGTGAGTAAATGGGTAGCTCTGTCATTTGGCGTACAAAATGCTAATAAATTTTGAGTTGGCGCCTTCTCCACCAGAAATAATCCCCGGTTCGACATTTTAGCATAAATGGAATGATTCTCTTTGCAGTATTTAAAGAACAATAAACCGACAAGCGTTGCCAGGTTATTCTATGCACTGGAATTTCACATATATATTGCGATAATCTAATTCATTGCATGTTATCGTGTTCCGATTGCCCACTAAGAGTTCTGACGCAAAGAGGTTAATGCAGCCCTGCACATATATATTATGAGATTTTCATGTAATCTTATTCACAAAATTCCCAACAATAGGCTGTAAAGTGCGGAATTAGATATCACATAAGTGAGAAAGCATATTTCCGCTGGAATAAGCATGCTAGCTTCGGAGATTGCACAGTCAGTTGTGCGCCAAGGGAAGAGGTAGATTTTGTTTAGTGTTTTCAGAAAAGATGAAAAATCTCTACCTTTTTCTACTCTAAATTGAAAAAATATGGAAAAATTGTCCAATTTTAGTGTGTGCACATCTCTCTCTCTCTCTCTCTCTCTCTCTCTCTCTCTCTCTCTCTCTCTCTCTCTCTCTCTCTCTCTCTCTCTCTGATTATACCAGGTGTGTCAAAAATGTATGGATATTTTTTGTACTTTTTGTCACACCTCGTATTCTGAAAAAAAAAAACGTTCCATTCATTAACTTTTTTCTGAATAAAAGGTCTACCAGAAAAGTACCAAGTTTAAAGCTGTATTTACCAAGATAGAAATGAACAATGAATAGAACGTTATTTTTTAGAATACACGCTGTGTCAAAAAGTACTTTGATATTGATACTTTTTTGACACACCATATATATATATATATATATATATATAATATATATATATATATATATATATATATATATTTAAAAAGTTGTTTTGGGATGAAACAAAGAAATCACAGTGCTCAGCCACAAATTTGTAGGAGCTTTATTTGCTGAATTTTTTAAATATAAAAATTTTTCATAAGCAACTACCCAGGTTTCAGGTGATTTCACCATCGTCAGGTTGCTCCTGGTGTTTCTTTGAAGAGATTTTGTGTTGTGCAACCTGACGATGGTGAAATAACCTGAAACCTGGGTAGTTGCTTATGAAAAACTTTTATATTTAAAAAATTCAGCAAATAAATATAAAAATATATATATATATATATATATATATATATATATATATATTGATTACAAACGCAGAGCGTCAATGCTGTTGGCTACGTCGATAAGCTGAACATACTGCCTAAGCCCTAAATAGAGATGGTTGTGTAGCATTGTTAAGAACAGCTCCTATGTCGATGATGACCGATTGTCAGCAATCCCAATTCTTTTTCAAAGATAGAGGCTCAGTCCTATCATATGCAAGGAGGAGCTGGAAATAGTAGCCAAGATTTAGATGGACGGGCTGATTGAGTATAGTCACAATTTTAAATTTAAAATCAACAAATTAAATGTAAAATAAAGACTAAAAAAATAATTTTGGAAGATTTTTTCTTTTTTCTACTCTTTTTGATAATCATTTACTTGAGTAATATCTTGTAAAAGAAAGAAAAAATACATCCCCTTGTTCTATTTAAAGGGGCGCCTAAGTTTTCAATAGTTTTCTACAAAAAATATCAGATAACAATAATAAAGTAAACTAGTTATTAAATAATTAGTTGTCTTTAGAATTTAAAAATATGAAATTTGAAACTTAAAATTGGGCGTTTCATATTTTAAATGAATGTTATCTATTAATTACGTATGATAATCATTTCTGCTATTGTAGGAAGCAATGGTAATATTCATCTTAAAGAATTTCAATTTATTTTTATTGAATCAGTTTGATTGAAATGATTCAGTAATTAAACAAAAGAATTCGTTGATTAATAAGCCAACACAGAAAATATTATCAAAATCAGGTAATTCACAGAATTTTGAATTTTTTTTCATCAACAACGATCCCCTATACAAAGATACGTCACGTGTCATTTTCTCTTGGTCATTTCTTTTTTGTAAACAAATTCACAATATATTACGTGTGCAATATTATTTTGCTTTTTTTTTTTTTTTTTTTTTTTTACTGATGCTCATTATGTTACTACTTTTCGACTGAGACAAAAATCTGACCATAAATAATCGATTTAATTAATTTTACTTTGTTTTTAAAATGAAAATGAGTGAAAAAATAGGCAGTGCCTATTTTATACTATTATTTTCGGTCAATTTTCTCAAATATATTGCAACATGCCCGCTTTTTATGTATATATGAACTAAAAAATATTATTTAGGATTTTAAGGCTTATGACAAATTCTTAGAAATCAATAACACAAAATAATAAATACACTCATTACAGAAGAATTAATAACTTTTAAATGAAATATACACAGAAAAATAAGATTATTTAAAAAATTGTTTTCTTCTGTTCACACCTTCAATGTTTTGTCTTTTTAATTATACTGTAATTAGTTTCCCCTTTATATAACACCACCGATATTTTGCGTCCCAAAAATAAGGGGTGGGGGAAAAACTAAGTGACCTGAAAAAATCAAAGTTTTAAAATGAAACATATAGTTCATTATAGAATGCATTCATTGATAAATCAACACTGCAAATTTCATTAAAATCGAATAATTCTTTGATTTTTGTTGTTTTTTTTTCAATCAGGGAGGGGGCGGTTGTAAAATACGAATTTGACGTCATCTTTGGCAATACCTACATAATCCCAATTATCTATCGAGAGCTGAATGGGTGACCCAATGGGTCACATATTGTCTAGTATATATATATATATATATATATATATATATATATATATATATATATATATGTATGTGTGTGTGTGTGTGTGTGTGTGTGTGTGTGTGTATCTATTCAGATAGCTATGGAAACCTTTTTATATTCATGTGTATATATATATATATATATATATATATATATATATATATATATATATCGTTATTTATATCTGTCTGTGTGACATAATGTCATTTTTTAAACGGCGTTAGCTAGTTTAAATTCATAATTTTCCTTCTCCTGAATTGTTTGCTAACCAATGACAAATAATCCTGTTTAACCTACTATTCAACCATTAATGGTATGATAGCATGCGAATCTTTACCTTTCACCAGGTCATTATTGCGTAGTGCAAAGCAAACAGCTTCGTTCAGAAATTGAACCCGATTTACAGAATCTAATTCTTATGATGATAATTGTAAACGCACTCACTTCTGTGTGTCTGTATACTTGTCTTTCTCACTTTCCCAGTCCTAACACCTTTTTTCAAATCCGTTATTTATTTTTAGTAGTTATTCTGAAACGCATAGTGTAACTCTACTCGATGTTTAGGTTATCTTGCTAACAAAAATAAAGATATTA
The DNA here is from genome assembly GCA_023376005.1 of Doryteuthis pealeii. Taxonomy (NCBI): domain Eukaryota; kingdom Metazoa; phylum Mollusca; class Cephalopoda; order Myopsida; family Loliginidae; genus Doryteuthis; species Doryteuthis pealeii. Next base: position 99,304,223 of record CM042137.1, on the reverse strand, counting down.
TATTACGTAATTCTACATTTATTTTCTTTATTTCTGCTGTCCATTTGTTTTTCATAGTGACAATTACGATGTGTCGAGATCAACGAATAGCAGTAAACAGAATTGACTGGAAATAACTAATGAAATAGAATAAAAAACAAGAAATCGTTAACAAAGTCTTGTCAACTTTATTTTTTGTTTCTTCGTGGTGAAAAAAAATCAGTAAAAGAAAATTACAGATGTCTGGAATCAAGATACACATGACATCAATAAATTAAATAAAGTGATTTGGTTTATTTGTTTAACGGCATATCAATTCCTCATGGGTTATTTAATGTCAGACTGTGATTCATTGTTTGGTTTGGTTTGGATTAGTTTTAATTTAGGAGTAGGTATTGATCATTTAGTATAGAACACATTTGACCTTGCAGTTGGTGGAGCTTAGTATACGCTGATTGTATCACCTGCACTAGGGTAAGACTCCACCCCGAATGTAGGTGTTTCCCGGTTAGGACACTACACTGCACACAGTGGTTTGATTGGTGTGCAGTACCTCTTTATTTGCATTAGTAACTTTTTGTCGTGGGTAAGGCGGCCAATATACTCACACACAAAGGGAAGTAAGAGATATGTAAAGTGAACTACTACGAAGTCAACGGCTTCGTAGTAGTATATTTGACATGCCAGTTGACATGCCGTAAAATCCAACCAAATCATCCATGGGTCAAATAGTTCTATTTAAAAATTATTTGTGTTACTTGATATAATATAACAGTGTGAAACGACTTTTAAGAAATTATACAAAAATATACAAATAAACATACACTGTAAGCAATTCCCTGTAGGAATAGAATGACCCGATACGGGTTGATATGGCGTTAAAATTAATGAATAAGTCAATCATCCACCAGGTGCATGTCTTTTTTGTTACCTTCAATGAGTATGTCCTATAAAATCTACTAAACTACTAATGTTAATTTTGCGAAATTCAATGTTGGGCTGCACACACACACACACACACACACACATATATATATATATATATGTTTTAACTATTTGTGTTTTATAGTCCTTTCATTCTTCCTATAATATTTTTGCACATATATTCTATCTTCTTGTGTATCTACTTTGCTGCCTGGGAATCTCTGTTATCTCTTCTGTGGAATGGTTCTCTCTGTTAATCTAGTGTGCTCCCTTGGGACTTCTCCGGAATTCTTCATCGCTGTGTTCATTTCTTTTTTAGTAGCGAACATTAAGTTTTGTATATTTTTAGAATCTTTAGTCGTCTTTATCTAGGCCCAGGTTAAACATCACGCACAGAAGAAATAGCCATCTTAGATACACATCTGCTTCCTTCAAAACCGAAACTAGAACTCCCGAAATTCATTTACTTCCTGCATCCACGAATCGAACTGACTAACAAGATGACATCCATAAGGTCAGTGATAAGTCAAAACCTGTTAATTTGTTGGTTGTTGGCATCCTTCCGTCTACGATATACGATGGAGTAGTGTCCAAAATATTTTTAACTACGTAGCCTGGACGGGTTCATATGGAGGGTGAGATGTTGCCCAAACAACAACCCCCTCCCTCATCTGCACGTTGCCGCTGTGATCCAAAGGAAAGGTAAGGAACCAATGCAGTTTGGCAGCAGTAGTGTCGCTGGAGTTGCTGGGTAGCGCTGGTTTTTAACTTCACAACACCTTAGGGACTCAGGCTCCTGACTTATTTCGGCCCCCCCCCCTGTTAATTTAGATTTACCGTTATTTTTAAAAATTGCTACACTACTGTAATGTAACAGCAATTATTTTCATAAAAGCAGTGTATTTGGTGATTTAAAAAAGATACAGACACACATTCTTAAACATAAAGTATGAATTAATTTCAATCGTACGTATCGTCTAAAATCTTGGACTGAAATGTTGACTTAAAGAGGTTAAAGTTTTGAGCAGGAAACGAAGCGCAGACAATACGACACGACCAGATCAAAGGTCAGATGTCGATTTGCAGAAGACGTCACCTACATAATAAAGTCTTACACTATTTATCATCTAAACTGTCATTTCTATATAACTGGCCAGCGAATATGTTCCGTTGCTGTGAAGTTGATAAATAACCCATTGTTCCACAGCTTTCATACAGTTTTGGTAGTGTATTTCCGTTGAAAAGACTTGGGTAATTTTACTCAACGTTTAACATTACTGTTAGATACGATGAAAGGTCTCCACTGATAGCATTTAAGTAAATTATCTGACAGTCATGACGGTGAAAAGCTTTTCTTACAGCATACACACATGTACATAGATAAATACATCATACCCATGCACACAACCCCTCACACACACACATATATATATATATATATATATATATATATATATATGTATGTGTGTGTGTGTGTGTGTGTGTGTGTGTGTGTGTGTATGTGAATTAACAACCATGAATATTTACATCCTATCAATACATTATAAAAAGTATATTCTTTTTTAATAAGTTATTTTTCTTCTAAACCAAAGATTGCATGTATTTATTATATTTATTCGAACATTGTGTAATCAAAAATATATTATTAGCTATTATTTATTAGTTAATTCTACAGAATTTAAAATCTGTGACTAAATAATATGCATATTTGGAAATCCAAAAATAAATAGTCCTTTTATAGTAATGCAATGTTAGTTTTGGTTACAGTTTTGGTGCATTCTAATATTTGGCTACAATATTTAAATTTAAGGACTACTTTTATTGTATAATGTCCCACTTAAATTCTGGAAACTTTCTTCTATAAGTGAGGTGTGCTTATTTCTGGATAACATTTTATTCATTTGAACACACACACACATACACACACACACACACACACACACGTACGATTAACATTACACTTATCTGATTCCAGCTCCATTAATCAACACGTTAAAACACATTCATGCCCCCTCTACCTACCGCAAAATTCTAACCGAAAATAAACGCACACTACATAAAGAAAAAAACAAACAAAAACTTCAAATAATCGAAGCTTTATATATCAAACCAAAAAACCTACCTTAAACAAAATAAACTTTGAAATTAGTCAACATATTCTCAAATGTTTATAATTTTCCGCCTATCCTCCTTTCACTATACCCCTCTCCTTCTCACAACTTGTGCCCCCCTCCCACATAAAATCACTATTGCAACGCTCGCTCGAGCCACTACTATTCCTACAACCTCCTACTGCCAATGGTTATTACCTCCCACTTCTAATTCCTTGCTACTACTCGCTCTCGTTAAAAACGAGACACGAAATCATACCATCGTTTCCTACCTGAGGATTGCAAATTGTATTGCCGAAAGCGCTCGTTTCAATATATATATATATATATATATATATATATATATATATATATATATATATATATAAGGAGAGGAAAATGGATTCAAAACTTTTCGAAATAACCTCGTCCAGAATTTGAACTGGACTTGTCGAATACATTTGCTTACGCTGATAAAGTTTGTGATATGTGGTTCTCGGTTACTTTATCCATTACTTCACAAAGTAGGGCAAACTAGACTATGTTATTTTTTCACGGCAACCGGTCTAGGAGTAGGAAAATGCTATATTCAAACCTGTTAAACTCCGCTTGAAAATTGACCATAAACCGCTCGAGGCGGAGTGATTGGTTAAATGCACACAATCCTATAATTCCTAAAACTTATTGAAACTATGAAATTGTGTTCAAATTATTAGTATTAGATAGTAATCCTATATCCCATATAATTGATTGATTGATTGATGGATGGATTTTTACGGTATGTCAACCCGTCTAGTGTTATTTCATGCTTGGAAAACAATCCCCTTATACAGCCTCCCAGGGAGATGGAACGAAAATACTGGGAACAAATTAATGAGTAATATAATAGAACATTAACTGGGGTATTCAGATTAAAATTAACGTCGTCTCTTAGTAAAGCGGCAAAATCATTTTATAAAGATTGATTTATTTATTTTAACGGTACTTCAAATCGAACAGGGTTATTTTATGCAATGCTGAAAATATTATGTTATTTTCTTGTTAAATGGATTGGTAATTGCTTTGAGGAATAAGTTTATAGGGTAAAGTTCAAGTTTGTTATTATTCTTGGAATAATTTTATTTCTTTCAGGAAAGACAAAATGTCCATATTGACATTTTGAAATATATCTTTAATTTTGTTAGTGTATTAAAATCGTTGTCTATTAAAAACAAAACCACCACATTATATTAGAATGAATTTAACAGTATAGGTTGCCCAATATGCTATGCATTCAGTCTAATTTTAACGTTTAAGTAAAAAGGAGTGTATTAGTTTTGTGTGACCTATAAGTAGTCGGTATATAGTGACTTGTCTCTTTCAGTTCAGCCGTACGCATAATTCGTCTTTTCCCGCGAATCTGAAAATCGCTATAGCTTTGGAAATAAAGCGTTTTCGCTTAAGATGGCTTGGGCACGACTTCAAAATTGATTCCTTTTCGTATCCCAACGGTAAACCCTGGAAAAGAAAAGTACAAAATTACTTGGCTGACCCGCTGATATTTGGCAAAGAACCTCGGCAGTTGAATGGCTTAAAACGAGTCTTACATGAAGCAGGGTCCAACGAACTGCTAAATACTATGAGAGGCGCTCGTATATTATTGAAGACGTATACAACAAATGAGGCATGAAGCCAAGGCTAATAAGGCATGCCAAAATATGAGACCACGGTAGAAAACATTAAAGCAATGCTAAATTGGTTTAAGGAATTGCATGTTGATAAATGCTGCACGCGGTATACGGACAGCGTTTAAATCCGCGGACTGTGTTACGCTCTCCGGTTCTTTGGAGGAAGCCATTGTTTTATTTGTTGCGTGACTGCTTTGGATAATTTACAAAAATAATTCTGATTATGAAAGTTTCTAAAATACCTGGATTTTCACAGCTTTACTATTCGGTTAATCTTCTCTATATATCGTATATAAAAGGATATTTATATTAATAACCTGTACCATTTTTATTTTTGGATTTATCTGTCATGTGTCGACAGACAACCAGTTTGATGCGCAGGTTCCAAATTAAGCATGTGTTCTTATTGGCGTCATTGAGTCTACACACGTCAATATATTTCTATTTCTTGTAGGACTTAAAAGAGACATGCACACAACATCATTGTTTAATCAGTTTAAGCATGACATCAACAGAACATAACGAGCAGTTCATTGACAACACAATTTTCTCCATTTCACAAAACAACGCCATAGTTCTTTTTTTATGGCCAACTATATTCGATAGTACAAAATATATATAACAAAATATCGTAGGATAGTACATATATATATATATATATATATATATATATATTATATATATATATGTGTGTGTGTGTGTGTGTGTGTGTGTGTGTGTGTGTTGGTGATTGCCATTTCTACAAAGTTCGGTTGTGAGCACACACGTGGCTCAAAAGACCAGCTTTGAATTTGCACGTCCTGTCGCATAAAAGACCCGTGATACCCCTGGCTTTCACTCGTACACACATGTTTTTCACATGGTCGTCTATCACCATGGGACCGCATGTAACTCAAAAGACCAACCTGTGACCGGCACGCCCTGCCACACACACACGCTCACACACACACACACACATACACACACACACACACACACACACACACACCTACATGCATTACTGCACCTAAATATATGTAGACCTAAGGATAGAAGAGCTTATAGTGTCACAATATTTCCTTTATTTTTTTCTTCTTGAAAAGATGCAAATTTAGTATGTTATTTTAACACAAAAAGTAAATAGAATTCTATATCAATAATATAATGCTCTCTTGGAGGGGTGTCATGGTTAGCAAGATAGTCTTGCAGATCTATTACTGAATAGAAAGTTCGATCCTCTCAGGATGCCCTCATACTTGAGACCTTGTGTCACATCCTACACATGGTGAATAGGTTTGGTAAATACCCCTGGCTCTCTGGGAGTGAGGGAAGAAATGTTAAATACTTCCAGCTGTGAGGTTATTTCCCTTATTAAACTATGAATCAGATATAAATCTACAAAGATACACCTGTAAAAGAAAACTTAAGTACCAACATTTATTTGACACTAACAATTTTTGGCATTAAATAAACCTAACTGAAATAAACGAAAATTATTTATAACAATCTTAACGGTTCAGGGTGCTTCATAAAAATAATATAATTTCGTAATCTTTTAACTTGACCTATTCTCATTCAAATCATCACAAATCTTTACAGATTCTGTAGAAATAACTCTAAAGTCTATGTTGTGTGTTTTGTATTCATGAAAATCCCAATCCCTGAAAAAGAAGAGGCGTTTAAACATTAAACAATGTTTTTTTTTGTTGTTTATACATGCTGTTCAACTTTGAGATCATTTGAACGGTAATTTGCCAAGTTAATGCAATTTGTCGACAATGCAATGGGATCAATTTTTTTCTGAAAATCCATGTACACTTTAAATGATATCAACTTTTTGGAAACACACTGTATATGAAATTAAAGTGACGTCACCAGAACTGATCGTATTTCGACCGACTCAACGTTTTGCACCGCTAATCGAACCTATTAAAGCCGCCTGCCGTTTAAATATATACCTACATCTCCAATCACGTGAGATTTGACACTCAAACGAGAAAGCGAATTGAAATTGAAAGCTGTCGTTTATTTCATAAACTGAACGGTTGCCAAGTACGATTATCTCCCTTGTGATATCAGTTTTGCATGTCACAATTTCCGAGTCGCTTTAAAGTGTACACGTTCTACCTAAGGCCAATGCCCGTTCTCTTTTTCTTAGCTAAAGGATGATTTAAACGAGGAAGGAAAGACCAGATGTGTGGAAAACAATTAAAATTGAAGTTTGTATTTACCAACACAGAAACAAACAACCAATCAAATGTTAGATTTTTTCAAAGAGCACACTTTGGACTTCAATGGATATGTTGTCATATCGGCGAGGTTTAGAATATGCTGACTCAATTCCCTGCAGCGGGGTAAGACTTCCCAAAAAGGGTGTTCCAGGTATGACATGCTAACATTAATCTGGAGTTATGGCGAGTGTGAAATGCTTATTCATAAATATTGTTACATAATTATTAGATACCTAATACTTATGTACAGTAGTGTAGAAATCAAAATGGCTGTTATGAGTTGCAGCCCACGGCCTTGAAGGATTGAATGACAAGGCTTGACCTCATCCTGATCCTTCCGGTAGATACCCTGAGAATCGGTGGAGAAGACCCTCTTCCGGTTTAGATTAGAAAGAGATTTTTAGTCAGATCGGCCAAAACAACGACGGTGGTGAGTCGTGTTATGCACGCTGCCGACTCGATCTGCGCAGGTAGTCTGGTGGGGATTTCAGAATAAAATATGATCTAAGTAAATCGAAGTCTTGTGTTATTATCTAAAAATTACCAATGACACATGGCTTCTGATAAAGAGAAATCCCCAATGGAAGACCAGACACGAAGTCCCCAAGACGAAGTCCAGACGCTAGAAGAAGAATAATAAAACTAAGAAAGGAAAGAGAGTATACAACAATATTACTTTAGAAATCAAACAAAGAGGAGAGCCTTAGAGAATTGGGAAGGTGTAAGAACTGTTGTACAGCCATCACGTCTCTTCTTTCCATATTACAGAACTTAGACACTATGTCATTGTTTCTCTTTTGTGCTGTCCAGACATTTCTGCTATGTCTTCTAAGTTGGCTGATTCCTATTCTGTTCTTCAACTCTGCTTTCTTGGGACTTATTGGGTTTTCTTCATCCTGTGTCCGTTGTTGTTCTTAGTAACGAACACAAAAATTTGAATATTTTTCTTAGACGTCTTTATTTAGACCCAGTTAATAATCACGCGCAAGAGAAATAGCCATCTGGCAAACACCTCTACCTCACTCGAAAAAACACGACTAAACTCCCTTTTCTATGTCTAATTTCTGTTCTTCCGAATAGATTTGACCAATCAGAGCCCATGTACAAGGTAAACGAAAGATCAAATCCTGTCAGTTTACATGTGCCGTTTTTTTTCGATAATTAAGAATTACCGTTATGTTTAATTTCTTCTTTATCATACATTGTTTATAGGCAACCTAACAATCATGTAACACTGGGATCACTGGGAAGAAAAAAAAATACAGACATGTACGTATAGACAACACTCCTAGCCCACTAACACAAATATCAACAATTTCATACTGAAGATACAAGTACCTTGTAACTCTTCTTCTTTGACACCCTCGCCGATGAGAATACATGTTTATTAAAAAGTCACTATTACAAAAAATATCCGAGTTATTTTATAAACATATTTTTTTTTGTTATTATTCATTTTTATTTTTGCATGAAAAATATCTGACATTATCATTACATTTGTGCTAATATTTTTCTATTTTTCCCTCTTTAATCCCAATTGATGATAGCGGTTATCACTACGACGGCGCGGAACACCGAGTATCGGACATAACAAAATAGTATCCTTTCTTGTCCCTGGTGTTATCTGTGTCATATAAATAATGACCCAATATATATATATATATATATATATATATATATATATATATATATATATATATAATGACCCACAATATAGGGATAGATAGTTAAATTAATAACAATCAATGTTTTAATGATTATTCCTCGCAAACACTAAGTGTAACATTGTAAGCAAATGGTTCAGGGGTGTGAATAGATGTTATCATAAAAAACACAATCTGGAATAAAGATGAGTTGTTCGATATCCCTTCCAGCGGACAAGATGAAACTAGATATGCTTCATCTAATACTCAGAAACATGTCTAGCCGATATCATTAGCAACCGACCATAGAAGTGCTGATGAGAGCTGGTCAGACGATGTCACCAACTCGAGATGGAAGTGTCGTATCCTGAGAAGCCAAAAATAAGACGACGGACTTTGTGAATCTCTCTCTTTCTCTTTTCATGGCTGGGGTACGAGGAGACAAACATTTACCTGAACGAGGAACATATCAAATATACGAGAAGTATATTTTACTAGAAAAACGAAGAAGATAGACCGCACGTTGTGTTCGTTATCCATTTCTTCCGGATTCCAAGGCTTCAATAGAAAATAAAGCAATGGAATACTAACGGTTGATATGAGTTCTGTTTTTCTCTTATTTCATCCCCATCCAACGATTACATTGAAGTCATCGGTAAGTAAGTAAGTGAAGTCGTCAGGGTGGTTTAAAGTCGGTATCAGACATACAGTGGGGGAGTCTATCCACTTTTCACTAGAGATAGATCAAGGAGATTGTTTCGGCGTCTGAGGCGGAGCGCCACGCCTACCACCAGCTACTCTTACGCTGAGTTGGCAAGGGCCGATATCGAACCTGGAACCTTGTGGCTCCTAGTAGAACGATATAGTGACTGAGCTATGCCGGCCTCTCTGTTTGATTTTCCTTGTTTAATGGCATATCAACTTTCTTAATTAATCTCAAAGCCATCCTTGTATGCATTTATTGACACCTCCACACGAGCAGAGTTCTCTTTCTCCTAGACCAGTGGCATACCAAAGAGTCCAGTCTTCCCTACTACCCATAGCTGGAGGGGGAATAGTTGAATTCATACATTTTCGAGGGGTATTAGGGCTATGTGAAATGCAAATAATCTCGTCCAGTAATTGAACTCGGGTCGCCGTGTCTATTTCCTACGACGATAACTATTACCCAACGGGCGCTCCTAAGAGAAAAATAAGTTGAGCTTAGATCTGATCCAAGTATAGAGCATCCATTGAGGATCATATTCACTATTCAGTAGCAATGGATATGTGTTGTATACCTACTAAAATATCTCGTGTATATAATAGAGAGAGACAGAGACGTGATAGAGGAAAGAAGGGCTCTTACTTGTTATAACTCAGCTGGCTGCCATGTTCTTCAGTCGATCTACTAGGCGTTTTTCTTGTTTAATTTAACTCAAAAAACAAGACTTCATTTCAATAACCCAGCCCGTGATTCCGCCGCGGGGGAGAGGCGACATCAGAGCGAGCGACTTTCGAGTCTGCTCACTCTGAAACCTCTGGTCGCTCTGATCTAAAACTACATCCACCCTAATTGTGCGCTTTTCGGAAAGGTGCAGTTGGGGTCAATCATAACCCCAACGGCTATGGAAATTTTCCACGTCTCATTTTAAATCTGACGAATCTTATTAAAAAAAACTCTATTACAGTTATGTACATAATTCATAAGCTGCTTATAAATTATGTAAGTATGTAAGAATAGCATTACTAAGCATTATACCAAAAAGAAGATATTATTGTACAAGAGTAGTAATAGTATTTAAACCATAGATGGGGAAGTTGGTTCATACCTTTTCTAAGAATATTAGTTGAAGTCCAGCACGTTATTCACTAAGCCACGGTAACTCCTCATCATTATCCTATAATTCGATTTTCTCCCCAAACTTGTACAAAACGCTACACTGTCTTATTTTTGTTTTAATCATTAGCTTTCCTTTTTGCGTTGCTGTAACTAATAACACACACTGTCTTTTAGTTCTTGTATTTTCTGACAAGACAAACCTTTGATCTGCTAAAACGTGATAAATGTACGGTGTCGAACATAATCGTATTTTGCTAAATTCACTTATTTCTTCCAATTTAACACCTCGGATGAGGAAGAAAAAAGAATTAGTTAAACAATTGGTTCAAGTATATTTCATAATCACCTAAGTTCATATTTGTGAATCTTGCCTTGATTTACCAGTCTAGGTTTGATCAAAGAGTGTCAAAACTGGGACTTTTTTTTAATCTTAAAAGTTTAAATGAAGATATAACACAATTGAGTAACTTATATAATTGAATGAATTATTTCTAAAAATTTAGAGCAGGGGTTCCCGACAAGGGAATTACATCATTCCAGGGGCGCAAGAAGCGTCCATTCAAATTTAGATTATATGTTTTTTGTAATTAATATGATTTATATGTTTGTTTCTTTTTTTCAGGTTATTGTTATTATTAATTACAGAGTGAATATATATATATATAATATACAAAACCCTTCCGCACGAGCAGGATGTCACACAACTCAATTTCTTAAGCGGAGTTTAACAGGTTTTTCTTCTCCTAGACCGGTTGCCTAACCAAGGTTAAAGCCCAGTATGCCCTACTATATACCCATAGCTGGAGGAGAGTTGAATTCATACCTTTCCCAAGGGTATTAGCGCTAAGTGAAATGCAATGACCACGTTCAGGATTTGAACTCGGGGTGACGAGTCCATTTCCTATGACTTTAACCATTACACCACGCACTTCTTACAGAGTGAAATATATATGATCTTTTGATAAAACTGTAGCATGGATACACATTCTATATTTTTGAACAAAAGTATAAATCGTAGGGGTGCGAGCCCAGAGTAAATCTCTTTTAAGGGGTGCGAAGTCAGATCAAAACTATTCAAAGGGGGTGGGAATAGAAAGAAAGTTTGGAAACCTCTGATCTAGACTGTTGTCTAAACGTTTAGACAAAGGAGAGATGAGCCAGTGCTATTTTTAAAAATATATTTTAACAGACGTTTTATCAAATCCTGATCCTGTAAGTTATTTTAAGGGAGGGTGCTCATCTGCAAGGCATATAATCAGCGTATTCTAATCCTCATCATCACAGTGGATGCTCATTTGAATAAATATAGTTGAATTTCCAAACAGTGAGTAAATAAAAACGAATTCTTTTTTTTAGATATAGATTTACACCCTTTGTGGTGTAATGGTAAGCAACGTAATCTAGCAGATCCATAACTATGGAATAGTGAGTTCGATCCTTGCTGGGGGCTTAATACACGCGTCATAGTATCACATTCATAGCGAACGGGTTGGGAAAATACCTGCCTTCATACAATGTAGAAAGTTTTTTCCCTTCAACTTAATCCGCTCTATGGTTATATACACTTCTCTGAAATTATTCCAGTTTTGGAATTCGATCTTAAAGTCTTTTACTGAAAGAGTGGGAAACTATCATAGCGCATTTTCTTTCATTTCTTCTACCGTCTAAAATAGTTGTTCTTTCATAGTGGATTTTAGCTTTGGTAAGAAAATAGTCTTCACGGGCCAAATACTAAATATTTTCAGACAGATCAATTTGACGTCAAGATGGGATCCTATCAGGTACCACCATCCCGGGTTTAGAGAGAACCTGGGAGTGATGTCAATGAAGGAGTAATCAACACAAGACCTTAAGAACTTAAGAAAGAAAGAAAGAAAGAGAAGAGGAAGAAAGAAGGAGGAAGGAAGGAAGGAAGGAAAAAGAAAGAAAGAAAAAGAAAGAAATAAAGAAAGCGAAAAAGAAAGAAGAAAAAAAAAACAAACGAAAGAAAGAAACATAAGAAACAAAGAAACAAAGAAAGAAAAAATAAAGAAATAATGAATGAAGAAAAAAGGAAGTGAATGAAAAAAAGAAAGACAAAAAGCAAGAGAGAAAGAGGAAAAAAAGATAGAGAGAAAGAAAGGAAAACGAAAGAAAGATTGTGAACGAAAGAAGAAAGAAATCGAAAAAGGAGAGAAGAAGAATGTGTGATATAAAGATAAAACAAATGAAACTCCTCTTACCTCGGGCTAGGAAAAGAAATGGCACCCGAAGGTTAAGTTTCTTTTATAAGAGTACAGACCGGAAGTGAGGTGGTTTGTGGGAGAAGAGTGGAGTAATAAATGAGCCGAATTTCTTGGCAGTGGGGTGAGCGACGTGTTGGCGAACAGACGGTGAGCGAATTGATTGCGAGCAGACAGAGCAGACAGATACATTTTTTGAGTGCAGAATTCACAGAATGATAGAAAGATTAAAGAGAGAAAGAAAGAAAGGGAGAGGGAACGAAAGTGCACTCGAAAAGGGATGTTATATAGTGGTCTTTTCACGATACCAAATCATATACGTTATATATCTTTCTTACTTCTTACTCTGATTGTATCCTCTGGCCGGCTTTGCTTCTGATCGTCTATCATCTATCTTGGTCTGGTATATCTTCTAAGGTCTCGTCTGGTCTTCTATTGAGGATTCCGGGTCTGGTTTCTGTTGGGGTCTCTCGTTATCAGAAGCCTTGTGCCATTGTTAGTTTTTAGTAATAAACACAAGACTTCGATTTATGTTGATGTTACTTTATTCATAAATCCCCAGACCAGACAATGCGCGCGGATCCTTACATCTTGCTAGGTCGGCTTCTAACTTCTAACTCTCTTACTCTCTTAGTATCCTTAAACCGGAAGAGGGCTTTCTATGGGGTTCTCACGGTCTATCCCCAGAAAGCAAGGTCAGATTGAGGTCAAACGCTGTCACTCACTCTCAAGGCCATCAGCTGTACTGATCGCCATAATGATTTCTACAATACCTTAAAAATGTATTAGGGATCCAATAATTATGTAACAGGGAGCTGACGGATAGAAAATGATAGTATATCGTGATTCATTAAATTTTACTGGTTTTCCATCGTTTATCGTTTGGAAAACCCACTATTCACAGGTTTACTTTAATACAAGTTATTCATCATTAATGAACGTCGCAGGATGCATTCCTTTTTTTTTACACAATACAACAAACTAAAACGTCTCGCTGGCTGCTCGTTTTAAAAGTTTCCTTTACTTTTAGACATACGTCATAGTTCTATCAGACAAGAAAGGTCGTGATGGACTTGTCTAGGAGAAACAAAAAAAAATGATGTAGTGAGGATGATTACATTGATAATGATCAGCCAAGATTGTAATGAACAGAAAATCGCAAAGATGAAGTATAAAACGCCAGACATGTTTGATATTAGAATATGATTAAATACACAAATTCAAACATTTGTTTTCTTTTATCTTACGTCTATTATAGGTGATAGCAATATCATCGTTAAACTTTTCAAACCATTGTCTGCTTAACGATTCACGTATTCGTAGTCACACACGCACACACTCACACACATACAAATACACACATACACACACACACACACACACACACACACACACATATATATATATATATATATGCGTGTATGTATAATCATATGTATATGTGTGTGTATGTCTGTGCATATATACTGAGTCTCTCTATACTCCAGCAAATATATATGTACATACACCCTGGTGCAAATACGTACAATTATTAGGTATGTAATAAATGAAATGTTTTCAATGTACTACCCTCTCGTGTGTATAAGATTTTGTGGTAGTAAAATATAAAATACTTAGTTGCAATATTCGATAATAATTTTCGTGTTACAATGTCTAAATATGTACTTCGCAGAATATTAAACACTTTCACTGTAGATATTGCCAGCTTTAAACACTATAAAATAACAATACTACTACTACTACTACTACTACTACTACTACTAATAATAATAATAATAATAATAATAATGAGAATAATAAAAATAATAATTGAAGAAATAGCACATCAGAAGACATGGACATGGCTAAGAAGAGGAAATAATAATAATACATAATAAACAATATTTTGGCTGATGTGCCCGCTGACATTTTTCAGAGTTTTTTTGTCAAAATCAAGAACCTTCTAGAACTTGGTAACCAACTCTTCGAACTCGAGACCATTCTTGTTGAACTCGGGAGCCTTCACAAAACTTCGAACCGAACCCTTTATTCAATCCATCGCAGTAAACTGTTCTCATTCCATTAACCATGACCGGTTACAAATGTTAAGCTATGTTAAGTATTCTATATTATTATCACTCGTGATCAGGATTGAACCTGAAACCTTCAGATGATTTTAATTTAGAACTGTATAAAGTCAACCTCTATATCAGTTGTACCATGTGCCTAACTGGAAAATCCAGAACTGAAAGAGTTATCTTTAGCATGACACTAAACTGCATCTGATGGTGAGGGTCCGGTTCTTGATATCTGGTGAGTGCCGTTTTATTTCTATTCTGACCCGCAGTAATATAATATATGGTTTAAATAAATATGCTTAAAATCATTCTAATTCGATAGGTTCGTGTGCAAAAAAATCTTAAAAACAAATATGCAAAATGTAAATATGAACGCGATTCTTTGACACAATTTTTTATCAAGACATTTTCTATTTAACCCATAGATGGGGCCCTAACAGGTACTACCACTCCGGATAAGATTGTACCAGTGACAAAAGGTGATGAAGGGCTGCTCCACAATAAATATCTCACCATAAGATAGAGTTTGACGTCATTCCTAGAACATGAAGACTCTCAACCAACTTCTAACACATATATGATAAAATGGGTTGGGGCTGGCCATAGAGGCAATAGTGTTGGGTAAATCATATAAGTGCTAGGGCTTGACATGACCAGCCGATTGACAACCCACGGCCAACAGGTGGCCCATTGGGGGAGTATTATCCCTCTGCAGTTGTGCAATCGGCGTATTCTACAGCCCCAGCCGACAGAGAATATCATTATTGTTGGTGTTTTATTACCAGTTTTCGTCCATACTAGCGGAGCTACTCGAAATTGCCAGGAATTTCAAAATTTCAAAATAAATCTCTCATCTGAAATTACACTGGTTTACAAAGAAATTGAGGCAAGCACAAACATAACTGTTTTAACCTAATTTGGAGGTGCTGAATTCAGATTTGAAATCCGTTTTTACTCATCACCTCTAGTTTTTTTTAGATCTGCATACTATACATTGTGTACACATACTGTACATAAAGGCGTATATGCATTCAGGATTAATGTCTAATATTGTGTGACTTATGTCTTCTTTTTAGTTATTATGCAATAAATGTAATTGATAGCATTACATTATATATATATATATATATATATATATATATATATATATAATATATATATTAAGACGGATTTTGGCAGTTAAGCGTAGCCAACACGTGTCAATGAACAGCCAGTAGTGCACTGGCAGTCAGCAGATCATCTAAGAAAACACATTTCTAACTGTCTGCGGTACTATGAATTGTGTACATTGTGTCATCCAAGTATATTATTCTTTATCTATCCTATTTTATCTGTAATAAGCTGCTGCAACTGTTGAAATAAGCACGTATATACTCTGTATGTACTAAAAATGAGAATATCTAAAAGACAGAGTACTAGAGGTGATAGAGCAAAACTGTTTATAAATTTGAATTCAGCACACCCAAATTAGTAAAAAAAAACACCTATTCACATTCTTGCTTCTGACAAAAAATATTTTTTGTAAACCAGTGTTATATATAGAATGATAAAATTATTTTTCTTTTGTTGGCTTTTTATGAGTTTTATCATTTATTAATTTTGTTTTATTCTAATCATTTTCTTAGTAAAGTTTTTAATATTTCATATATTTATAATCCTTATTTTATTCTGATTTAGTTTCTTTTTAATGGAAAATGATGGGTAAAAAAGTTTGATTTTTAATCCCGTCTCGGACAAAAATATAATGTGCATTTTATTGAAAACTTGTCTTTATAAAAGAATGTGCGATCAGTCGTTGAACAAACAAACATGCAGACATAGAGAATGACACACAGAATCTTTCTAATATATATATATATATATATATATATATATATATATATATATATATATATATACTAGTTTTGCTCTTTAGATTATGCATTATGTTGTAACTTCCAAATTAACTGGTGCATGTTAGCTGTCTTTCTTTCTATAGTTATCTTTCTCTTCTTTCTTTCTTTCTTTCTCTCTCTCTCTCTCTTTCTCTCTCTTTCTCTCTCTCTCACACACACACACACACACACACACACACACACACACATACTCACACACAGTTAGACACACTAAGGAAAATAAGGCACACATTTTTTATCAAAGAAATATATTTAACAAAAATAAAACTTTATTTGACAATAAAAATCAAATAGAATATGGTAATATATTACCTGGTCGACTCGTTCGTAGTCAGGGACCAGGTGCAGATGATTTGCGTGTGGGCGCAGAAAATGTGTGGGTGCCAAACATGTGCCTGAAAACAAAAACAGGATATTGTCTTGAACGCTTTGAACCGACCTCTGATACCCGGAAATGACAGGTGTAAATTGACAATGCGTAGGCACAGAAAATGTCTATGTGTAGTCTATAACCAATGAAGTGGGCGAGGAGGTGTGTCTATAGAAAAAAACTGCGTGGGTGTCAAGATCAAAGAGGCGCAACTCTGTTGTGTTAAAGAATTAGTTTTAAAAAAACTTAGAAATCTGGGTTGAGCAAAACGAGATCGAGATTGAGATCGCAGTCAGAACTCCCGAAAGTCCTGTGTATGTGCACTTCTGTACTGATGACTCTAAGTTTACACACAATCGAAGAATAAAACTACTTTTTCATAGATACATGTGATCCGTGTTCTTTGTTTTGTCCAGTGACAGTATATAACAATATGTGTGAATAGGCATGTAAAACTCGAGTAACATTTGATAACTTCAGAAATAAGCAGATAAATCATTCGGTCCAATTGCCTATGCATACAAATAAGGGGTTAATGTATTTTAGTTGTGGGGTAGATTAGATCATACCTTCATACTCACCTTACCAAATTTAACGAAAAAAACAAACTTTTATCTAGTTGATAAATATCGCTCACTTGTAATTTTGGAGGTTATTTCTGAGTCAGCCAGATTTGCAGAAAAGATGCACTCAAAAATCTATAGAAATTCTAACAGAAATATGATTGAAAAATAATATTTATAACCCGGGAATTACATAGAGAATTACGAGGCTGTTCGAGAAAGTAATTACAAAGGTTTTTTTTTCTTTAATTTTTAGTTTTGTCAGTAATCTGATCACTGTTGACCTTGAATACGTTTGAAAATATTCAGTTCTGATTTACCTCTCAGAATTCAAGTTCAGCTGAGTAATCTTGGATTATTACGAGTATTTCTTTAAATATGCCTGAAAAACACGTAAGGCTTAGAATAGGTTTAGTGTTCGTAGATTACTTTTTTTTTCATTTAATGTCATATCAGCCCTTGTGGGATATGTAATGCCAAATGTTGTTTTTTGTGTTTGTGATTTTTAAGTGAACAGTTTGTAGTTATTTTTTTTATTTGGTTTGGTTTTATGAACTGGTACAGGGTGAGCCAAAACAAACAGAACCCAAATTCTGTTTCTTTTTGTTTTGTTTTTGTGTCACCCTGTATATATATTATTACTGAGGCAGACTATCAGTACAAAAAATAAATAAATAAAACAGAACCCAAATTTCATTAACTTCATGTGTATTAATAAATTTGCAGAATTATTCAACTGGTGGTTTATTCTCGTTCACGTATATGATAAAAAAGGTTGTGTGTTTGCCAAGGAGCAATTTAAAGAATACAGTCGGGAAAATCATATTGATTTTGTTGGGCTTCTTCCGTCCGTCTAACCTAAGTAAAGGCAATGTGGGATGCTGCACGTCACGGGACCACTTAGTACCCTATCACAGACTGGCCAGCTAACGCGATCTTTATGCTATATTGTCACCTGCTTCGTACAATGACGGATCTCCTTTCTAGGGAAGACTGCGTGGCGTAGTAGCTAAGGATCCGGACTGCGACACCGTATTGATCTATTCTAACTCCTTTAGCGTTTCCTTTCTGAGTAATACTTCCCTAGGAAAAAGGTATGGACTCTTTTACCCCCAACTATGGTTAAAGATTAAAATAATCCATGCCATTGAACAATGGCAGTTTGCGACCATTTTATTATCTTTAATACTACTACAAATGCTAATAGTAGTTGCTGCTATTAGTACTACTTCTTTAGAAATCATTCGTAGAGTGACGGTTATCATCATAGGAAATGCATTTGCCGGACCGAGTTCAAATTCAGGTAAAGATATGAATTCATATATCCACCCAATTAGGAATAAATAGTAGTGCAGGCTGAGTTCTTTAACCTTGGAAAAGGAAACGGTTTTGAAGAAGTCAAACTCTAAATTCAAACCAGTTATAAACCACTTAAAAATGTCCTTGTGTCACCTCGTACGCATAGCAGAGATGCTGGGCAAGTATATACAACTACAGGTAGATTTACAGCCCTCCTTCTATGGTAATTAAGTTTGAAGCTGCGACACATCTATTCATAAAAATTATATAGCAATTAAATGCAAATAATTACGAAGTATCCTACAATTCACATCTACTGATAAATTATATTTATCAGGGTGAGCACAAACACATACCCAACACCATTATTATTAAGTGACAAATTTGTTTTGAAATCATTTTATTCTCTAAGTTTTAACGGTATTTTAGCTACATTTCTCTAACCAACATTTTGTAAGTATATGTCAATTTAGCTTTGTAAGCCTATAAAAAAAAACACTCCTTAATTTCCCTAAGTTTTAGATCTGTAATTTTGCCACCAAGGGCCAAGTCGATCATAACTTCGCCTTGAGAATTATTAGCCTTTTTTCTTGTTAGGTTTTACGGAATGTAAATTCTTGGGTTATTCTATACCGAAGACATATATATTTTATTAATTCTTGTTGGGTATTCACATTTTAAACTCATTTTCATCTATTTAAGTACTTAACAGGTATTACCACTCCGGGTGAGAGTGGACGTGGGGAGTTGGGGGTACTCCACATTCCCCATAGCTCCAGAATTGAAACCTCACCATTTGATTCATTTTAACAGTAAACTTGAAAATCAGTGTTTGAGCTGAAGTTCGCTGGGTAATGTCTTAATTCTCCTCATTTATTATACAATAATGATTACGAGATAATATTTTCGTCGTGGGTGTTATATTAATCAAATAATCGATTGTCTGCCATTCAAGCAATAATTAGTATTTATATTTCGATAGTTTTTGCTGATTACTACAGATGTTTGGTAATAATCGATAAAAAATGAGATGAGGAATTATTGTTCGTGAATTCTGCGTGATGAAAATTCTAAAATTATACAAAAATATAAAAATCAGTCGTAAGAAATGGAAAAGTTATTAGAGTTGTGCTTTAGTTACCTCTAATTTGAACAACAAAAATAAAAAACAACAACAACAACAAATAATAATAATAATAATAATAATAATAATAATAATAATAATAATAATACGAGCCCATCCAAACAGTAGTATTGTTGAGATGTGCTAGATTACTCAGTAGAGTTCTAGAGACTCGTGGTGATTTGGTGTTACACCGAATCCAGTGAAAGACCACAAGCGTTAACTAGCATGAAAAAACGCGCAAGGAGTAAAATAATAATAATAATAATAATAATAATAATAATAATAATCTTCAGCTGTACGGATACTTACCACCCATCTGATAAATCATCTTATTAACACAAACAAGGCATGATGTGCAGCTGAAGAGCTAAGGAAAAATAGGGACACACCAGCAACAACTTACAACCATCAGTGCAGGGAAAAAGTAATTGCATATTTTGTAAAGCAGATACTTGAGAAATGATATAGCAACTGGATAAAACTACACAAATATATATATATATATATATATATATATATATATATATATATATATATATATATATATATTTAAACGTCTGTTCATGGGGGGGTGAGAAAGTATTGGGCTATTGCGAGAGTAAACATCAGGATTGGTTTGATGAGAATGATACTGAAATTCAGGCACAACTGGATTCAAAGACTTAGTCACTCCATGCGTAACTCTATGGTAGTCTAACAGAAGGTGAGCAAGATCGATTTATGACAGAATTAAGATTATCAAAAGGAA
>CM042137.1:99263608-99278608 GCA_023376005.1 Doryteuthis pealeii | reverse complement strand
GAACTGCTTTGGGATCTCCACCTCTAAAAGTATATGTAATTTCCCAACCCCTCCACACGAGCAATATGTGATACAAGGTCAATTATTTATACCAAGTATATATGTATTTACCAACCTCTCAGCACGAGCAGGATGCGACAGATGGTCAATTTCTGAAACGGAGCTTATCAGGTTTGAATTCAGAGTTTTCCTTCTTCTGGACTAGTTACTTATCCAATTCTTATTATAGTGAGCCCAGTCTGCCCTACTATTTGTCCATAGCTGGAGCGAGAATATATGGATTCAATCCTTTCCCAAAGGGTATTAGCACTATGTGAAATGCAAATAGTATCGTCACTAATTCGAACTCGGGTTGATGAGTCTATTTCCTACAACTATAACCATTACACCACGCACCTCCATAATATTTTAAACCAAGTATAACTGTTTTGAATTCAGGGCTTACCTTTTCCTGGATTGGTTGCCATATCAAGGCCCAGTATGCCCCCTGATTTACCCACAGCTAAAGAATGTATAGTTAGTTTCATACACTTCCCATGGATATTAATGTTACTAGCAAATATATGCACCCTCCGGGTGCAAGTATTTAAGTTTTAATGTAATAAAATATTGTATTAAATTAGAAAGGCTAATGAAACTAAATGGGAAATGCCGATAAAAAAAGATTTGAAACAGAGGGAGTATAATCGAAAGATAGAACAACTGAAACTTACTCTTCCATCACTCTCGTCTTTCATTGTTATTTTTTCTAATTTAAGTATTATTTAAAAGAGTAAGTAAAGAATCAAATTACAGTTATTTTTTCTTGTTAATGGATTTCATTTAAGATTCATTGAAGAGATTTTTGCCCATATTCATTAATATAAAACCAAACAATTAGAAATCAATAATACTAAGCACATATTTATTAAAATCACATTTTTAATATCAATATGCAAATTAGCCTTTCCGTTCAAACTGTAAACCGCTATTTTGTTGTATATATAAATATAATTGCATGTTGTTTGTATGTTGATATGGTCAACAGTAATAATAATAAAAAATTTTATTAATAATTGAGGTTTAGATAAAAAATAAAATCATTGAGAATGCGATGCCAATAACTAAGGGAATTGTAACTTGAGTAGTAATATAGTTTCGGTTACAGACAGAAAAACAGACAATCTCCATTATAATAAGATGTGAAATTAAACTCACCTTGGAACTCGGTTTGCCATGCCCGTTTCATACATCGATGCCCATTACACAACGAGCGCCTCGATAAGTATAATGCAAAACCTGACACTTACTTTGATTCACTAATTTCATTATATCGAATCTTAACATTTTTGCTTAACCCTGTAAAGTAAATATAAAGATAAAATGTCCCTGGTCACAGACTAAAAATTACAACAATTTCTCCATGACGCTTTTTTGCCTATGGTTTGTTTTAGTCACCTAAATATCAAGACGGTAAAAAAAAACGTGTTGTTATGTTTAAATTTGTATTACGCGCAATGGCCACCTGGGGAACCATGAACGATAACGTCTCGGTGACATTAATTTTTAAGTCTTCACGAAAACACAGTTAGTTTGGTGATTTTCTTGTGTGTATCGCTGCAATAAAATGTGATATTATGATCAATTTACTTAATGTCGAAAATAACACAACAATCTTTCTCTGCATTAGTTCATTAAAGTATGTTGAACGACACCAGGAGTTGAATCAGTGTTACGAGGGTGTGTCAAAATGTGGAAATATGTTGGTCGGTATGTAACCAAACCGTTCCCCAGGAGAAGGGTGTGACACAAGGTCATCAGTAGGGGCATCCGGCGAATATCGAGTTCGTCATTCAGTAGTAATGGATCTGCAAGACTAGCTTGCTAACCATTTTAACACGATGGGACGCCCTAATTTGAAATATTTTGGTAAGCGAACGCCGCTCTGATGAACGAGTAAGGTAGTCTGATTTGGGAACTTATGCTTTACGAGGTCGAACAGGCCCTAAAGCCCTGGAAGAACCCACAAGTATTTGCTCTGCCAAAGGAAAGGTGTCCAGTAACAATAAATTTCGCTCGGGTGCACGAACCTCGAGGCCAGGTAATGGTCAGGTAGGCATAAAACCATTGATTGTACCCCAAGCCATTATAGGTTATTCCGGGTAGCAGTACTCGTAGATTATTATTATTATGAGTTTTTCACACCTGTCGTAGCTGGTGGTTCATTGGAGGTTGAGTGACAGCAAGTCTTCTCAGGTCTCCAGGACTATTCTGAGTATTCTAGCCCATCAGAACAGTGCTATAGTTTGGATGGTCTCGATTGTTTTCCAGAATTTTGGAGGTCGTTTCAAGGGCACCAATTACAATTGGTACGACCTTTACTTTCATCTTCCAAAGTTTCCTCAGTTCTCTGGCAAGATCTAAGTATGTGTTTATCTTTTGGCTTTCTTTCATTTTCAGTCGGTGGTCTGCCCGGACGGCAAAATCCACGAGATGACAGGTTCTCTTCTTCTTGTCAATCAATACTAGATCCGATCTCCTGGTCGTGATTAGGTGATCCATCTGTACCTGGAAGTCCCAGACATTATTATTATTATTATTATTATTATTATTATTATTATTATTATTATTATTAGAAGTAGTAGTAGTAGTAGTATAGCAAACCTAATCATCTATTTTATCCATATATTATGCGTATTTTCTTTCTCTTAAACTGGTTGCCATACCAAAGTTAAAGAACTCAGTCTCCCTAAGGTTTACCCATAGCCACTGGCAGAATAGTTGAATACATACTTATCCCGACGCTATTAGCGCTATGTGAAATTTAAGCAGTCTTATCCAGGATTTTAACTCAGGTTGGCGAGTCCATTCAAACGACGATGACCATTAAGTCCTTTAATCGTATATATACCCGTGTAAAAAAATAATACCCTATGCATACGTGTTTGTGTCAGATTGAGTGCTTGAAAATATGTTGGAAGGGTATCCGTATAAGTGTGTCTATATATCAGATAAATTTCCGTTATACAATATACTATAAGATATTATACAATATCATAAAATATACTTTGAACACAATAGATACAATTATTTGAATTAATGCTATAATATTTCAAGCCATGGAAAGGAGAATAGTATGGTATGTTAAGGTAGAAAATTATGGAATGGTTTTGTAAATTGAATTTCTAAAACAAATACCAGCAGAAGCGATCGTTTTTTGCAAATATGTCTGTAATAATATTTTATGAAGCCAGAATGTTTAGCTATTAAACAAACAAAACAAATACATTATCGCCATTTTGAATTATCAATTTCATAACGCGCTTTCTTTGTTTCAGTGGCTGTATACTGTGTACTAAACTAGCGTTAGTCGGCACTGTCTGTGAGTAAAGCAGCACCATGACGCAATTCTCTCCTCCTGAAACTTTGAAATGACATGTTGTACTGCTTAGCATTCACAGTGTTTGGGTATCAAGATGAGTACATTGTAGTAGATTCATTCTCAGTTGGAAGTGTGATATGCTAATTATAATGATGCAGCAGCCCTGAAGGCTTACTCTGATTGTTCTGATAAGTAAAGAAGCCTCGAATTTGTTGGTCAAATCCAGGCTATGATTAACAACGATCAGAGCAAATCGGTTGAGTCTATAGCCAGGGATATGAAAGTGCCTGAGTTTCTTATCAGGCAGGTAGTACAGGAAGACATTTTGTATTTCTCATACAAGATGACGAAGGGACAGTTTTCTATGATCGGACTGCAAAGCTTTTTAAACAAACTCAACCATATCCTCGAAGTGAACATGCGTTTCTTTTTCTAAGATAATAAAGTTTTGTGCTAGGATCAGATGGTGAACTCAGAGAAAAAACAGTGGCTTTCTTTGTCCCCACAAGATGTAAGAATAGTGATGAAAAGCAAGAACCCTGTTCACATCATGGTGTTTGGGGTGGTCACTAGTGAGGGTGAGTCCGTCGGAAAGAATTTTGAAGTTGTCTGGAAGCCTTGTTTGAAGCAATGGAATTTTCTTTGAATATTTGTAATCTATGACAATTGAATATATATATATATATATATATATATATATATATATATATATATGAACCAATCGGATTTCAATCCCGGCTGTAGGTAGCTTACAAATGTCTAGCCACACTGAAGAGACTTGATAAGTCGAAACACATGTCTGTGGATGACTATATATGCTCCCCATCAACCTGGGGTTGAGAACTTTGAGGGAGGATTTCGCTGACAACCGCCAACTAAAGAGTAAACGAATCGCTCTCCTATATAAGGGATGGAGCACACTATGGCGACCTTTACATACAGATGTGTGTATTAAAACAATTAAAATCCCATTCACATCTGTAAGTGACTATAGCCTAGCGGTTAAGTGTCTGACTGATACTGAAACCGATCGGATTTCAGTCGGCTGTAGTTAGCTTACAAAGGTCGCACACTGAAGAGATTTGATGAGTCGAACACTGTCTGTGGATGATATATATATATATATATATATATATATATATATATTATATATATATATATCACTAATCAATGATTTCATGGATCATCTAGTTAATAGGTATAATATATTATATAATATATATATAATATTAAAAAAGACATCCAAAAATCTTATTTCCTTCACGAAGATTCCTTCACTGTTGTTATTTACTCAACGTCCGCGTAACCTCATATGGTAGAGGCGTTCTAGTATCATTAACAGGTTAATTTCGCAGGGATTGTACGATGCGGACTGTTGGTCGAGTGGTAAAGTCACAGACTTTGCCTGCTGGACTACCGGTTTCGATTTCTGTCGGAGGGAAATCGTTAGTATACATCGCTGATGAGACTTAATAAAGTTGAAACAGACTGTACGATGTTCTAGCATCGCATGATCGTTTGCAAAATTCACTTGTCATGATTATTTTCTATAATTATCGAATTTTATACGATATACGCATTGTAATTGCCTTCAAGCAAAAATATAAATAATATACATTATAATAATAATAATAATAATAATAATATATATATATATATATATATATATCAATGATTTCATGGGTCGTCTAGCAAATAGGTATATCTATGTATGTACGTGTTATAAAATTAGATATACCCCGATGTCTATATCAACTCTAATTATAAGTCAAGTGACTTGATCTTTATATGAAGTACTGGACAGAAATATATGCATCCCTGGTGTGTTATAATTCAATTCAATATTCTATGTCAGAGTCGTGAGTCAAATATGACAAGCAGAGTCACCCACTCTTCACTGACCAAGTAACAAAAAATATATTAGCTACAGACAAGCAACACCGAAATTCGCAAGAGACATCATCTTACGCACGATCTCTTGGTTCATATGTCAACATAATTTTTGAAGATTTCAGATAGTTTTATTTTCCTTTTCATCACTATGTACGGACTACCACACTGACTGTATCATGGCACCATGATGACACAATTAAATTACTGAATAGCTAGTTCGATCTTCTCTAAAGCCACATATCTCTCGACCTTGTGTCACATGCTATGAGTTGCGAACGGGTTGGGTAAACAAAAGGGCGCCCCATCGTTGTGTGATGATTAGTAAGCTATTCTACTATATCCATTACTACTGAATAGCTAGTTTAATCCTCGCTGGATGCCCCATACTTGCAACGCGCGGTTACATCCGTGGCGAACAGAATTGGTCAATATCTAGTCTCTGTTCAAGACTTTGTTGAGCTAGATTAATATCAATGAACGGCACCTCCCAGAAAACGCGCGCAAACACACACACACACACATACACACACACACACACACGGACACACACCACACAATGTATTCTCCATTTGTTTGATAGTTCACTGTAATCAAGACCCACAATTTTGTGTAAGATGAAGTTCAGTATTGTTACTAGACAATGCGTGAATCCAATGGGTTCTCCTGATAACAACGATATCTGATGATTTCCATGTCTTTATTTAGGCAATTGGGAAGGTAATTAATATTTCATAGTAATCTACAAGATTTGTCAAAAAAGTATCGATATTTTTGTACTTTGTCACACACCTTGTATTCTGAAAAAAAAGTTCCATTAATTCTTAATTTCTGTATTGGTAAGTACAGCTTTAAACTTGGTACTTTTTGACACATCTTGTATACTGAAAAATTAAAGAACGGAACGTTATTTTTTTCTTCAGAATATAAGGTGTGTAGAAAAGTACGAAAAATTTCGAGAATTTTTTGACACACCTTGTATGTTATGAAATTGCATATTTTTAAAGCGAATGCTGACACGATAAAATATTCACTCGCAAATTGATCTGGAAACTCGCTCTGCTCTGTAATCTAGACTATTTAACGTTATATCCATGCCGATTGATATATTCAGTTTTACATGCATTTTGATTGCGATTTTTATGTTGTTTATATACATTTGCTTGCTCACAACAGTATGTCATTTAAGTTTCCAAATTCATTACGTCAAAGAAAAATATTTAAAAAAAACATTAAAAATATTACAGCACATAATTCAGTACATTATTATGATTTATATATATAATATATACAATACAGTGCTAGTTTTCTTATTAAAAAGATGCAACAAAAATATCACGGTATTTTGAGGTGGGAGAGGTCTAGAACGGATGAATCGTATTTAAATGTATTTCAATGCGGAAAATTAATATGATATACGGGGAAATTGAGTTACGATCGGAAAGAATTAAATTCATAGGTCAAGGTATAACTGTGTATAGCAAATGCATTCGAAGAAGTAATTGACTCGCAATCATTAGGGTGAGTGCCAACTTCTCTGATCGTGGATGAGGCAAATGCACAAGTTATAATTCACAGAAAAAGGTATAAATTTTAATCAACATGGTTTTGTAAATGTTAATTCAACACTATTAAATATTTTGTAAAGTATTGACTTAATGATTTTTTGATGGAAGGTGATAATGCGGATATTAAATATTTGGATTTTAGCAAAGCATTTTTCACGGTATCTACATACTTTTAGAAGGGAAAATGAAAAATCCAGTTATTTCAATAAATAATAGTAAATATTGTAAGATATAATTTGACTGTTAGGATTATGAAAGTAAAATTTGTTACCATTTTTCATGAAACACAGTTTACAGAATCAAGGAAAAGAAAAATACTATCTAGGGGTTAGTTTCCTGCTGATTTAAAATCTAACAATCATATATGTCTATTAGATCGAGGAAAAATAAAATAATTGATTCGATGGTGAAAAATCTTTATTTCAAGTGGGGCAAATGTTATTTTAAAAATATATAAAACCCTAATGAGACACCATATAGAACATTGGGCTCAGACCAGGGTTCACGCGTTTAGATAAACAAATTTGGGTGTAATATTGGGATTTGAGGATATACAAAGTAAAATGACAAAAATAACACTGGTTAACAAAGAAATTGATGCAAGCACAAAAATAGCTGTTTTAACTGAATTCAGATTGGAAATCCGTTTTTACTCATCACCTATAGTTTTTTGGATATGCATACTGTACATTTTGTACACATACTGTAAATAAAGGCATATATGCATTCAAGATTAATTTCTAATATTGTGTGTCTTATGTCTTCTTTTTTAGTTATTATGCAGGAAACTGAGAGCATGGGAAGAATTTAAGTCAGTCTGCCGTGGCTTCCTTGGTAACACACGCGTACCAAATTACCTAGCCTATATTGAGAAGTTGCTAAAGACTTATGAGGATATGAGATGCCGAATGGCAATCAAAATTCATTTTCTCTATTCCCACTTCAACTTCTTCTCTACAATCCTTGGAGCAGTGAGTGATGAGCACGGATAAAGATTCCACCAAGACATTACGAAGATGGAGAGCAACTACCAAGGCAAGCGGAACCCCGGCATGATTTGAGACTTCTGCTGGATGCTCTTGCGTGACATCCCGGAGGAAAAATACAGAAGATCATCTAAGAAAACACACTTCTAACTGTCTGCGGTACTATGAATTGTCTACATTGTGTCATCCATGTATATTCATTCCGTCAATGTTCTTTATCTATCCTGTTTTATCTGTAATAAGCTGCTGCAACTGTTGAAATAAGCACGTATATACTCTGTATATACTAAAATGAGACTATTTAAAACACAGAAAACTAGAGGTGATAGAGCAAAACTGTTTATGAATATGAATTCAGCACACCCGAATTAGTAGAAAAAAGAACCTATTCACATTCTTACCTCAGACAAAAAATATTTTTTGTAAACCAGTGTAATAAAAGGAGTAAAACATTTCAGTTAAAGAGAAAGATTAGAGAAATTGGTATTAACTACTTTACTACAAAGAAAAAAAGCGAGGTTATCTAACTGAAACTTTCCAAATAATAAATTAATTTTTTTATGGTCGACATTTTTAAATATTTTCAGAACTGGAAACTTATTGTCTAGCTAGAGTTCAAAACCAATTAACCAATTGGATTTTTAAAAAAATAGAGTAATATATTTTTTAAATAATGAGATCAAAAGCAGCAATAGCGTAAAAAACGTAAAGAATAATTTGCTGGATTTCAAAAAGAAATGGTGAGAAACAATTTAAAAAGGCATTTTTGGAACTAGCGGGTGAATTATTAAAAAAAAATTACCTGTAAATAGATATTATATGAATAATGCATATGTTCTGTGCAAAGATTTGTTTTAAATTAAAGGTTCATGTGAAAAGTTAGAAAAAGTGGAGATGTGCACGGAGGCATAAAACAAATTGTAATTGGTTTCTAAAATGGTTTGTTTTGTTTTACGGCATATCAACCTCATTTGGTCATTTAATGCCGATAAAGTTTTTGAAATAAATCAATTCTTAATGGATAATACAATTTTTTTAAAACACATTTTTCTATTTAACCCATAGATGGGACCCTAACAGGTACTACCACTCCGGGTCAGAGTGGACCAGGCAATGTGATGAAAGGGTGCTCCACATTCCCCAAACCTCCAAACTGGAACCTCACCATCAGATAGAGTTTAACGTCATTCCCAGGACATGTAGACCCGCAGCCACCCCTTCTAGCACCCATATGATAAAAAGGCTGGGGCTTGCTATAAGGGCAATAGGGTTGGGAAAATCATATAGGTGCTAGGGCTTGACGTGACCAGCCGATTGATCGGAGGGGGCCTCTCCGACCGCCCGTCTAGCCCAAGATAGGGCCAAATAGTAATTGAACAAATATATGAATATTAGTATGGACAGACAGTATCCTCATGTTCACACATCGTGTAGACGTCACCGAACCTTTCGCCTGTTCTAAAAGTGGCCGCGTAGATAACAATTTGAATTGAACCGCTGACGTAGAGGTAATAAGAGCCATATAACATGCTATCAACATTCTAACCTTACGAGATGACAAACTCTTAAAGAGACATTGAGAGAAAATGGGCTTACTACTGGCTGTAGAGGCCCGTTTGAATGAATCGTTTCGTCACGTTAAGCTTTAAAACTTATATGATTGGCTCAGGGTCATAGTGTCCTGGGTATGATATTAACCTGCATCTAAGTCTGAAGTCCCAATTTCGGAGCTCTGGGGAGTGTTAAGTACCACTTCATTGTCATTACTCAAAGTTCCACTCTGACCTGGAGTGGTAGTACCTGTTAGGGTCTAAACTATGGGGCAAATAGACAGAAAATAAAATAAGAAAATGAGTTTAAAAAATGTGAATCACCATCAGGAATGAATAAAATAAAAACGCCTTCGACACAAAATAACCGAAAAAGGGGTTGAAATGCCGTAAAAGCCAGCCAACCAATCAACTACTGTCCGTTCATCATGGACTCTATCAGTGTTTTGTCTCTCTATCAGCCTGTCTGTCTGTCTGTCTGTCCTTCTCTCTCTCTCAAAGCGAAAAGAAGCGCAATATCGATGAAGCGTAAGAAAACGAAGTGCGTTTGTATATTTATAGAGACTGGGGAAAGTTTTACCAATCGAAAGGGGAAAAAACGTATATGTGTCAATAGTTGTGAAGTGGAAATGGTAAAGTTTCGATGATAACCGGGTTTTTTTTTTCTTTCTGGCACATGTCCAGATTTTGAATATGGTTTACGTATACATTTATTACTCATCTGTGTCTTTCCCTGTCTCAAATCGATCATCTCTATCTGTTTGCTCTCTTTATATCTACGTCTCTCCACATCCCATGAAAAATAAAGAAGCTGTTAGCAAAAACAACATCATAAACAACAACAATAATGTGTATACCACCAAGCAAACTCTGCTAAAACTAAAAATGGTAGTTGTTTTTGTTGGTTTGTGGATTGGTGGGATTTTACGGCATGTAAGCCCTTAGGGTTATTCTATGCTGAATAATTTTTGTCTTATAAAATCATCTTTGGTATACTTTTTAAAACTCCTTTTAAGTACATTTTTACCTATTTAACCCATAGATGGGACCCAAAACAGATACTACCACTCCGGATAAGAAGGGAACTAGGAGTAAATGCGATGAAGAGTTACTCCACACTTCCCTGAGTACCAGAATTGGAATCTCAGCACTAGATATAATTTAAAATCATACCCACGATACTCAGGTCCACAGCCAACGCTTTCTAAAACAAATATGATTAAAGGGTTGGGGTTTGCCATAAGAGCAGTAATATAGGCATTAGAATTTGACGTAACCATCCAATTGATTAGGGGACATATCGGAACCCAAGTAATGGCCAAAGTGGAGTGTTGCATGTCATGGACTGCTCAGCCACCAGGATTCCGTCCTTAATCGTCACCTACGGCTAAAAAGTGGCCACGCTGCATATTCAACGGGACAAGCCGACAGGACGGAAACTAAAAAAAAACAACACATTTTTAAACCAAACAGAACAGCAAAGACCCGACCAAAGGTATAAGTAGTTGACAGTTTCCCATGCATGATAATTGGGCCCCTTCTTGTTCTTGTTCTATGCATCGTATGGATCCTACGTCTAATATCTTACATAGATTATTTTAGTCTATGTAAGATCTTAGACGTAGGATCCATACAATGCATAGGACAAGTAAAAGAATGGATCCTACGCCTAATATCTTACATAGACTATTTTAGTCAATGTAAGATCTTAGACGTAGGATCTATACGATGCATAGGATAAGTACAAGAATGGATCCTACGTCTAATATCTTACGTAGACTATTTTAGTCTATGTAAGATCTTAGACGTAGGATCCATACGATGCATAGAACAAGATCCACAAGTGATTACATCCAGCGGGTGATATAAACTGACTGCTTTAAAAAAGATGGAAGAGGACTCATCCATATTGAGGACTGTTGGGATTAAACGATTCAGGACATCGAACCACATGCAAAAAAGTGCAAGTCCCTGTTGTGAATGCTTGCGATATATATGGTTCTTTAGAATTCACTCCTCTCTAATTCAGATGATATATATATATATATATATATATATTATATATATATATATATAAGAATGGAAATGAGTAACCTACTCGAGTTTCATCGATAGATTCTTCAGGGTTACTTTTAAATTAATCGAGTTTACGATTAATCTTTGGTGTTATAAACATGCCCGTTGGAATGGGACTTAAATTTAGTAGAGGAACGCTTGTTTATATTTTCGTAGATCAGGAACGGTTTTTGATTATTGAATTAAAAATTTGGATTAATTTATGGGAATTGTTTTTTTCAATTATTATTTAATAAAAGATATATTATGGGTCGTATTAATAGTTAAAAGGTGAAAATTTTAAAATTATTTTAATAACTAGTTTAATTGGTTTGAGAGTATTTTAAAAAATACAGGTTGTGTATGTTACGATAATAGAAGTTTTTGGGTAGTTAAATATAGTTAATTATATAAAAAAATTAAAAAATTAAAGAGATAAAAGTAAGAATGAAAGTAATGGTAAGCAAAGATGCATTGAAATAAAAATAAAAATAAAAGTGGAAAATAAGAAATAAAAGTGAAATAATATATATATATATATATTGTGGACTCTCCTATCGTGAACGATAGAGGAAGCTCAACAGTGAGTGATTTGTTTCCTTCCATACATTTAGCCAGCCCCGTCGTTCTATAAATAATATACAACATTTGTAATCTTAGATTTAATATTATTTAACCCCACCCCTCAATTAAATCGACCCGACAATATACAATATACATAACCTCCACATCCAGATAGGAAAAACATATACACACCCACACACACATACACGCACGAACACAAACGCTAGCACGTAAGCATTGTTCAAATGACGCACACTCACAGAACAACGTATTATGTGTGTGACCAGTTACCCCGCGTACGCAACCTTTATGCTGTCCATAAACACTCTCATACATTCAAATTACCATCACATACATACGCACATCATTTTATCCAATCATACGCATTCCATGTCTATTGAATTTTCTGAATTTTTAAAATATTTCTTCGATTTTCCTTGCATTTGAAACATCTTCACCTGATGATTGCATCGCATGAAACCAATATGGTCGTGAATGTTCCTTTGTCACCTAATAAATAGATATGTAAAACCTTTATAAATTTATCTTATTATATTATATTATATTTTATATATATATATATATATATATATATATATAATATATATATATATATATATATATATTGCCTATGCTTCTTGATATAACAAAAACATTCACACGAACATAATTGATACACAAATACATTTATATATCTATATCTATATAGATAGATATAGATATAGATATATAAATGTATATATATATATATATATATATATATATATATATAAATGTGTGTGTGTGTGTGTGTGTGTGTGCGTGCGTGTTTTTGTGTGTGTGTATTAAAATTAAGAACAACAATTATTTCGTTGTAAAATGTATCAGTTTTTTCTATTTTCTTAATATATTGGCAACTTTAAACAAATACTCTTTTTTTTAGAACAGATTATTTACAGTCTTCGGCCGACGAACTTTGGTCTTAAAAATATCTTCTATAATACATAAACCTCTATTAATACATTGTGGCCACCTTGAACAAGAATAGGTCAGTTGCTAAGTATATGATAAAGGAAGCGGCGTTTAAATCTAAAGTGTGCTTTTTATATCCAATGACCACGAGGAGCGTTACTTTGCGATCAATAAAATATGACTTGACAAAATTTCCCTTCCTTGAATATCAAGTGCTCTTATGACCATACCACCGAAACAAACGCAATGCTACAAAAGGATATTAGAAAAGAATATACAGCAAATAAAAAACGTAGATTGGAGAAGAGTAAGAAATAGTTATATATATATATACATATATATATATATATATGTGTGTGTGTGTGTGTGTGTGTGTGTGTATATTTATAAACTGGACATTCTTTTATAATATATATATATATATATATTATATATATATATATATATATACGTCCAAGTTAGGTAAAAAAGTATCGAGATATTTTGTACTTTTGACAAACCTTCGTTTCATTCATTCTTCATTTCTATCTTGGTAAAATACTGCTATAAACTTGTTATTTTTTTACACACCTTGTATTCTGAAAAAATAATGAATGGAACCTTATTTTTTAGAAATACAAGGTGTGTCAAAAAGTATAAACATATTTTTGACACACTATATATATATATTATATATATATATATATATATATAGTGTGCGTGTGTGCGTGTGTGTGTGTGTGTGTGTGTATGTGTGTGTGTGTATAATAGTAATTGTTATGTATTTAATTTATAATATTTTGAATCGTTTTTTTTTTACATTATCTATTTATTATTTATTATTTTCATTTTTATCACATCTTAATGCCACTTGCATTTTTGATAAAAGTATTGGCTGCAAATGATTGAGCACGTAAAAACACATCACCATATGCTAACGCTTGACCAACCAATTTTTATTATTCTACCGTCTGAAAATTGTGTTATAATATTAATTTTTAGTATATGTGTGAAGCATGAGCTGTGAAATTAATAAGATACTCAGTCTGTGTTTAAGTCGTATGTTTCATTTTATTCCATTCTACATTTTGGAAGTTCGACTTTTGTTGGTAAGACAATCTGGACTGACTATTTTTGTGTAGCTTATGCACTTTTATAGCTTGGGACTGCTACTCGATATATATATATATATAAATATATATATTATATATATATATATATATATATATATATATATATATATTATCGGGAACCTGTTTGTTCAGGTATTATCGGCATTATTGTGTTGTGCATGATTCAGCACCCCTTCCCTGCCCCTATATGCTTCTCACTGCTACGGTCAGGCTTGTCTTGGCTATCGTTTCTGATGAAGATCCTGATTGACGCTTCCGCTAACTGTGGAGTTCGAGCCATTATACCCAATTTGAACGGAAGTTGTTGGAGCATAGTGCGTGTATGTTAAAAAGGTTCACAAGTCGTGTGGAGGGTTTGCAACAACAACGAAGTTCACTGCTTCCTCATTGACGATCTGGTAAGACATGGGTTTACAAGAACTGCCAGAGCGCCTAAAAAGTATCGATTGAAATGGCGATTATGTTGAGAGATAGATATGTGTAAACATTTGAAAATGATGTTATCATCATTAACAATAAACGTATCTGGGATTTCTAAATATTTTGGAGGTCTTATATTTGGAATTACCCTTGTAGATGCATGTTGGTATATATGTATTATATATATATATATATATATATATATATATATGTGTGTGTGTGTTTTATGTGTTGAGAAAGAGAGAGAGAGAGAGAGAGAGAGAGAGAGAGAGAGAGAGAGGAGGGATAAGCACTTTTATTAGCCTTTCTAATTTAATATACTATACAGTGTGAATGGGAAGCCTAGTATTATTGATTTCTTATTGTTTGGTTTTATCTTAATAAATATGACCAACAATCTCGAGGATAAATATAAAAAGAAATCCATTAACAAGAAGAAATAACTAATTTTATTCTTTCCTTCCTATCTTCACTCAAACACTCTGTCTGTAACCGAAACTATATCACCCCACAAGTCACAATTCCCTTTCTTATTTATGTCAT
>CM042137.1:99233608-99258608 GCA_023376005.1 Doryteuthis pealeii | reverse complement strand
ACATTATATAGATTTGGTACTGTGAAAACCTCAGTATATAACACTGGTATCACATATGCAGTGTTTACCCAAGCTGTATTGGGGGGGGGACACTTAGCGTAGTCGCTAATATACTGGACTCCAACATCGTACGAATTCCAGTCACGCTCCTCCGTTAACATTTTGACTAATACCCTTGAGAAAGTTATGAACCCTCTTATCCCCCACCTATAGTACCCCCACTGTATTTCTACAAGGATGATTTCGACATCAAATAATCCAAAAAGATTGATTACCATAAAATAAAGAACGCAAATAAAAGCAGTAACATATATCATATATATATTTTTTGTCAGCAGCTAGGAGTTGAATTTAATACACATCGTAAATAAAGAAAAATGAGCATAGACAGGGGAAATAATCCAATTACAAGAAATAAAAATAAGAAGAAATTACAGAAATATTTTCATTGTACTTTCAGTCGTGTGGCGCTTTATGTCTTTCAAAATAATACCGCATTCTGTCGATGATGCTTCGAATACGCCGACTGCATCAACTGATGAAGTGTAAGCCCCTTCCTTCACCCTCCAAAAATTATTCTTGGTATGACACTGAACTGAGTCTGCTTGTGTGGTTATAGGTCTTGATATCTGTAGCGTGTGAATTTAGCCTTCATTTCCATTACTCCCAGGTCTATTATCCATTATTATTCTCATTATAGGAGCATGTGCCAGAATTTATTGGGTCTTAACTGCCGCAATTCTTCCTTGGACTAATAGTTCAGTGATCATCTTTTCAAATTTTTTTGAGACTGTTCTAAGGGCTGTAACTATGATTGCCAACCCTGTCATAATGTTCCATAATTTTTCATCCCTATGGCAAGGTCTAGGTATTTATACAGTCCTTCGCTTCTCTTTCATTTTTATCTGTTAGAACATAAAACAAAGTCCCAGATTTAACAGGTTATTCTCTTCCGTTAACATATTAGATTAACATAGTGTGGAGGTGCGTTATGAAGCGGTTATAGTGGTAGGAAATATATTCGGTGACCCGATCCTGTACGAGGCTGTTTGTATTTCCCATAGAATTTATACCCTTCGGAAAGGTTTGCATCCAAATATTCTCCACACAGTGATGGGTATATAGTATGGGGGAATTGGTTCTTCGACTTTTGTTAGACAACCAGACTAATTCAGCATGCATAGTGTCACAGGGTGGAAAGGGGCTCTGTATTTTAGGTTTAAAATGTAGCTGGATATAAATAAGATGGGGTTAAAAGCACGCACCTTTTTCTCTATTAGAGAATATAAATATCAATGGGGTAGCAAAGGGTTTTATATTTTAGGTTTAAAATGTAGCTGGATATATATAAGACAGGATTAAAAGTAAACCCCAGGAGCACGCATCAGGAATATATGGGGCTTTCGTTAAGTTGTTTGGGTGCTGGTATCTTAGCCCTAGTAAACACTTGATTCTTTGTTCGTCTGGGCTGGTACGCTGAAATTCTGAATAAACTTGTTAAACTCCGCTAAGAAATTGACCAACTGTTACATACTACTCGTGCGGA
This sequence comes from Doryteuthis pealeii, assembly GCA_023376005.1. Lineage (NCBI taxonomy): Eukaryota > Metazoa > Mollusca > Cephalopoda > Myopsida > Loliginidae > Doryteuthis > Doryteuthis pealeii. The sequence continues at coordinate 99,257,062 of CM042137.1, read as the reverse complement.
GGCGTTAGTATATATAGGATTATTATTTTACGGTTTGAGAAATTTCATAGCAGATTTAACTGGTGTTTTTTCATAGAAGTCTGAGCAACAGCAAGTCACTTAGGTCTGCAGGAGTTTTCTAAGTATCCTGTAGTCTGATGCTTTCCATTCTTCCGCAGTCTCATTGGTGCATAATTGAAGGTAGCCTACTAATTATGTACAGTTGCGTAGGTTTTTTAAATAACGGTTAACGAAAAGATACAGGGATTTGTGAGGGATATCGCTTAGCCCTGTGTTGACCTACACCTCCCCTCACGAGGACGAACCGTGGGAAGTGAGAATAATCAACTTTCGCCTAACCACTGAACGAGACGGACGTAATGATGTCGCTCGTTCAATTGGTTAAGTTCTCACACGCGTGATTGGGATCTGCATCTAAAATAAAATAATATATATACGAGCTGAAAAACAAAGCAATATCTTGTGTTGTTACTAAGAACAGACAAACAATACAGCCAGCAGATCCAAAGACAGGAGAATCCAGCTAAATCCACCAGCCGAGAAAAAAGTATTCCTTTGTGCAATCAAGGGCATACAGGTATACTATACGGGATATGTCAGAAAAGTTCCAGGACTGGTGTCACAAAGATTCTATTTCAAATCAAAACGACAAGCTACAAGTAATCCCCTTCTCTGTCACGCTTGCATGCACTCCTGGAATTCTTTTTCCGGGATTCTCCGTAGCTATGTCACCACGGCCTTTTGATGTCGTGCATATCCTCAAAACGGGTTCCATTGATAACCCCCATTGAGCTTGGGGAAGGGGGAAAATCACATGGAGCAAGGTCGGGAGGTTGTTCCAGCATAGTGATTTTCTTCTGGGCCTGGAACTCTCGAATACTCAGGGCAGTGTGGGCAGGTGCGTTGTCATGGTGAAACACCCACAAGTTGTCCTGACACGTCTAGCCTCTTGTCGCGCGTTGAAAGAAGCAGACGCCGCAATATCTCTTGGTAGAGATGCTAGTTGATTGTCTGGCCCTGTGGCAAGAACTCACAGTGGACGATGCCCATCCCACTGAAGAATGCGATCAACCTGGAGTAAGAAGATATACTCAGTAGAAAATATAAGACACGTCAATATTGTGAATGACTATACAACATATTTCTAGGCCGTTAGATGCGTTTCCAGTGGCACCGAATTACATTTAGTATCACCAACTTCCTGTTACACTGCATTTTTATTTCTCGGTTAAGGTAATATTCCAGCTTTTGGATTTCTTAATTCTGAACAGCAATGGGGTGGGTGCGTCCCGTGGCATGATGGCCAATCTGCTGGACAGCGACATCGATGTAAGCAAGTTCGAATTCCAGTCACGCTCTTACATTAACTGTCGGAATAATAGTTGAGAAAGGTATGGACCCCCTCATTCCTCCAGCTATGGTACTATTTATAATAGTGGTACTATTATAGTACCATTATTATTCCTCTATAAGAATGGATTTAGCATTAAATAACCCAAGAGATATGATAAGTCATTAAACAAAGATTTAAAAAAACAACGGAACGGCAAAATATACGAGATTAAACATTCTTTTTTTCTTGTTAATTAACACTAGCTCTGTTTTTCTGGCTGTGATTTGTTGATACGTTCCCAGATATTTTTATGCATCTCATTTTCTTGGACATATTCTGGTTTGTGAATATATCCTTTGTTAGCATTGCCAGATGTCAGTGTCTTGCTCAATATCAAGTAGATCACCATTTCCATCCAGACATGTCTACGCTTATATTCTATTTGTGACTGTTTGCCGCATTCGCTTATTATGCGGCTAACTGTTCCATCTTTGTCACTACATAACCTACACTTGCTATTATTCTCCGTATTATCAATTGGGGTTATATTATTATTATTATTATTATTATTATTATTATTATTATTATTATTATTATTATTATTATACGCTACTGTACGTCAATTTGCTTTTCATCTATTTCTTTACTTCTCCCTTTGTTATTTCTTTCTCTTCAGCAAAGAAACACATACACACACACACATACACACACACACATACAGACACACACATACACACACAAACTCTCTCCCTTTCTCTCTCTCACTCACACTCACACACACTCATATATATATATATATATATATATATATATATATATATATATATATATATATGTATGCATATTTATATATGGGTGTGTAGTTGTGTGTGCATGTATGTACAAATATATATATATATATATGTATAAATGTATATATATATATATATATATATATGTGTGTGTGTGTGTGTGTGTGTGTGTCAAATAGGTCTTTGCGCATTGTTAGGTAGGTATTGAAAGAAAAGAATTCACGTTCCACTTTATGGAATGGTCACGTTTCCATGTATTCGCTTTCATCATGTCAGCCAATCTTTATCGACTCCACGCTGCGTTACATGCAATGTATGAAAGACTGCACAGACAATAAATTCGAAGCATGAAAGAGTGTGTCGAATTCGGAAACAATGCTCTTTGCTTCACAGGGAGATAAAATAACTGCAAACTCGATGATGTATAAAGCGGTTCAGAAATTGAAATATAGATTTGAGATTTTCCCCGCACACACACACACACACACACACACACACACATATATATATATATATATATATATATATATATATATATATTCATGAACATTACGTGAATATGACCTGATTATCCTTTCTATACACCATTTAAATATGTTTCGCCTTTTGCTTATAAATATCTGTGTGATTGGAATTGTTTTTTAGCGTGTATGGATGCCTAAAAATTCCTAAAACAAAACAAAGCGTAAATTCTTGCCATTTTATATCTCTGTATATAATATTAACATATATACGAGGGTTTTACTGAAAGTAATGCCTGTCAGTTCATAACGATTTTCCAAACATCATGAGTGGTGTCACTATGAGTGATGATCCGAAACTAAAGCGTCCTACTTATCTCCATTTTAATACAACAGACGCTGAAAACACCATAATACGTTTAGATAGAAACGGTTTTCAACAAAACTCATTTTTACACACATAGTCAATCTCCTTGGCTAAGCATTTTCACCCAAGATAAATCTGCTTGCCGTGTACGTTACTTCTCGAATAACAAACGCGAATGTAAGTGTGTCAGTGTTTCACATTTTCAACTTCATTTCTAGATACCGTAGCCCTACATATAATACCATTTTGGAATTAGGCCGACTTCGTGAGCAAATTTCTTGTTATAAGTATATAAGTTGTGCTGGAAACCACCACTTAAACTTATATACTCGGCGTGGTCATGTGGATTAAACTCAGCCAACCAACATCAATAATACGTGGTTAGTTAACTATTTAATCGCCGATATAGAAAGCCATTCATTTGCACGTTATTCGACATTGTCGAACTGACCTGTAGCCAACGACTTTGCTCTACGCAAGGATCATACCCAACACTAAGGGACACCAAGGAACAACCAAATGATCATACCCTACACTAAGGGACACCAAGGAACAACCAAATGATCATATACAGCATTAAGGGACAATAAGGTTTGTTCGCTAAAGATCGTGCTCTGCTTAACACAACTATATATTAATAATGGAGATTTGCTTCCGGTTTTTTCGGTAACAAAAATTACGTCACTGCTTGCGTCCCATTACCCAAAATTGTCATGACATAGAATAAATACACTCAAAATTTGAACATGCAACATTAGACAGTCCTCGTTGTATTTTAAAACAAGTTTTAATAAATACATGACTGGTATTATATATCTATATATATTTTTTTATTTTAATACATATTTAAAGTTTACATTTTAAATTGTTTTATTTCTAATCCTTTAATGAATTTGATGATTTTACTTACTTAGGGTACAAACTCGCTAACATTGAATTTTTTACTCCCACCCCTCAGGCAATATGTTTCAAAAATCTATTTTTACATCGCGTGGAGTGTGTTTTTTTATTTTGTACTAGTATGCTTAATGTATTTATTGTTGATTTCTTCCGTTGACCTTTTGTTTATTATTTCTCAAAGTTCAGAGTGCCACACATTTTTGAGATTAGCTGGAATATCAACCTATACGAAACAGCAAAGTCTCACTGACTTACTGACTTCCGCTACGTTGTTTGAATTTTTTAAAGAAGATGGGTGTTGGATTTCGCCGAAACTGTGAAATCTCAGGGTCAAGTTCACAAAAGTAAAGATACTAACGAAGACCAGAATAGGGATGCATTGGCTATTGTATTAATGCTTGCTGTGGCTTCAATCACACCAACGTTTGGCCACCCTATGTGATACTTGCTTTTCAAACTTATTCAAGCAGAGGCTATTTATAGTGGTCGCCATGGGGACTCAGAACAGTAGCTAGTAGGTCTCTTTCCCACTTTGACTGGAACTTTCTGGACATGGAAACAGCAGTCTATACATCCGGATAATAAAATTCATTTGTTCCTGAATTGATTTTTGAGTAGGACAGACATGGAGTGTCCACGTATTTTACTGAAAGCAGGCTGTGAAGAAAATAAGTATTTACTTGTATGAATCAGTCAACGAGTAGAATAAGTTTGGCTAGAATAAGGCGACAGTGGCAAGACAATTGACCCCCTTCACAAATAAAAGAAATGGGCTATATGTTCAGGACTAGTTGCATCTCTGTATTTGTTTGAAAATAAAATGTTCTTTGTAAGATTTCTACTTTGAAAGAGATGTAGAGATGCAGTTGGCCCAAATAACAAGTCTATAATTCCGTCTAAAGCAAATAAGTATTTTTAAAAAAGAAAAAAATATTTCGTTATTAAGGATTGGTATCTGGATAAGAATAATCATATTTCCTGACCTCTGTGTAATTCAAAGGTTAAGGTTTTTGAAAAAAAGACCCCTTGCTATAACCATAGACCCAACGTATTTTCCCAAAAGGCTCTTCATGTCGACGACCCAAGTGCCACAGGTTTAAAGAATTAAATTATCGCCTCATAACCTATGACATTTACCAGCACCATGGCATAAGTAAATTTCGTTTTATCTTACCGTAAATATCTGAGTATAAGACGCAATATTGTGTAAATATTTTTCAGCCTCAAAGTTAGTACTATACACAATAACTATATAATGAAATTTTCCCGGTTCTATTATAGTCGAAACGAGATGAGAGAATGTTAGTAATATCTGTAGACATAACTAATATGTTTTATGCTGTTAGAAAGAATATCAATTGAAATGTGTTTTTTTTTTATAATTGTACCTCCGAAGGTGTACTTAATTCCGCAGCAAGCTTGTTATATTTTTATGCGAATATGTCCGTGTATTTTCCCTAAATACTACATCAATTTTGTGTCTTAAGACGTAATGAAAAGTCTCTAAATTCTTATTACTAATCAGTACGGACCAATAAAAAGTTAACCAGATTTTTAATTTATATTAAAGTCATTTGCAACGTCAGTGCGTGTTATACACGAGAATTTATTTCACATACCGCTAATTCTCTTGGGAAAGGTATGCATCTAATTCTTCCTCCAGCTATGGGTAAATAGTAGGACAGACTGGACTCTTTAACCTTGGCTGAGTAACCAGTCTAGGAGAAGGAAAACTCTGAATTTAAACCTGTTAAACTCCGCTTAAGAAATTAACCCTGTGTCACATCCTACTCGTGCGGAGGGGTTGGTTAATATATATACACGAAAATTTATATTTTTTTAAATTTCGTAGTCCAGTGTTAGGGTTGCGTGGTATACATCAGTGGATGTATACCATATACACGAATAATGACGATATCTTAATTTTGGTAAAATATATATCTTTCTATTTTATTATCTATTTTTAAAATCTTTTTTATTACCGAAATTTAGCTAGGCTTTAATATCATTATACACATTCTATATACACACATCCTTGTACATGATTATATATACATATCCGCTATACCTATACATATACATACTAATACAGATACGCTAGTACCTATATGACTATAAATTATTGGATATGAATATATTTATTTAGCTAATAATGTGACAATATTACCAATAAGACTCACCAAGATTTAATAGTTTGTTCTGTCTCTAGTTCAGTCTATCATCGTTTGCGTTTGCGTTTCCAAGATATTTTTCATATCTGAGCTATTGTAAATACTACAATAGAAATAAAATGTGCTTGTATATCTCTCAGTATATTCTATTGAATTACTTACCATTACTGTCTTCTAAATCAAATATTTGCAGTTTTTCGGATTGGTGTCTGGATAGGAATAGTCACAATTCCTGACCTCCGTCTGGGAGAGGGAATAAATTTAGCTGGACGTTTGAGATTGTGACCTCGTTGCTTATGAGAGCATCCCTATCCCCGTCTGGCCTGGGATTTATAATCAATAGGCCAGTCGACTCTCCGGGGAAAAACAGAAGGTCAATCTTTCCAGGGTTAGTCAGAAGAATATTCATTGACTTAGTAATCCCATTTCAACTGCAGGTCGTAAAAGCAAAGAGGAGGACGGCGGGTGAAGCAACTTTGCCAGTGTTTAAAATCTGCTAGCACAGGCCAAAATTCTGCAGAATCAGAGAGTATTTCTGAGAAAATTATTTTTATTCAGTTTTCTTTCTATTATATTTAATCTTAATTTAAAAAAAATAAAAACAAAAAAAAAAAAAACACTAAATCTTTATAAAAAAAATTACAAAAACACATGCACACTTTTTTGTTTCTTACTTAAGCTAGACCAGCGGTCGGAATCCTCCCCTCTGATCAATCGGCTGGCCACGACAAGCCCTAGCACTTATATGATTGTCCCGACCCTTTGACTTATGGAAACCCCAACCCTTTTCATCATATATATACCACCGTCGAAAATATTTCGACCATGAGGGGGTAAGGAAAAGAAAAAGAGTCAAGGAGTCTGTGATCAGTTATCCAGTTCTTGCGAAACAATGCCTATTTCGCGACCCTCTGGCTCTATCAGGTCGATTAATTATCCAAGGTTAAGAAAGTCAAGGGTAACAAAGATTCGAGAGTAACAAAGAATCAAGATTCTTTAGGATCGATCTCAAGTCGACTGGTCAGGTAACAAATGATCAGTACGACGTGAAAAACGAAACTGGAATCTCTGTCATCTGACGTTCATTTATACAAACGGCAGACTTGCTCACATCCGGTAGCAAGGTATAAAATTCCCGTCATGCGCAGATCTCGCCTTCGGTACTTCGTAATGGAAACCGCCACTCCAGCCGATGCCATCCACGCGAGCAGATGGCCCCCCTCGATATTTTTTCCACACTACAAAGTGGTGGCTGAGGGTCATAGTGTCCTGGGTATGCCATCAAACTGTATCTAGTGGTGAATTTCCAATTCTGGAATTCTGGTGAATATGGAGTACCCCTTTATTGTTATTACTCCGAAGTCCACCCTGACATGGAATGGTACTACCTAATAGAGTATTATCTATGTTAGGTAAAAAATGAGTATTAAAATATGTTTGGAAAAAAAAGGACTACCCAACAGGAAGGAATAGAATAAAATGTCTTTGCTATAAAATAACCCAACAAGTATTCACATGCCGTAAAACTCCACCAAACAACAAATCAAACACAAAACCAATAAGGTGTGAAAATAATTCATTGATTTATTTTAACAGCATATCAACCTGTCTAGGATTATTTTATTACTAGAAATTAGTAAATCCCGTTACATATAAGTTTATATTTACGTTTTTTGTGTAGTTGTTTCTCAATAATTTTTTGTACACTATCCTATCAAATACGAATATTTTTTAAACAGATGTAATTAACTTTTTTGCGCATTTATTTCTTAAGAGCCTTTTACAGGGTTATGACATCAAGTATAAATATCTAATACACATATTTTCCACACAGTTATATGATTTCACGTATTCCTGTATGATGCTAATAATTATATGGTTTTAAGTAATTATTTTTATCTAATAATAGTCATTTGCTTGCACACATGTGTATGGTTTTAAATAACTACTGATAGTCCTTAGTAAACAATTATAGTAACTATTCTTAATACAAAGAATTTGTGGTTATATAGCTTCAAGTATTCTTTTTTTTGCACACTGTTATGGTATCTAGTGAATAATACAAATTTGGGCACTATATTTCTACTAATAATGATATTTTTCAAACAATTATTTACTCTAATTATAGTTATTTGTCTTCACACAAATGGTTTCAAGTACCTAATAATAACCCTTCGTAAACAATAACAGTTTGAATCAGATCTCCTAAATTGGAGCCTTACCATAGGCAACAGTTGGGTATCATATTAAGGACACTTATTTTTTTGTGTATGTGTTTTCTTATTATTCGGTCAATTTTGATCGGAACAAGCAAAATTAATGGGACAAAGATAAATAATATAATTTGCTATTCTTACACAGAAACTAGGGAAAAGAGTTATATAAATTTGGTCTAAAAAACTAATTTAACAGTAAAAAAAAACAACAACAAGAAAAACACGGTTTGGGCACCATGTTGCTGCGAGACATAAGTAAATATATTTGTTTAAACCTGTGACTATTTCCTTGGATCACGAGAAATAGATGGAGGAGAAGATAAGCAACAATATGAAAACCATTCTTCTGTCAATAATATTTATTGAAACGCAAAAAAACATTGAATAGAGAAAGCTGGCTTGTTAAGTGTTATCTTAATTTTCAAGACAGAGTATTATCAGGATCTCGTAAATTATTCAGACTCATATCATCCTGTTCTCATCTTCTGTTGTGGAAGATAAGATTTGTCACTTTTTATGGGTAATATATTCGACAAATATGAGAACAAGCTAGAAAAAAAAAAACGCTTTGAAAAATATCGTATGTAAAACATTATAGATAAGGTTTCTGTTCGAATATTTCACGAAAGAAAGATAATATATCAGTTTTTAAAAAAATAAGAGGAAGGCCGGAGAACCCACTGACAACAATCAAAAGAAGAATGAGTGCAAATAATCATGTACTCAGCGTGTTCAATGCTGAAATATTAATTGTTTTTCTATTGTCATAATAGAACGAAAGAAGATAGCCACACTAGATAGCAAGCATCTCAAATTATTAGACCAGTGCACATACCTAGGTAGCAATATCATATCTACAGAAATGTATGTCAATTTATGTCATAGGAAACGCATGCACTGCTATAGACAGATTACCAATCACATTGCAATCTGATCCCTCTCATAAGATAAAGCGACAATGTATTCTAAGGTGTAGCCATGTCAGTACTACTGTATGACTGCACCATTATGGCTCTAAATTAGCGCTTAGAAAAAAAATTAAATGAGAACCACACAAGGATGTCATGTGCTGTCTGAAACAAATATTGGAAGCAGCACACCATAAAAAGCCAGCTATCTGCCACTAACATCATATCGCACAAACCTATGAAGTGTTGCAATATGACTTGTGTGAGCTAGAACTGCTAATGGAAGGAGGAGGAATAAATAACAAAGGCTTAAAAAATAGTGATGACCCAAAAGAGGAGAGCGATGGTTTTGACCGTAGCGTGACCCCGAACGAAGAATTGAGGGGCAAGCGGAAGTCGGGTGTTGACCGGAAGTCGGGTGTTGACCGGAAGTCACGTGGTGACGTGGGGGAAGGAAGAAAGGCTTCGTCCTCTTTTTGCCGGCGTCCGTCGTGGGGGACAGACCTGATTAGAGCCCAGGAATCTAGTAGTGTTCTCTCTCTCTCGTTCTCTCTGCCTCTCCTCCTCCCTGGTAGAAGCCACTAGACGAGCACGTTAATAAAGGGTGGGAGTTGTGACGACATGTTTCTCGGGTTATGATTTTTTATCGGAGTTTTAGTACCGTGAGTATTGCAACGTAACATATATCGTTTTGGTGCCCGTTGACCTCGGAGTTCAGACACGGACTCATAAGGAACCAGTTTACCACGACGCAACGAAGGGATACGAAAAAAAAAAAGACATCGGCCGTAATTGTAACAGAAACTAACGTAAACGAAAGAAAGAGCGAGTCAAACAAACAAAGAAAAAGGACCCACGTGTGACGAAAAAAAAAAGGGGAGTGACCTGTTGAGAAACGAGAGAGAAAGAAAAGAAAAAAAAAACAGAAGTAAAAGAAAAAAGAAAGAAAAAAAACAACATCGAGCATTTGAGGAGAAAAAAAGGGCTTAAAAAAAAAAAAAAAAAACAAAGAAAACGACCCACCTTGAAAAAAGAAAAGGGAGCAACCTTTTAAAATCTTAGTAAAGGAGATGAACGACAACAACGAGTCAACAGACAATTGAGAACTTAAAAAAAAAAAAAAAAAAACGGACCCACGTGTGAAGAAAACAAAAAGAATTAAAAAAAAAAAAACGGACCCACGTGTGAAGAAAACAAAAGAATTAAAAAAAAAACGGACCCACGTGTGAAGAAAACAAAAGAATTTAAAAAAAAAAAAAAAGGAGCCACGTGTGAAGAAAACAAAAAGATTTAAAGAAGAAAAGGACTTATAAAAGAAGAAGGAGAAACCCACGTGGGGAAAAAAAATACGTCCACGTGTGAATTTAAAAAAAAAAAAAGAAAAGACGGAATTAATGAACATTATAAAAAAAAAAAAGAACTTTTTAAAAAAAAGGAAAAATATACGTAGAAGTGACAAGGTAGGTGATAATTTTTTTTTCTCTTGTTCTACAGTTGTGTATTTTTTTTTCTCTTCACTGGTTATTGATATCATTAATATTAGTATAAGTCTTCTATTATTCTGTGACTGAAATTGTTTATGCGAAATGGAGTCTCAGACCATTAAAGAGTTTTTGCAGAATCTCACCGCAGGCTTGGTTGATGCATTAAATTCTGTAACGAGTGCTTTAAAAAGCGTTGAAAAGGGGTTGGATAGGGCCTATCAAAGAACGCTTTTAGAGGATAGATTAAGAACAAGTAATTATAGGAAAAAATTTAACAAGCAGAGTAGAAACGTACCTACAGTGAGGAATTGCAATGTGCATCCTCAGATAGGTAATAGAGACCAGACTGGACGTTGTTGGGGGTGTAATAGCAAGTATCATCTCATTAGAAATTGTCCCGTAAAAATTAATAAAAAGTGGATGGCACCTACCCCTAAAAGCACATCCGAACAAATTAAAAATAGAGACAAGCATGGGATAGCCCTCAAAAATCAGCACCACGCTTTGTTTAATATGAATGGCAAAACTAAGGAGGGCACACAAGTCCATTCTACGACCTCTGAACATATCACAGAAAATAAGGATAAATACACAGCTATTAAGAGAGAAAACTCCGATAAGGATACTAGTACTTCACATAGTGATGTGGATACCGAGGGTACAAATCACACGGGTGAAGGTGATAGGAACAATGAACAACTATGTCCCAATAGAAAAAAGAAAAAGAAAGAGAAATTGAACAGACAAGTGGACGTTAATAATGATAAAAATAATTTTGAAAAAAATGGCTAAAATGGAAAACCACAAAATAACTCCAACAGTGAATAGCATCACAAAAGATTCCCCTAAAACAGTAAGGGCTAAAGAAAAAACCACACCGTCAGATAGTGACTACAGAGAAATAAAAGAATATGTTCCCCTAATGGAAAGGAAAATAGCTATGCTTAGAGTTGCAATGGAAGAAAGCATTAAAAAACGCTGGGAGTACAAATGATTATGGTAGTAGCAGCGAGCTCACCCGGGGTCAACCAGTGCTGCCCACAAGGAAACATGATACCCACCAAACAGCGACTATGAAGATAGCTTTAAAGGCCTGTGGTTCAAGTGTTTGTTCACACAGCAGATACCTTCCAGAAAAACCTAGTTTTGGCGCTCGGAAATAAATTAGAGATAGATGAATGAAAAAAAAAAAAAAGAAAAGAAAAAGGATGAGAAAAATGAGTAAATGAAAATACGAATTACACGGAATATGAGATGGAATAATGACGAAAAAAAAAAAAAAATAAATAAATGAAAAACTGAAAGGGATTAAATGAATAGATACAAAAAGAAAAGGAATAATAGAGAAAAGAATTATTGACCAGCTGAAGAAGGCGACGATAACGCCGTTGCTTGAAAAAAAAAAAGCTATAAATCAGTATAGGTCTGCAATTGATAAGAATGAAAAATAAATGAGTAATTTTTTTAAAAATTCAAATTGGGGAGAGTATTTCCAAAAAAAAAAAAAAAAAAAAAAAAAAGAAAAGAGAAAGAAGAAAAATGAACAAATAAGTAAGGAAGTTCAGAGCACAATTGTGGAACAAAGAGGAGAATATCACCTGCATTAATGATTTTGTAAATGTTCTTTTTACTTTATATATGTATGTGTTTTTGTATTATTGTAAAATTGAATGCTCGTGTGGCTCTATCGGAGAGAGGAAGGTCTATATCGGATAGAAGGGAAAAAAAAAAATCTAATGAATAATTACGCATATTCTTGAAAAAAAAGAGATACTTTGAAAATTTTTACGGGTAAAAATTTTAGAATGATGGTAAGGGAGGAGTGTTGCAATATGACTTGTGTGAGCTAGAACTGCTAATGGAAGGAGGAGGAATAAATAACAAAGGCTTAAAAAATAGTGATGACCCAAAAGAGGAGAGCGATGGTTTTGACCGTAGCGTGACCCCGAACGAAGAATTGAGGGGCAAGCGGAAGTCGGGTGTTGACCGGAAGTCGGGTGTTGACCGGAAGTCACGTGGTGACGTGGGGGAAGGAAGAAAGGCTTCGTCCTCTTTTTGCCGGCGTCCGTCGTGGGGGACAGACCTGATTAGAGCCCAGGAATCTAGTAGTGTTCTCTCTCTCTCGTTCTCTCTGCCTCCCCTCCTCCCTGGTAGAAGCCACTAGACGAGCACGTTAATAAAGGCTGGGAGTTGTGACGACATGTTTCTCGTGTTATGATTTTTTATCGGAGTTTTAGTACCAAGAAAGAAAAAAAAGGACTACGGTACATATATTGTTTTAGTGCCGTGAATATTACAACGTAACATGAAGTAAGGCGAACAATATGCTGGAAATTGCTGGGCACTGCTGGAAAATAAGGACGAACTCATAAGTGACGTTCGTCTGTGGACACCTATACATGAACACACGTGTGTATGTCAACCAGTAAAAAACTTGCATAAATCAGCCCTGTGTGGAATCTGGATGCCGTGTGGACAATCCTTCAAGGGCAATGACTGATAGGGCGAGTGGTGTAAGAGTTATGGATATTTATGTTGATAAAACTGATAAAATATAGTGGGATCGGACTATTATGAATATACTGTAGCGAAAGACGTAAGCATCGTAGCAGAATTATTACAAGAAGGGCATCATTATGGCAGCTGCATTATATATCATATTTTCTTGCGGGAACTCAATATGTAGCTTTAATAATAGCGACCAACATGGAAGTTATGGTATATTGAGGCTGTTTTCATTATTGTTAACACAACCAGGTGGGCGAAATACGAGAATTCAAAGAATACTAAACTGTAATTCAACGATCATTTTGGCAATAGGAGAGATAACCATGCTGCAAACGATAGAAAGAATCTTACCATAATAATTTTGTTTATATTTATTATTTGTTTATTTTCTATGTATTATTCCAAGGAATATGCAACAGATGCAGGGATAGAGAAAATGTTCAGGTATAAAACCTTTCTTTTTCTCATTGGTCTTCATTGACTATACATTTTACAGCGATAAATAAGAGCCGACATATGACGCGTGAGCGCATTGCATAACTTTTACTGTCTTAGGAAATAGAAATGGCGAATCGAGTTCAAATCCTGGATGAAGCAGTTTGCGTTTCACTTCGCACTCATTCCTTGTCTGTGCTTGATGTGTTGGGTAAATAAATACATACAATTCAAAGTTGAACTGCCAGACAGGAATTTCTAATATTTTATTAATACATAACAAGAAAAATCGACAGCCATTCTTTCAAACATAAATGAAACACGTAAGTTAATTTTCATAGAAATAACCAATTATTTTTTTTAAATATTAAACGTTTTAATGGTAAATCAATCTTCGTGGGTTATTTAATACCAAATACGATCCTTGTAGAAGAATAGGAGTCGTACTAACTAACCTGTAGCTGAGCCAAGTCTGTGTCTAAAAAAATAGAACAATCAACTTTCAAGTTTTATAATCGAAACTAAATTCATTGATCATTTTCTGTGTTTTATTAACATTATTTCTGCATTTTCGTTGGCTGAAACAGATTATACTCCCTTCACTTTCTCGGCTGGTCATTTCAAGCACTTATATGATTGTCCCAACCCTATTAACCTTAGGGCAGTCCCAGCCCTTTTTATCAAATGGGTGATAGAACGTGGTGGCTGAGGGACTTCATGTCCTGGGAATGACGTTAAACTCTATCTGATGGTGAAGTTCCAGTTTGGGAGGTTTGGGAAATGACACAGATTATACTATGGGGGTGGGGGCAAGAGGTTTAACGTTCTAGCTTAGAAAAAGTAGCTGATTAGACTTGGTGCGTGTTCCTAGGGATTGCCTTTAACCCCATCTTATTTGGTGGTGGCACTGAAAAGGAAGAAATTAAAAGAACAATAAGAAAGAGACAAAGACAGTGGTGGTTTTATGTTTTAGGCTTTAATCACGTGTCATGTGCCAAGAAAATATACACCTGGCCACTAGTAGTGTTTATACACTGTTAAGGCCTAAGTCCGAATGTCCGAGAGATTCTTTTTGGGGGCCGGAATTGTGTACTTTTTCTCGCTCATGCTCCGAGCTTTCTTCCGGTTATTTTTTTAAAATTCAAATTGTATTTTAATCCCCCACAATGCCTCCTTCACTTTCAGAATTATGGAGATCTTAAGAGTAATAAATCTTATTGCGATTAGAGTCTTATGTCTAATTATTATGCTTTCTAAACGGTGTATCATCTGAATAAAGGAAACTAATTCTTGTCCCCAAAAGAAATAAACCTCAGGGAAATATACAAAAGAATATAGACAGATATATTTTCGCAGTAGTCGATAAACATGTCTTATAAGTGATATGGGTATGGCCACAGGATGTATGATGAAAACAGACTTCAACTCAAAAATATTGTCCAATAACAAAAAGAACGAATTAAACTTCATAACAATTGCGGCACCAAATATTTTGCAACATTTTACTCATATTTACTTTTTCTACTTTGTTACATTTTTGAAAACCCAGTCTGTTATAATGAGAGAATACGAAAAAATAGCTGTCAATTTCTAAAAAGAAAAACGAATAAAATATAAAATATATTTTATCTATATCTCTTTTTACAGACGTAATTAAGATAATAATAACAGGTTTAAACTCACGGGATTGAAAAAATCAATTTCTAATTAATTTTTCTGTTTTTAATATCTTAAAAATAAGGTCTTCATTCATAAACAAGCACCATTTCTTCTTAAACATCATGTAATTATCCAATGAATTATCTACTCCGCACGAGTAGTATGTGACACCAGGTTAATTTCAAATGGAATTTAACAGGTTTGAATTCAGAGTTGTCATTCTTCTAGACTAGTTGCTATGCAAAGGTTAAAGAACCCACTCTGTCCTACTACTGAACAATAGTTGAAGGGAGAATAGTTTGATACATACATCTCCTAATGGTATTAGCAAATGTGAAAAAGCAAACGGATTCCGTCCAGGATTTGAAACTCGTCTTGCCGTGTCCATTGTCTATTATAATTTTAAAATCAGAAAAACTTGATTTACCTAACTCTGTTATTGTGTTTCCGTTTACCTATAAATATGATACGTTACTCTTTCAGAGATATTTTATTTTATATAAAACGAGTACAAAAAAACACCTCCGGGCGATGTAAAAATAGATTTTTGAAACATATTGCCTGGAGTGTGGGAATAAAAAATTCAATGTCAGCGAGTTTGTACTCTAAGTAAGTAAATCATCAAATTCATTAAAGGATTAAAAAATGAAACAATTTAAATGTAAACTTTAAATATGTATTAAAATAAAACAAACTATATATAGATTATATAATACCAGTCATGTATTTATTAAAACTTGTTTTAAAAAACAATGAGGACTGTCTAATGTTGCATGCTCAAATTCTGAGTGTATTTATTTCTATGTTATGACTTTTGGGTAATGTGACGTAAGCAGTGACGTAATTTTTTGTTACAGACAAAACCGGGAAGCGAATCTCCATTTATTAATATATATTGTTTTATAGCTTGCTTTATCACAACGTGTTGCCTGTAACAAAAAGTGGAAATAGGAGGCGTTACTCTCACAGCGATTACCTTCCGAGGAATTACTGTATAGAAATATAGTATTTTATAGCTGAAAACTTTATCTACCCAACTATGTTAATTTAGCAACAGCAGTTACAGTAAGCAACTAGGGTCCTTTGTTTATCAAAATGACTTGATTCGGCATTAAAATTGTTGATATACGTAAACCCACCAGCCAACCAACCAACCATCCTATTGTTTTCCTCGTATCTATTATGGAAATAAAATAGGGCGTCAATCGAATTAATTCCATGAACAATAAAGTCGTCGGTGTGCCAAAGTCGGAATCAGCCAGACCCTTTTTCACAAGAGCTAGACCAGGATATTGTTTTTGCGTCTGAGATGGAGCGCCACCCACGATCAGCTCCTCACTTTACCACACAAAATCCCTGTGCTACTCATATGCTGAGTTATCGAGGGCCGGTATCGAACCAGGAACCTTTACGATTTCCTAGGCAAGTGCTCTACCCTACTGAGCTGAACAAGCCATTACCATGAACAGTAAGGCAAAAACATTTTCAACTGGGAAAATTGTAATGAGCTACTTTATCTAAAAACATTTTGTGTTATATGAATACGATAAAAGGATAATAACTTCTGTGGACAAAACAGTTAAATGTTTAAAAATATTTTCTAGTATGCGAGAAAGCTTTTATGATTTGCGTAGAAAGAAAGTAATTGTTTGTATTTAATATCTGGGAAACTTCAGCAAGCTGAGAAAAAATATCACCATGGGGGGGGGGGGGAGGGGGGAGGGGGGGAAGGCAATCATAAAGCTTTTCGCATTATAGAAAATATTTTTAAACATTAAACTTTGTTTTGTCACAGAAGTTATTATCCTTTTATCGCGTATTCATATAACACAAAAATGTTTTAGAGTAAAGTAGCTCATTACAATTTTCCCAGTGAAATGTTTTTGCTACTGTTCATGGTAATGGCTTGTTCAAGCTCAGTGGTAGAGCACTTTTGCCTAGGAAATCGTAAAGGTTCCTGGTTCGATAACCGGCCCCGTAACTCAGCATATGAGTAGCCAGGGATTTGTGTGTAAAGTGAGGAGCGATCGTGGCGTGGCGCTCCAATTCAGACCAAAAACAATATCCTGCCTAGCTCTTGTGAAAAGGGTCTGGCTGATTCGACTTTTGGCACAACCGACGACTTTATTGTTCTGGAATTAATTCGATTTGACGGCGCTATTATTTCCATAATAGATACGAGGAAAACAATAGGATGGTTGGTTGGTTGGCTGGTGGGTTTACGGTAAATATCACAAATTTTAATGCTGGCGAATCAAAGTCAATTTTGATAAACAAAGGACCCTAGTTGCTTACTGTAACTGCTGTGGCTAAATTAACATAGTTGGTAGATAAAGTTTTCAAGCTATAAAATACTATCTTTCTATACAAGTAATTCCTCGAAGCTAATCCCTGTTGAGAGTACGCCTCCTATTTATCACTTTTGGTTACAGGCAAACACGTTTGATAAAGCAAGCTAATAAAACAATATATATTAATAATGGAGATTCGCTTCCCGGTTTGTGTAACAAAAATTACGGTCAACTGCTTACGTCACATTAGCGCCCAAAAGTCATAACATAGAATAAATACACCTCAATTTGAGCATGCAACATTAGACAGTCCTCATTGTTTTTTAAACAAGTTTTAAATAAATACATGACTGGTATTATATATCTATAATATAGTTTGTTTTATTTTAATACATATTTAAGTTTACATTTTAAAATTGTTTCATTTTTTAATCCTTTAATGAATTTGATGATTTACTTACTTAGAGGTACAAAACTCGCTGAACATTGAATTTTTTATTCCCACACCCAGGCAATATGTTTCAAAAAATCTAATTTTACATCGCCCCGGAAGGGTGTTTGTTTTGTTACTCGTTTATAATAAATAAAATATCTCTGAAAGTAACGTAATCATATTTATAGGTAAACGGAACACAAATAACAAGTTAGGTAATCAAGTTTTTCTGATTTTAAATATAATAGACAATGACAACGGCAAAGACGAGTCAAATCCTGGACGGAATTCCCGTTTTTGCTTTTCACATTGTGCTAATACCATTAGGAGATGTATGTTAATCAAACTATTCTCCCTTCAACTATTGTTCAGTAGTAGGCAGAGTGGTTCTTTAACCTTTGCATAGCAACTAGTCTAGAAGAATGACAACTCTGAATTCAAACCTGTAATTCCATTTGAAATTAAACCTGGTTGTCACATACTACTCGTGCGAGTAGATAATTATTGGATAATTACATGATGTTTAAGAAGAGAATGGTGCTTGGTTTTATGAAATGAGACCTTATTTTAAGATAAATTAAAAACAGAAAAAATTAATTAGAAATTGATTTTTTCAATCCCGTGAGTTAAACCTGTTATTAATTATCAATAACGGTCTGTAAAAAAGAGATATAAGAAAAAATATATTTTATAATTTTATTCGTTTTTCTTTTAGAATTGACAGCTAATTTTTTCGTATTCTCTCATTATAACAAGACTGGTTTTTCAAAATGTAACAAAGTAAAGAAAAAGTAATAATGAAGTAAAAATGTTGCAAAATATTGGTGCCGCAATTGTTATGAAGTTTAATTCGTTCTTTTTGTTATGACAATATTTTGAGTTGAAGTCTGTTTCATCATAACTCCTGTGGCCATACCCATTTCACTTAATAAGACAATGTTTTATCGACTACTGCGAAAATAATCTGTCTATATTCTTTGTATATTTCCTGAGGTTTTATTTTCTTTTGGGGACAAGAAATAGTTTCCTTATTCAGATGATACACACGGAGTTAGAAAGCATAATAATTTAGAACAAGACTCTAATCGCAAATAAGTTTTTAACTCTTAAGATCTCCATATTCTGACAAGTGAAGAGGCATTGTGGGGGATTTAAAATCAATTTGAAATTTTAAAAAATTAACCGAGAAAGCTCGGAGCATGAGCGAGAAAAAAGTACACAAATTCCGGCCCCCAAAAGAATCTCTCGGACATTCGGACTTAGGCTTAACATGTATAAACACTACTATGGCCAAAGGTGTATATTCTTGGCACATGACACGTGATTAAAGCCTAACATAAACACCACTGTCTTTGTCTCTTTCTTAATTGTTCTTTTAATTTCTTCCTTTCAAGTGGCCACAACCAAATAGAGATGGGGTTAAAGGCAAATCCCTAGGAACCGCCCAAAGTCCTAAATCAGATACTTTTTTTCTAAAGCTGAACGTTAAACCTCTCTTGCCCCAACCCCATGTATACTGTGTCATTTCCCAACTTCCGCAAACTGGAACTTCCACATCAGATAGAGTTTAACGTCCATTCCCAGGACATGAAGTCCCTCAGCCACCACGTTCTATTCACCCATTTGATAAAAAGGCTGGGACTGCCCTAAAGGTTAATAGGTTTTGGGACAGATCATATAATGCTTGAAATGACCAGCCGAGAAAGTGAAGGAGGTATATCTGCTTTCAAGGCCAAGAAAGATGGCAGAAATAATGTTAATAAAACACAGAAAATGATCATGAATTTATTTCGATTATAAAACTTGAAAGTTGATTGTTCCTATTTTTTTTAGACACAGACTTGGCTCAGCTACAGGTTAGTTAGTACACTCCTATTCTCTAACAAGGATCGTATTTGGTATTAAATAATCCCACGAAGAATTGATTTACCATTAAAAACGTTTTTAATATTTAAAAAAATAATTGGTTATTTCTATAAAATTAAACTTACGTGTTTCATTTATGTTTGAAAGATGCTGTCGATTTTTCTGTTATGTAATTAATAAAATATTAGAATTCCCTGTCTGGGCAAAGTTCAACTTTGAATTGTATGTAATTTATTTTTACCCAACACATCAAAGCACAGACAAAGGAATGAGTGCGAAGTGAACGCAAACTGCTTCATCAGGATTTGAACTCGATTCGCCATTTCTATTCCTAAGAACAGTAAAAGTTATGCAATGCGCGTCCACGCGTCATATGTCGGCTCTTTATTTATCGCTGTAAAAATGTATAGTCAAATGAAGACCAAATGAGAAAAAGAAAGGTTTAATAACCTGAACATTTTCTCTATCCCCTGCATCTGGTTGCATAATTCCTTGGAATAATACATAGAAAATAAACAAATAATAAATATAAACAAATTAAATTATGGGTAAGATTCTTTTCTAACGTTTCAGCATGGTTATCTCTCCTATTGCCAAATGACGTTGAATACAGTTTAGTATTCTTTTGGATTCTCTATTTCGCCACCTGGTTGTGTTAAAATATGGAAAACAGCCTCAATATACCATAACTTCCATGTTGGTCGCTATTATTAAAGCTACATAGAGTTCCCGCAAGAAAAAATTATATAAATAATGCAAGCTGCCATAATGATGCCCTTCTTGTAATAATTCTGCTACGATGCTTACGTTTTCGCTACAGTAATAATTCATAATAGTCCGATCCCACTATATTTTATCAGTTTTATCAACATAAAATATCCATAACTCTTACACCACTCGCCCTATCAGTCATTGCCCTTGAAGGATTGTCCACACGGCATCCAGATTCCACACAGGGCTGATTTATGCAAGTTTTTTACTGGTTGACATACACACGTGTGTTCATGTATAGGTGTCCACAGACGAACGTCACTTATGAGTTCGTCCTTATTTTCCAGTCATGTGCCCAGCAATTTCCAGCATTATGTTTCGCCTTACTTCATGTTACGTTGTAATATTCACGGCACTAAAACAATATTGTACCGTAGTCCTTTTTTTTTCTTTCTTGGTACTAAAACTCCGATAAAAATCATAACACGAGAAACAATGTCGTCCAACTCCCAGCCTTTATTAACGTGCTCGTCTCAGTGCTTCTTACCAGGGAGGAGGGGAGGCAGAGAAGAACGAGAGAGACGAGAACACTACTAGATTCCTGGGCTCTAATCAGGTCTGTCCCCCCGACGGGACGCCGCAAAAAAGAGGACGAAGGCCTTTCTTCCTTCCCCACGTCACCACGTGACTTTCCGGTCAACACCCGCTTCCCGGCACAACACCCGACTTCAGCTTGCCCCTCAATTCTTCGTTCGGGGTCACGCTACGGTCAAAACCATCGCTCTCCTCTTTTTTGGGTCATCATATTTTTTAGCCTTTGTTATTTATTCCTCCTCCTTCCATTTAGCAGTTCTAGCTCACACAGTCATATTGCAACACCCTCCCTTACATCATTCTCATAATTTTTAACCCGTAAAAAATTTTCAAAGTATCTCTTTTTTTCAAGAATATGCGTAATTAATTCATTAGATTTTTTTTTTCCCTTCTATCCGATATAGACCTTCCTCTCTCCGATAGACGCACACGAGCATTCAATTTTACAATAATACAAAAAACACATACATATATAAAGTTAAAAAGAACATTTACAAAATTCAATTAATGCAGGTGATATTCTCCTCTTTGTTCCACAATTGTGCTCTGAACTTCTTACTTATTGTTCATTTTCTTCTTTCTCTTTTCTTTTTTTTTTTTTTTTTTTTTTTTTTTTGGAAATACTCTCCCAATTTGAATTTTTAAAAAAATTACTCATTTATTTTCATTCTTATCAATTGCAAGACCTATACTGATTTATAGCTTTTTTTTTTTCAAGCAACGGCGTTATCGTCGCCTCTTCAGCTGGTCAATAATTCTTTTCTCTATTATTCCTTTTCTTTTGTATCTATCATTTATCCCTTTCAGTTTTTCATTTATTTATCTTTTTTTTTTTTTTTCGTCATTATTCCATCTCATATTCGTGTTAATTCGTATTTTCATTTACTCATTTTTCTCATCCTTTTTCTTTTCTTTTTTTTTTTTTTCATTCATCTATCTCTCTAATTTATTTCCGAGCGCCAAAACTAGGTTTTTCTGGAAGGTATCTGCTGTGTGAACAAACACTTGAACCACAGGCCTTTAAAGCTATCTTCATAGTCGCTGTTTGGTGGGTATCATGTTTCCTTGTGGGCAGCACTGGTGACCCCGGGTGAGCTCGCTGCTACTACCATAATCATTGTACTCCCAGCGTTTTTTAATGCTTTCTTCCATTGCAACTCTAAGCATAAGCTATTTTCCTTTCCATTAGGGGAACATATTCTTTTATTCTCTGTAGTCACTATCTGACGGTGTGGTTTTTTCTTTAGCCCTTACTGTTTTTTAGGGAATCTTTGTGTGATGCTATTCACTGTGTGAGTTATTTGTGGTTTTCCATTTTAGCCATTTTTTCAAAAATTATTTTTATCATTATTAACGTCACTTGTCTGTTCAATTTCTCTTTCTTTTTCTTTTTTCATTGGGACATAGTTGTTCATTGTTCCTATCACTTCACCGTGTTTGATTTGTACCCTCGGTATCCACATCACTATGTGAAGTACTATGTATCCCTTATGGAGTTTTCTCTCTTAATAGCTGTGTATTTATCCTTATTTCTGTGATATGTTTCAGAGGTCGTAGAATGGACTTGTGTGCCCTCTTAGTTTTTGCCATTCATATTAAACAAAGCGTGGTGCTGATTTTTGAGGGCTATCCCATGCTTGTCTCTATTTTTAATTTGTTCGGATGTGCTTTTTAGGGGTAGGTGCCATCCACTTTTTATTAATTTTTACGGGACAATTTCTAATGAGATGATACTTGCTATTACACCCCCAACAACGTCCAGTCTGGTCTCTATTACCTATCTGAGGATGCACATTGCAATTCCTCACTGTAGGTACGTTTTCTACTCTGCTTGTTAAATTTTTCCTATAATTACTTGTTCTTATCTATCCTCTAAAAGCGTTCTTTGATAGGCCCTATCCAACCCCTTTTCAACGCTTTTTAAAGCACTCGTTACAGATTTAATGCATCAACCAAGGCCTGCGGTGAGATTCTGCAAAAACTCTTTAATGGTCTGAGACTCCATTTCGCATAAACAATTTCAGTCACAGAATAATAGAAGACTTATACTAATATTAATGATATCAATAACCAGTGAAGAGAAAAAAAATACACAACTGTAGAACAAGAAAAAAAAAATTATCACCTACCTTGTCACTTCTACGTATATTTTTCCTTTTTTTTAAAAAGTTCTTTTTTTTTTTATAATGTTCATTAATTCCGTCTTTTCTTCTTTTTTTTTTTTTTTAAATTCACACGTGACGTATTTTTTTCCCCACGTGGGTTTCTCCTTCTTCTTTTATAAGTCCTTTTCTTCTTTTCTTTTCTTCACAAAATCTTTTGTTTC
>CM042137.1:99219588-99233508 GCA_023376005.1 Doryteuthis pealeii | reverse complement strand
GAGAGATCACAAACACATCACACACACACAACACACACACACACACACACACACACACACTCACACTCACACACACCAGAGTGTCAGGACACACCACCACACACACAACACACACACACACACACACACACACAATAATATATATACTAACTGCGTGGATCTCCTAACGACGAACGATAGATGACGGTCAGCAGTGAGTGATTTGATGCCTCCCTGTTGTCACTGCTGTCCGAAGACATTTATCCTCTTCCTCGCACGTGCTGACAGCAGCCCAGCCGCTGCTGCCAGCCATGAAACCACACCGACAAACGAAATGATCAAGCGCAGGAGTTAAAAGTTTCTTTTCAAGTTAGCCGGCGCCGATCTCAGCTATTTTCTTCAAAGCTCTTTAGTTAGCGACCAGCGTCTTACAACGCCATTCCTTCCGATCCGATGCCTACATCTTCGCAGCACTCAGTCACATATCTAGGCCTTCTCAACATCTGTCTCTCATTCCTGTCCTTGCAGTGTAAGAGATCATTAATTTATTATTCACCAAGCACTATAAGGGAAGTGACACATTATTATTTTTTATTTCTATTTTTTCATTTATTTTATTTCACTAGTTGAACACATCAATTCATACGCGATTAACGCATTAATTATTGGAATCATTTGTTTACCTGTTCATCATTCGTTATTCCGGTAATGTCACATTTCATACATCCTTTAATGTAAACTTAACAAAAATTTTTTTCTTAGAGTTTTACCATTTATTTTATCAAATGTATTTATTTATTATTTTTAGTTTCTGTAATCTTGTATATACTTGTGAAATTCTGGAACTTCTTCTTCTTTTTTTTCTTCTTTCTATAGTAAATACCTATATACACTATACTATATATACTATGCGGATCAGTTGATTTCAAATGGGGAAAAATTGAATTTTATTACGAGGATATTGAGTTACGAGCTGCACGAATTCAAACTATTTAGTCAGGCACTAGTGTTTATATATATATATATAATATATATTATATATATACTATTATACTATATATATGTGTGTGGTTGTGTGTGGTGTGTGTCTGTCTGTCTTGCTGTTCTGTGTTGTGAAGAGCTGTGTGTCTGTCTGCTGTCTGTGTTGTGTCGTGTGTTCGCTTAACCTCTACTCGATGATGCTTGTCGGTCGAGTTTTTTGTTCGATACTTTCTAAATTTTCTGGCCACTTTTTAATGTCAAGGTGGCAACCTGGTGTAGCATCACCAAAGGTTTTTTAACGACGCTTTCGGCAATTATCTGTTATCTTCAGGTGTGAAACTGAATGGGAAGTTTGGGGTGTTAGTTTTTAAAAACAACGAACTGTAACCTAGGAATTGGTACCAAATTTAGCAACTTCTATATGACCCACCTGGAAGAAAGTATCTAAATAATATTATATCAAAACCCAGAATCTATGTTGCTACGTTGATGATATTCTCCTCCCCTCGTACCTAAATGTAAATGACTCTCCCCGAACTACAAAGAACATCAGACAACACTCCGTACTAAACCTCACATAATAAACTTAACGCAAACAGTAAACTTCCATTTCTCGACGTTATGATAGACTCTAAACAACAACATATTCACTACTATCCATAATAAAAAAAACACTACCTCCATCATTCTGTATTATCAACTATACGAGTGAATGTTCTGCACAATACAAAAAAAGCCATTAAAAAATGTATAAACAAGAGCAAAGCTGACTTTAAAACAATATTCTTCCGACCTAAAATCCAACAACCCCCAAACAATTAATTACAACGACAACAATAGCACACTCAATAGTCCAAACCAAAACATATTTTACCGCAATCAGATGCACCCTACTAGAAACTGGACGAAACTGCGTTAAAAAAATTAATACGTAATAATGTTTCTTCCACTGACACCAACAGAAAGTCAACTAATTATCTACTACCCAAAAAGTTTAAAAACCGCCAATCTCGTCACATGCAACAACTCCTTTTCCCAAAACCACTCGTCTTAATGAGACCAATCTCGTATACGAATTTAAATGTCCAGTAGGAGACTGCTCTCCAAAGTTATAAATACGTATATTGGCCAACGACGACCACATTATCACGCAGATTAACGCTACACATATCTGATATGAGCTCTATTAATCAAACACCTAAAACACACTCATGCCCCTCTACCTACGTAAAATTTAACAGAAAAAAACACTCATAACACTACACAAGAAAAAACAAACAAAACTTCAAATAATCGAAGCTCTATATATCAAACAAAAAAAAACTTGGAAACAAGTCAACATGTCTCAAATGCCTATAATTTCCCGCTATCCTCCTTCCCAATTCATCTTTCATTCTCACAAACTTGTGACACCCCCCCAAATCATTCGTTTGAACCACGACCAATTCCTACTACCTCCCCTACCATTCTTACTACCTCCCTCAACCAATTCCTAGGTTATTGCTCGTTGTTTTTAAAAACGAGACACCCCGAAACATTCCATCAGTTTCACACTAAAGATGGCAGATAGAAAGCCGAAAGCGGCTTGTAAAGAAACCTTTGGTAGATTGCTACACCAGTTTCACCCTGACATTAAAAAAAGATGAATTTTTTTCACGACTCAAATATTAATTAAAGGACAAGGTGCTATTCAACTTTCTATAAGTGTCACCGCAGTGATTGCCAGAATGAGGCTGTGTAGAATGGCGAACTGCTTTGGGATCTCCACCTCTAAAAGTATATGTAATTGCCCAACCCCTCCACACGAGCAATATGTGATACAAGGTCAATTATTTATACCAAGTATATATGTATTTATCAACCCTTCAGCACGAGCAGGATGCGACAGATGGTCAATTTCTGAAACGGAGGTTATCAGGTTTGAATTCAGAGTTTTCCTTCTTCTGGACTAGTTACTTATCCAATTCTTATTATAGTGAGCCCAGTCTGCCTTACTATTTGTCCATAGCTGTAGCGAGAATATATGGATTCAATCCTTTCCCGAAGGGTATTAGCATTATGTGAAATGCAAATAGTATCGTCAATAATTCGAACTCGGGTTGACGAGTCTATTTCCTACAACTCTAACCATTACACCACGCACCTTCATAATATCTTAAACCAAGTATTTGAATTCAGGGCTTTCCTTTTCCTGGGCTGGTTGCCATATCAAGGCCCAGTATGCCCTCTGATTTACCCACAGCTAAAGAATGTATAGTTAGTTTCATACACTTCCCATGGATATTAATGTTACTAGCAAATATATGCACCCTCCGGGTGCAAGTATTTAAGTTTTAATGTAATACAATATTGTATTAAATTGAAAGGCTAATGAAACTAAATGGGAAATGCAGATGAAAAAAAGATTTGAAACAGAGGGAGTATAATCGAAAGATAGAACAACTGAAACTTACTCTTCCATCACTCTCGTCTTTCATTGTTATTTTTTCTAATTTAAGTATTTACTTAAAAGAGTAAGTAAAGAATAAAATTAGAGTTATTTTTTCTTGTTAATGGATTTCATTTAAGATTCATTGAAGAGATTTTTGCCCATATTCATTAATATAAAACCAAACAATTAGAAATCAATAATACTAAGCACATATTTATTAAAATCACATTTTTAATATCAATATGCAAATAAGCCTTTCCGTTCAAACAGTAAACCGCTATTTTGTTGTATATATAAATATAATTGCATGTTGTTTGTATGTAGATATGGTCAACAGTAATAATAATATAAAAAAATTTTATTAATAATTGAGGTTTAGATAAAAAATAAAATCATTGAGAATGCGATGTCAATAACTAAGGGAATTGTAACTTGAGTAGTAATATAGTTTCGGTTACAGACAGAAAAACAGACAATCTCCATTATAATAAGATGTGAAATTAAACTCACCTTGGAACTCGGTTTGCCATGCTCGTTTCATACATCGATGCCCATTACACAACGAGCGCCTCGATAAGTATAATGCAAAACCTGACACTTACTTTGATTCACTAATTTCATTAAATCGAATCTTAACATTTTTGCTTAACCCTGTAAAGTAAATATAAAGATAAAAATGTCCCTGGTCACAGACTAAAAATTACAGCAATTTCTCCATGACGCTTTTTTGCCTATGGTTTGTTTTAGTCACCTAAATATCAAGACGGTAAAAAAAAAAGTGTTGTTATGTTTAAATTTGTATTACGCGCAATGGCACCTGGGGAACCATGAACGATAACGTCTCGGTGACATTAATTTTTAAGTCTTCACGAAAACACAGTTAGTTTGGTGATTTTCTTGTGTGTATCGCTGCAATAAATGTGATATTATGATCAATTTACTTAATGTCGAAATAACACACAATCTTTCTCTGCATTAGTTCATTAAAGTATGTTGAACGACACCAGGAGTTGAATCAGTGTTACGAGGGTGTGTCAAAATGTGGAAATATGTTGGTCGGTATGTAACCAAACCGTTCCCCAGGAGAAGGGTGTGACACAAGGTCATCAGTAGGGGCATCCGGCGAATATCGAGTTCGTCATTCATAGTAATGGATCTGCAAGACTAGCTTGCTAACCATTTTTAACACGATGGACGCCCTAATTTGAAATATTTTGGTAAGCGAACGCCGCTCTGATGAACGAGTAAGTAGTATCTGATTTGGGAACTTATGCTTTACGAGGTCGACAGGCCCTAAAGCCCTGGAAGAACCCACAAGTATTTGCTCTGCAAAGGAAAGGTGTCGCAGTAACAATAAATTTCGCGTCGGGTGGCACGAACCTCGGCCAGGTAAGGGTCAGGTAGGCATAAACCATTGATTGTCCCAAGCCATTAGAGGTTATTCCGGGTAGCAGTACTCGTAGATTATTATTATTATGAGTTTTTCACACCTGCCGTAGCTGGTGGTTCATTGGAGGCTGAGTGACAGCAAGTCTTCTCAGGTCTCCAGGACTATTCTGAGTATTCTAGCCGATCACAACAGTGCTGTAGTTTGGATGGTCTCGATTGTTTTCCAGAATTTTGGAGGTCGTTTCAAGGGCACCAATTACAATTGGTACGACCTTTACTTTCATCTTCCAAAGTTTCCTCAGTTCTCTGGCAAGATCTAAGTATGTGTTTATCTTTTGGCTTTTTTCATTTTCAGTCGGTGGTCTGCCCGGACGGCAAAATCCTCGAGATGACAGGTTCTCTTCTTCTTGTCAATCAATACTAGATCCGATCTCCTGGCCGTGATTAGGTGATCCATCTGTACCTCGAAGTCCCAGACATCATTATTATTATTATTATTATTATTATTATTATTATTATTATTATTATAGCAAACCTAATCATCTATTTTATACATATATTATGCGTATTTTCTTTCTCTTAAACCGGTTGCCATACCAAAGTTAAAGAACTCAGTCTCCCTAATGTTTACCCATAGCCACTGGCAGAATAGTTAAATACATACTTATCCCGACGCTATTAGCGCTATGTGAAATTTAAGCAGTCTTATCCAGGATTTGAACTCAGGTTGGCGAGTCCATTCAAACGACGATGACCAACATGCCATTTAATCGTATATATACCCGTGTGAAAAAATAATACCCTATGCATACGTGTTTGTGTCAGATTGAGAGCTTGAAAATGTGTTGGAAGTGTATCCGTATAAGTGTGTCTATATATCAGATAAATTTCCGTTAAATAATATACTATAAGATATCATACAATATCATAAAATATACTTTGAACACAATAGATACAATTATTTGAGTTAATGCTATAATATTTCAAGCCATGGAAAGGAGAATAGTATGGTATGTTAAGGTAGAAAATTATGGAATGGTTTTGTAAATTGAATTTCTAAAACAAATACCAGCAGAAGCGATCGTTTTTTGCAAATATGTCTGTAATAATATTTTATGAAGCCAGAATGTTTAGCTATTAAACAAACAAAACAAATACATTATCGCCATTTTGAATTATCAATTTCATAACGCGCTTTCTTTGTTTCAGTGGCTGTATACTGTGTACTAAACTAGCGTTAGTCGGGCACTGTCTGTGAGTAAAGCAGCACCATGACGCAGTTCTCTCCTCCTGAAACTTTGAAATGACATGTTGTACTGCTTAGCATTCACAGTGATTGGGTATCAAGATGAGTACATTATAGTTGATTCATTTTCAGTTGGAAGAGTGCTATGCTAATTATAATGATACGGCAACCCTGAATACTCACTCTGATTGTTCTGATAAGTAAAGAAGCCTCGAATTTGTTGGTCAAATCCAGGCTATGATTAACAAAGATCAGAGCAAATCGGTTGAGTCTATAGCCAGGGATATGAAAGTGTCTGAGTTTCTTATCAGGCAGGTAGTACAGGAAGACCTTTTGTATTTCTCATACAAGATGACGAAGGGACAGTTTTCTATGATCGGACTGCAAAGCTTTTTAAACAAACTCAACCATATCCTCGAAGTAAACATGCGTTTCTTTTTCTAAGATAAGAAAGTTTTGTGCTAGGATCAGATGGTGAACTCAGAGAAAAAACAGTGGCTTTCTTTGTCCCCACAAGATGTAAGAATAGTGATGAAAAGCAAGAACCCTGTTCACATCATGGTGTTTGGGGTGGTCACTAGCGAGGGTGAGTCCGTCGGAAAGAATTTTAGAAGATTTTGAAGTTGTCTGGAAGCCTTGTTTGAAGCAATGGAATTTTCTTTGAATATTTGTAATCTATGACAATTGAAAATATTCTCATGTAAGTTTTTCAATAAATCTGATGAAATGATATGTCAGTGTTATTTCTATTTTAACGTAATTTAGACGTCACTTTACAACGCTATATACGTGTGGGTGTATGTTTATATATGTATATATATATATATATATATATATATATATATGATCCAATCGGATTTCAATCCCGTTTGTAGGTAGCTTACAAATGTCTAGACACACTGAAGAGACTTGATAAGTCGAAACACATGTCTGTGGATGACTATATATGCTCCCCATCAACCTGGGGTTGAGAACTTTGAGGGAGGATTTCGCTGACGACCGCCAACTAAATAGTAAACGAAACACTCTCCTATATAAGGGATGGAGCACTCTATGGCGACCTTTACATACATACAGATTTGTGTATTAAAACAATTAAAATCCCATTCATATTCTGTAAGTGACTATAGCCTAGCGGTTAAGGTGTCTGACTGACACTGAACCGATCGGATTTCAAATCCCGGCTGTAGGTAGCTTACAAAGGTCTAGCCACACTGAAAAGATCTGATGAGTCGAAACACGTGTCTGTGGATGAATATATATATATATATATATATATATATATATATATATATGTGTGTGTGTGTGTGTGTGTGTGTGTGTGTGTAAGTATCACTAGATCAATGATTTCATGGATCATCTAGTTAATAGGTATATATATATATATAAATAAAAAGACATCCAAAAATCTTATTTCCTTCACCGAAGATTCCTTCACTGTTGTTATTTACTCAACGTCCGCGTACCTCATATGGTAGAGGCGTGCTAGTGTCATTGACAGGTTAATTTCGCAGGGATAGTACGATGCGGACTGTTGGCCGAGCGGTAAAGACTTTGCCTGCTGGACTACCGGTTTCGATTTCTGTCGGAGGGAAATCGTTAGTATACATCGCTGATGAGACTTAATAAAGTTGAAACAGACTGTACGATGTTCTAGCATCGCATAATCGTTTGCGAAATTCACTTGTCATGGTTATTTTCTATAATTATCGAATTTTATACGATATACGCATTGTAATTGCCTTCAAGCAAAAATATAATAATAATAATAATAATATATAATATATATATATATATATTATATATATATATATATATCAATGATTTCATGGGTCGTCTAGCAAATAGGTATATCTATGTATGTACGTGTTATAAAATTTAGATATATCCCCGATGTCTATATCAACTCTAATTATGAGTCAAGTGACTTGATATTTATATGAAGTACTGGACAGAAATATATGCATCCCTGGTGTGTTATAATTCAATTCAATATTCTATGTCAGAGTCATGAGTCAAATATGACAAGCAGAGTCACCCACTCTTCACTGACCAAGTAACAAAAAATATATTAGCTACAGACAAGCAACACCGAAATTCGCAAGAGACATCATCTTACGCACGATCTCTTGGTTCATATGTCAACATAATTTTTGAAGATTTCAGATAGTTTTATTTTCCTTTTCATCACTATGTACGGAGTACCACACTGACAGTATCATGGCACCATAAAGACACAATTAAATTAGTGAATAGCTAGTTCGATCCTCTCTAAAGCCACATACCTCTCGACCTTGTGTCACATACTATGAGTTGCGAACGGGTTGGGTAAACAAAAGGGCGCCCCATCGTTGTGTGATGATTAGTAAGCTATTCTACTATATCCATTACTACTGAATAGCTAGTTTAATCCTCGCTGGATGCCCCATACTTGCAACGCGGGGTTACATCCTATCCGTGGCCAACAGAATTGGTCAATATCTAGTCTCTGTTCAAGACTTTGTTGAGCTAGATTAATATGAATGAACGGCACCTCCCAGAAAACGCACACACACACACACACACACACACACACACAATGTATTCTCTCTTTGGTTTGTTAGTTCATTGGAATCAAGACCCACAATTTTGTGTGAGATAACGTTCAGTATTGTTACTAGACAATGCGTGAATCCAATGGGTTCTCCTGATAACAACGGTATCTGATGATTTCCATGTTTTGATTTAGACAATTGGGAAGGTAATTAATACTTCATAGAAATCTACAAGATTTGTCAAAAAGGTATCGATATTTTTGTACTTTGTCACACACCTTGTATTCTGAAAAAAAAAAAGTTCCATTAATTCTTAATTTCTGTATTGGTAAATTCAGCTTTAAACTTGGTACTTTTTGACACACCTTTTATTCTGAAAAATTAAAGAACAGAACGTTAATTTTTCTTCAGAATATAAGGTGTGTAGAAAAGTATGAAAAATTTCTACAATTTTTTGACACACCTTTTATGTTATAAAATTGCATATTTTTAAAGCGAATGCTGACACGATAAAAATATTCACTCGCAAATGATCAGGAAAGTGCTCTGCTCTGTAACCTAGACCATGTAACGTTATATCAATGCCGCTTGATATATTCAGTTTTACATGCATTTTGATTGCGATTTTTTAGTTGTTTATATACATTTGTTTGCTCACAACAGTATGTCATTTAAATTTCCAAATTCATTACGTCAAAGAAAAATATTTAAAAAAAAACATTAAAAATATTACATTATTTTTATACAATACAGTGCTAGTTTTCTTATTAAAAAAACCCAACAAAAATATCAAGGTATTTTGAGGTGGGAGTGATCTAGAACGGATTAATGGTATTTAGATTTATTTCAATGCAGAAAATTAATATGATATACGGGGAAATTGAGTTACGATCGGAAAGAATTAAATTCATAGGTCAAGGTATAACTGTGTATAGAAAATGCATTCGAAGAAGTAATTGACTCGCAACCATTAGGGTGAGTGCCAACTCCTCTGATCGTGGATGAGGTGAATGCACAGAAAAAGATATAAATTTTAATCAACATGGTTTTGTAAATGTTAATTCAACACTCTCAAATATTTTGTAAAGTAGTGACTTAATGAATGAATATTTGATGGAAGGTGGGATATTAAATATTTGGATTTTAGCAAGGCATTTTTCACGGTATCTCCTTACTTTTAGAAGGGAAAATGAAAAATCCAGTTATTTCCATAAATAATAGTGTAATATTGTAATTTAACGGTTAGGATTATGAAAGTAAAATTTGTTACCATTTTTCATGAAACACAGTTTACAGAATCCAGGGAAATAAAAATGCGATCTAGGGGTTAGTTTCCTGCTGATTTAAAATCTAACAATCATATATGTCTATTATATCGAGGAAAAATAAAATAATTGATTCGATGGTGAAAATCTTTATTTCAAGTGAGGCAAATGTTATTTTAAAAATATATAAAACCCTAATGAGACACCATATAGAACATTGGGCTCAGGCCAGGGATCACGCGTCAAGACATACAAATTTGCTTGTAATATTGGGATTGGAGGATATACAAAGTAAAATGACAAAAATAATAAAAGGAGTAAAACATTACAGTTAAACAGTTAAAGAGAAGGATTAGAGATATTGGTATTAACTAATTTACTACAAAGAAAAAAAGCGAGGTTATCTAACTGAAACTTTCCAAATAATAAATTAATTTTTTTATGGTCGACATTTTTAAATATTTTCAGAACCGTAAACTTATTGTCTAGCCAGAGTTCAAAACCAATTAACCAATTGGATTTTTTTAAAAATAGAGTAATATATTTTTTAAATAATGAGATCAAAAGCAGCAATAGCGTAAAAAACGTAAAGAATAATTTGCTGGATTTCAGAAAGAAATGGTGAGAAACATAATTTAAAAGGACATTTTTGGAACTATCGGGTGAATTATTAAAAAAAAATTACCTGTAAATAGATATTATATGAATAATGCATATGTTCTGTGCAAAGATTTGTTTTAAATTAAAGGTTCATGTGAAAAGTTAGAAAAAGTGGAGATGTGTACGGAGGCATAAAAACAAATTGTAATTGGTTTCTAAATGGTTTGTTTTGTTTTACGGCATATCAACCTCATTTGGTCATTTAATGCCGATAAAGTTTTGAAATAAATCAATTCTTAATGGATAATACAATTTTTTAAAAACACATTTTTCTATTTTACCCATAGATGGGACCCTAACAGGTACTACCACTCCGGGTCAGAGTGGACCAGGGAGCAATGGTGATGAAGGGGTGCTCCACATTCCCCAAACCTCCAAAACTGGAACCTCACCATCAGATAGAGTTTAACGTCATTCCCAGGACATGTAGACCCGCAGCCACCGCCTTCTAGCACCCATATGATAAAAAGGGGCTGGGGCTTGCTATAAGGGCAATAGGGTTGGGAAAATCATATAGGTGCTAGGGCTTGACGTGACCAGCCGATTGATCGGAGGGGGCCTCTCCGACCGCCCGTCTAGCCCAAGATAGGGCCAAATAGTAATTGAACAAATATATGAATATTAAGTATGGACAGACAGTATCCTCATGTTCACACATCGTGTAGACGTCACCGAACATTTCGCCTGTTCTAAAAGTGGCCGCGTAGATAACAATTTGAATTGAACCGCTGACGGTAGAGGGAATAAGAGCCATATAACATGCTATCAACATTCTAACCTTACGAGATGACAAACTCTTAAAGAGACATTGAGAGAAAATGGGGCTTACTACTGGCTGTAGAGGCCCGTTTGAATGAATCGTTTCGTCACGTTAAGCTTTAAAACTTATATGATTGGCTCAGGGTCATAGTGTCCTGGGTATGATATTAACCTGCATCTAAGGCTGAAGTCCCAATTTTGGAGCTCTGGGGAGTGTTAAGTACCACTTCATTGTCATTATTCAAAGTTTCACTCTGACCTGGAGTGGTAGTACCTGTTAGGGTCTAAACTATGGGGCAAATAGACAGAAAAGAAAATAAGAAAATAAGTTTAAAAAATGTGAATCACCATCAGGAATGAATAAAATAAAAACGTCTTCGACACAAAATAACCGAAAAAGGGGTTGAAATGCCGTAAAAGCCAGCCAACCAATCATCAACTGTCCGTTCATCATGAACTCTATCAGTGTTTTGTCTCTCTATCAACCTGTCTGTCTGTCTGTCTGTCCCTCTCTCTCAAAGCGAAAAGAAGCGCAATATCGATGAAGCGTAAGAAAACGAAGTGCGTTTCTATATTTATAGAGACTGGGGAAAGTTTTACCAATCGAAAGGGGAAAAAACGTATCTGTGTCAATAGTTGTGAAGTGGAAATGGTAAAGTTTCGATGATAACCGGGTTTTTTTTTCTTTCTGGCACATGTCCAGATTTTGAATATGGTTTACGTATACATTTATTACTTATCTGTGTCTTTCCCTGTCTCAAATCGATCATCTCTATCTGTTTGCTCTCTTTATCTCTACGTCTCTCCACATCCCATGAAAAATAAAGAAGCTGTTAGCAAAAACAACATCATAAACATCAACAATAATGTGTATACCATCAAGCAAACTCTGCTAAAACTAAAAATGGTAGTTTTTTACTTTATTTGTTCGTTGGTGGATTGGTGGGATTTTACGGCTTAGGGTTATTCTATGCTGAATACTTTTTTGTCTTATAAAATCATGTTTGGTATACTTTTTTAAACTCATTTTAAATACATTTTTACCTATTTAACCCATATATGGGACCCAAAACAGATACTACCACTCCGGATAAGAAGGTAACTAGGAGTAAATGCGATGAAAAGTTACTCCACACTCTCCTGAGTACCAGAATTGGAATCTCAGCACTAGATGTAAAGTTATACCCACGATACTCAGGTCCACAGCCAATGCTTTCTAAAACATATATGATTAAAGGGTTGGGGTTTGCCATAAAAGCAGTAATGTAGGTACTAGGATTTGACGTCACCATCCAATTGATTAGGGGACATATCGGAGCCCAAATAATGGCCACAGTGGAGTGTTGCATGTCATTGACTGCTCAGCCACCAGGATTCCGTCCTTAATCGTCGCCTACGGCTAAAAGGTGGCGATATATATATATATATATATATATATATATATGTGTGTGTGTGTGTGTGTGTGTGTGTGTGTGTGTGTGTGTGTGTTTATATGTGTTTATGTGTGTTTGTGTGAATTAAAATTAAGAACAACAATTATTTCGTTGTAAAATGTATCAGTTTTTTCTATTTTCTTAATATATTGGCAACTTTAAACAAATACACTTTTTTTTAGAACAGATTATTTACAGTCTTCGGCCGACGAACTTTGGTCTTAAAAATATCTTCTATAATACATAAACCTCTATTAATACATTGTGGCCACCTTGAACAAGAATAGGTCAGTTGCTGAGTATATGATAAAGGAAGCGGCGTTTAAATCTAAAGTGTGCTTTTTATATCCAATGACCACGAGGAGCGTTACTTTGCGATCAATAAAATATGACTTGACAAAATTTCCCTTCCTTGAATATCAAGTGCTCTTATGACCATACCAGCGAAACAAACGCAATGCTACAAAAGGATATTAGAAAAGAATATACAGCAAATAAAATACGTAGGTTGGAGAAGAGTAAGAAATAGTTATATATATATATACACATATATATATATGTGTGTGTGTGTGTGTGTGTGTGTGTATTTTATAAACTGGACATTCTTTTCTAATATATATATATATATATATATATATATATATATATATACAGGTTAGGTAAAAAAGTATCGAGATATTTTGTACTTTTTGACAAACCTTCGTTTCATTCATTCCTCATTTCTATCTTGGTAAATACTGCGATAAACTTGTTACTTTTTTTACACACCTTGTATTCTGAAAAAAAAAATGAATGGAACCTTATTTTTTTCAGAATACAATGTGTGTCAAAAAGTACAAAAATATTTTTGACACTATTTGTGTGTATATATATATATATATATATATATATATATATATATATATATATGAAGCTAGCTAGTGTAGTGGTTAGAATGTCCGCCAGTCAGCCTGAAAGGTGGGATTCGAATCACGCACAAAGCATAACCCTGTCTATAGCTCTGCTGATGAGGCCTAATAGGCTGAGGTGTGCATGCAGAGATGACTTTTTCTCGATTTGTTTGCGCTTTACATTTAAACCGATATGCACGCCTAATTCATTTAGTTATAATTAATTGATTAACAAAATTAGGTACGACTTTAATTAAGCACATAATCTCCCACAAATTGTCGGCCTTTGCCATTTCAAACATATTGTTTGACTACTTCATATATATATATATATATATATATATATATATATA
>CM042137.1:99167088-99214588 GCA_023376005.1 Doryteuthis pealeii | reverse complement strand
TTTAAAAATTAATTATTCTTAATTCTGTTTGTTTTTGAAACTCTCGAAATCTGATAGTTGGTTACTTTAATCTATGGCCAAATTTAACATGACTGTCTTCAACAATATCAAAAGCAACACATTTGACGGTTATCGCCAGAATCTCAGGTGTTTTAATCCTCTATCTTTGTGTGAGATTCATTTATTTGTTGACGGGCACACCAAACTTTTGGTTGACCTGTCATTCTTCTTTCATTTCTGTGTTATTCTCCTCGGAATAGGGAATGGAAAAAATTCCCAAATCATGAAATCATATATATAAATAGGTAATATCAAAATAATTCTAGGCTATCTAGCCAGCTGTGAATGATAAAAGACGATATAAGTAAGTCAACAATCATCAAATTGCAACTACTAAAAAAAGTCACCAGTTTATAAAGGAAGTGAGTAAGGATTCATATTATGCCTTGCAGAAAAGCTGTGCATTATGGAATACGCGGATGCCAATGATTTTCTCAGTTAAAGTAAGCTTATTTAATGTGTCTTCGCTTCTGGTGGCTTTAGGTCTATTCGACCGTTGTCAGCCTGTGTCTATGTTCATTAGAATACGAACTTTTATGGTTTTTATATTGCTTACACTTGGGCACCTTATGTAGTGTAATGGTTAGCAAGCTGGATTCGCAAACCATTGTTAGTGAGTTAGATTCTCATTGGGCGCCCATACTTCTGTCCTCCTGCCACATTTAATCTAAGCTTAGTAAATAACTATATTCCTCACCCTAACTCTAGTCTACGAGACTGTGACAATTCGGAATGACATTAGAATCGCTTTCAAGAAAAATAAAATGGTAATGTTCTTAAATAGTATATCTAACAGGGCTTGCTGATAGGATTAACCGTGCAGGTTTCTTTGTCATTTTTAAGAAGCGGCTGGTGTTACATAATTATTGGATACCTAATACTTTTTTAAGGTAGTGTAGAAACATAATGGCGATTAGTGCAGCCCACGGCCTTGAAGGATGAGTGACAACGCTTGACCTCACTCTCACATTGCCTTCCGGGGATAAATCGTGAGAACCGGAAGGCATATAAACCCTGTCTTCCGGATAAGGATATAGTAAGTTTAAGTCAGTTAGAAGGTAGCAGCGAGCTCGAAGGGGTAAGTCGTGTTATACACGCGGTCCCTCATCTGCGCAGATTGTCTGGGTTGGTGATTTACCGAATAAAGTAACATTAAAAGAAAATCGAAGTCTTGTGTTTACTAAAAACTAACAATGACACAGGGCTTCTGATAAGGAGAAATCCCTAACAGAAACCAGACCCGAAATCCCCATAGAAGACCAGACCTTAGAAGATATACCAAGTCAACACCAGACGCTAGACCAAGACGCAAGATGATAGAAGAAATACCAAAGCCGGCCAGAAGAATAGATGTCCAAGATATAGAAGCAAGTAAGAAGTAAAGAAGAAATGAAGGCTATACAACATTATATAGATTTGGTACTGTGAAAACCTCAGTATATAACACTGGTATCACATATGCAGTGTTTACCCAAGCTGTATTGGGGGGGGGACACTTAGCGTAGTCGCTAATATACTGAACTCCAACATCGTACAAATTCCAGTCGGGCTCCTCCGTTAACATTTTGACTAATACCCTTGAGAAAGTAATGAACCCTCTTATCCCCCATCTATAGTACCACCACTGTATTTCTACAAGGATGATTTCGACATCAGATAATCCAAGAAGATTGATTGCCATAAAATAAAGAACGCAAACAAAAGCAGTAATATATATCATATAGATATTTTTGTCAGCAGCTAAGAGTTGAATTTAATACACATCGTAAATAAAGAAAAATGAGCATAGACAGGGGAAATAATCCAATTACAAGAAATAAAAATAAGAAGAAATTACAGAAATATTTTCATTGTACTTTCAGTCGTGTGGCGCTTTACGTCTTTCCAAATAATACCGCATTCTGTCGATGATGTTTTGAATACGCCGACTGCATCAACCGATGAAGTGTAAGCCCCTTCCTTCACCCTCCAAAAATTATTCTTGGTATGACACTGAATTGAGTCTGCTAGTGTGGTTATAGGTCTTGATATCTGTAGCGTGTGTATTTAGCCTTCATTTCCATTACTCCCAGGTCTATTATCCATTATTATTTTTATTATAGGAGCATGTGCCAGAATTTATTGGGTCTTAACTGCGGCAAATCTTCCTTGGACTAATAGTTCAGTGGTCATCTTTTCAAATTTATTTGAGACTGTTCTAAGGGCTGTAACTATGATTGACATCCCTGTCATAATGTTCCATAATTTTTCATCCCTATGGCAAGGTCTAGGTATTTATACAGTCCTTTGCTTCTTTTTCATTTTTATCAGTTGGAACATAAAATAAAGTCCCAGATTTAACAGGTTATTCTCTTCCGTTAACATATTAGATTAACGTGGTGTGGAGGTGCGTTATGAAGCGGTTATAGTGGAAGGAAATAGTTTCAGCGACCCGATCCTGTACGAGGCCGTTTGTATTTCCCATAGAATTTATACCCTTCGGAAAGGTTTGCATCCAAATATTCTCCACACAGTGATGGGTATATAGTATGGGGGAATTGGCTCTTCGACTTTTGTTAGACAATCAGACTAGTTCAGCATGCATAGTGTCACAGGGTGGCAAGGGGCTCTGTATTTTAGGTTTAAAATGTAGCTGGATATAAATAAGATGGGGTTAAAAGCAACCCCTGAAAGCACGCACCTTTTTTCTCTATTAGAGAATATAAATAGCAATGGGGTGGCAAGGGTTAACCACGGAATCTCCTTTTTTCTCTATTAGAGAATATAAATATCAATGGGGTAGCAAAGGGTTTTATATTTTAGGTTTAAAATGTAGCTGGATATAGATAAGACAGGGTTAAAAGCAAACCCTAGGAGCAAGCACCAGGGATATATGGGGCTATCGTTAAGTTGTTTGGGTGCTGGTATCTTAGCCCCAGGAAAAAACTTGATTCTTTGTTCTTCTGGGCTGGTACGCTGAAATTCTGAATAAACCTGTTAAACTCCGCTAAGAAATTGACCAACTATTACTCGTGCAGAGGCGTTAGCATATATAATATTATTATTTTAATGTTTGAGAAATTTCATAGCAGATTTAACTGTTTTTTTTTTTCATAGAAGTTTGAGCAACAGCAAGTCACTTAGGTCTGCAGGAGTTTTCTAAGTATCCTGTGCTCTGATACTTTCCATTCTTCCCCAGTCTCATTGTTACATAATTTAAGGTAGCCTACTAATTATGTACAGTTGCGTAGGTTTTTAAATAACGGTTAACGAAAAGATACAGGGATTTGTGAGGGATATAGCTTAGCCCTGTGTTGACCTACACCTCCCCTCACGAGTACGAACCGTGGGAAGTGAGTATAATCAACTTTCGCCTAACCACTGAACGAGACGGACGTAATGATGTCGCTCGTTCAATTGGTTAAGTTCTCACACGCGTGATTGGGATCTGCATCTAAAACAAAATAATATATATACGAGCTGAAAAACAAAGTAATATCTTGTGTTGTTACTAAGAACAGACAAACAATACAGCCAGCAGATCCAAAGACAGGAGAATCCAGCTAAATCCACCAGCCGAGAAAAAAGTATTCCTTTGTGCAATCAAGGGCATACAGGTATACTATACGGGGTATGTCAGAAAAGTTCCAGGACTGGTGTCACAAAGATTCTATTTCAAATCAAAACGACAAGCTACAAGTTATCCCCTTCTCCGCCACGCTTGCATGCACTTTTGAAATGATTTTTCCGGGATTCTCCGAAGCTATGTCAACACGGCCTTTTTGATGTCGTGCATATCCTCAAAACGGGTTCCATTGATGACCACCATTGAGCTTGGGGAAGGGGGAAAATCACATGAAGCAAGGTCGGGGTGTTGTTCCAGCATAGTGATTTTCTTCTGGGTCAGTAACTCTCGAATACTTATGGCATTGTGGGCAGATGCTTTGTCATGGTGAAACACACACGAGTTGTCCTGACACGTCTAGCCTCTTGTCGCGCGTTGAAAGAAGCAGACGCCGCAATATCTCTTGGTAGAGATGCTAGTTGATTGTCTGGCCCTGTGGCAAGGACTTACAGTAGACGATGCCCATCACACTGAAGAATGCGGTCAACCTGGAGTAAGAAGATATACTCAGTAGAAAATATAAGACACGTCAATATTGTGAATGACTATACAACATCTTTCTAGGCCGTTAGATGCGGTTCCAGTGGCACCTAATTACATTTAGTATCACGAACTTCCTGTTATCTTTATTTCTCAGTTAAGGTAATATTCCAGCTTTTGGATTTCTTAATTCTTAACAGCAATGGGGTGGGTGCGTCCCGCGGCATAGTGACCAATTTGCTGGACAGCGACATCGATGTAAGCAAGTTCGAACTCCAGTCACGTTCTTACATTAACTGTCGGAATAATAGTTGAGAAAGGTATAGACCCCCCTCATTCCTCCAGCTATGGATTAAATAGTACCACTATTATTTCTCTATAAAAATGGATTTGGTATTAAATAACTCAAGAGATATTCTATATCATTAAACAAAGATTTTTAAAAAAAATAACAACGGAACGGCAAAATATACAAGATTAAACATTCTTTTTTTCTTGTTAATTAACACTAGTTCTGTTTTTCTGGCTATGATTTGTTGATACCTTCCTACCGCAAAGTTCCAGAGATTTTTATGCGTCTCATTTTCTTGGACATATTCTGGTTTGTGAATATATCCTTTATTAGCATTGCCAGATGCCAGTGTCTTGCTCAATATCAAGTAGATCACCATATCCATCCAGACATGTCTACGCTTATATTCTATTTGTGACTGTTTGCCGCATTCGCTTATTATGCGGCTAACTGTTCCATCTTTGTCACTACATAACCTACACTTGCTATTCTTCTCCGTATTATCAATTGGGGTTATATTATTATTATTATTATTATTATTATTATTATTATTATTATTATTATTATTATTATTATTATAATACGCTACTGTACGTCAATTTGCTTTTCATCTATTTCTTTACTTCTCCCTTTGTTATTTCTTTCTCTTCAGCAAAGAAACACACACACACACACATACACACACACACACACACACACACACACATACACACACAAACCTCTCCCTTTCTCTCTCTCACTCACACTCACACACACTCATATATATATATATATATATATATATATATATATATATATATACATATATGTATGCATATTTATATATGGTGTGTAGTTGTGTGTGCATGTATGTACAAATATATATATATATAAATGTATATATATATATATATATATGTGTGTGTGTGTGTGTGTGTGTGTGTGTGTGTGTGTGTGTCAATAGGTCTTTGCGCATTGTTAGGTAGGTATTGAAAGAAAAGAATTCACGTTCCACTTTATGGAATGGTCACGTTTCCATGTATTCGCTTTCATCATGTCAGCCAATCTTTATCGACTCCACGCTGCGTTACATGCAATGTATGAAAGACTGCACAGACAATAAATTCGAAGCATGAAAGAGTGTGTCGAATTCGGAAACAATGCTCTTTGCTTCACAGGGAGATAAAATAACTGCAAACTCGATGATGTATAAAGCGGTTCAGAAATTGAAATATAGATTTGAGATTTTTCCCGCACACACACACACACACACACACACACACACACACATATATTATATATATATATATATATATACACATATTCATGAACATTACGTGAATATGACCTGATTATCCTTTCTATACACCATTTAAATATGTTTTGCCTTTTTCTTATCAATACCTGTGTATATGATTGGAATTGTTTTTTAGCGTGTATGGATGCCTAAAAATTCCTAAAACAAAACAAAGCGTAAATTCTTGCCATTTTATATCTCTGTATATAATATTAACATATATACGAGGGTTTTACTGAAAGTAATGCCTGTCAGTTCATAACAATTTTCCAAACATCATGAGTGGTGTCACTATGAGTGATGATCTGAAACTAAAGCGTCCTACTTATCTCCATTTTAATACAACAGACGCTGGAAACACCATAATACGTTTAGATAGAAACGGTTTTCAACAAAACTCATTTTTACACACATAGTCACTCTCCTTGTCTAAGCATTTTCACCAGAGATAAATCTGCTTGCCGTGTATGTTACTTCTCGAATATCAAACGCGAATGTAAGTGTATCAGTGTGTCACATTTGCAACTTTATTTCTAGGTACCGTAGCCCTACATATAATACCATTTTGGAATCAGGCCGACTTCGTGAGCAAATTTCTTGTTATAAGTATATAAGTTGTGCTGGAAACCACCATTTAAACTTATAGACTCGGCGTGGTCATGTGGATTAAACTCAGCCAACCAACAGCAATAATACGTGGTTAGTTAACTATTTAATCGCCGATATAGAAAGCCATTCATTTGCACGTTATTCGACATTGTCGAACTGACCTGTAGCCAACGACTTTGCTCTACGCAAGGATCATACCCAGAACTAAGGGGCACCAAGGAACAACCAAACGATCATACCCAACACTAAGGGACACCAAGGAACAACCAAATGATCATATACAACATTAAGGGACAATAAGGTTTGTTCGCTAAAGATCGTGCTTAACACAACTATATATTAATAATGGAGATTTGCTTCCGGTTTTTGTCTGTAACAAAAATTACGTCACTGCTTGCGTCCCATTACCCAAAATTGTCATAACATAGAATAAATACACTCAAAATTTGAACATGCAACATTAGACAGTCCTCGTTGTATTTTAAAACAAGTTTTAATAAATACAAGACTGATATTATATATCTATATATAGTTTTTTATTTTAATACATATTTAAAGTTTACATTTCAAATTGTTTTATTTCTAATCCTTTAATGAATTTGATGATTTTACTTACTTAGGGTACAAACTCGCTAACATTGAATTTTTTACTCCCACCCCTCAGGCAATATGTTTCAAAAATCTATTTTTACATCGCCTGGAGTGTGTTTTTTATTTTGTACTAGTATGCTTAATGTATTTACTGTTGATTTCTTCCGTTGATCTTTTGTTTATTATGTCTCAAAGTTCAGAGTGACACACATTTTTGAGATTAGCTGGAATATCAACCTATAAGGAACAGCAAAGTCTCACTGACTTATTGACTTCCGCTACCTTGATGGAATTTTTTTTAAAGAAGATAGGTGTTGGATTTCGTCGAAACTGTGAAATCCCAGGGTCAAGTTCACAAAAGTAAAGATACTAATGAAGACTAGAATAGGGATGCATTGCCAATTTTATTAATGCTTGCTATGGCTTCCATCACACCAAGGTTTGGCCACCCTGTGTGATACTTGCTTTTCAAACTTATTCAAGCAGAGGCTATTTATAGCGGTCGCCATGGGGACTCAGAACAGTAGCTAGTAGGTCTCTTTCCCACTTTGACTGGAACTTTCTGGACATGGAAACAGCAGTCTATACATCCGGATAATAAAATTCATTTGTTCCTGAATTGATTTTTGAGTAGGACAGGCATGGAGTG
The DNA here is from genome assembly GCA_023376005.1 of Doryteuthis pealeii. Classification (NCBI taxonomy): domain Eukaryota; kingdom Metazoa; phylum Mollusca; class Cephalopoda; order Myopsida; family Loliginidae; genus Doryteuthis; species Doryteuthis pealeii. The sequence continues at coordinate 99,207,027 of CM042137.1, read as the reverse complement.
TCCACGTATTTTACTGAAAGCAGGCTGTGAAGAAAATAAGTATTTACTTGTATGAATCAGTCAACGAGTAGAATAAGTTTGGCTAGAATAAGGCGACAGTGGCAAAACAATTGACCCCCTTCCCAAATAAAAGAAATGGGCTATCTGTTCAGGACTAGTTGCATCTCTGTATTTGTTTGAAAATAAAATGTTCTTTGTAAGATTTCTACTTTGAAAGAGATGTAGAGATGCAGCTGGCCCAAATAACAAGTCTATAATTCCGTCTAAAGCAAATAAGTATTTTTAAAAAATAAAAAAAATACTTCGTTATTAAGGATTGGTATCTGGATAAGAATAATCATATTTCCTGACCTCTGTGTAATTCAAAGGTTAAGGTTTTTGAAAAAAAGACCCCTTGCTATAACCATAGACCCAACGTATTTTCCCAAAAGGCTCTTCATGTCGACGACCCAAGTGCCATAGGTTTAAAGAATTAAATTATCGCCTCATAACCTATGACATTTACCAGCACCATGGCATAAGTAAATTTCGTTTTATCTTACCGTAAATATCTGAGTATAAGACGCAATATTGTGTAAATATTTTTCAGCCTCAAAGTTAGTAATATACACAATAACTATATAATGAAATTTTCCCGGTTCTATTATAGTCGAAACGAGATGAGAGAATGTTAGTAATATCTGTAGACATAACTAATATGTTTTATGCTGTTAGAAAGAATATCAATTGAAATGTGTTTTTTTAAATAATTGTACCTCCGAAGGTGTACTTAATTCCGCAGCTTGTTATATTTTTATGCGAATATGTCCGTGTGTTTTCCCTAAATACTACATCAATTTTGTGTCTTAAGACGTAATGAAAAGTCTCTAAATTCTTATTACTAATCAGTACGGACCAATAAAAAGTTAACCGGATTTTTAATTTAGATTAAAGTCATTTGCAACGTCAGTGCGTGTTATACACGAGAATTTATTTCACATACCGCTAATACTCTTGGGAAAGGTATGCATCTAATTCTTCCTCCAGCTATGGGTAAATAGTAGGACAGACTGGACTCTTTAACCTTGGCTGGATAACCAGTCTAGGAGAAGGGAAACTCTGAATTCAAACCTGTTAAACTCCACATAAGAAATTAACCCTGTGTCACATCCTACTCGCGCGGAGGGGTTGGTTAATATATATACACGAGAATGTGTATTTTCTGAATTTCGTAGTCCAATGTTGGGATTGCGTAGTATACATGGGTGGATGCATACCATATACACAAATAATGACGATATTTTAATTTCGGTAAAATGTATATCTTTCTATTTTATTATCTATCTTTAGAATCTTTTTTATTACCGAAATTTAGCTAGGCTTTAATATCATTATACACATTCTATATACACACATCCTTGTACATGATTATATATACATATCCGCTATACCTATACATATACATACTAATACAGATACGCTAGTACCTATATGACTATAAATTATTGGATATGAATATATTTATTTAGCTAATAATGTGACAATATTACCAATAAGACTCACCAAGATTTAATAGTTTGTTCTGTCTCTGGTTCAGTCTATCATCGTTTGCGTTTGCGTTTCCAAGATATTTTTCATATCTGAGCTATTGTAAATACTACAATAGAAATAAAATGTGCTTGTATATCTCTCAGTATATTCTATTGAATTACTTACCATTACTGTCTTCTAAATCAAATATTTGCAGTTTTTCGGATTGGTGTCTGGATAGGAATAGTCACAATTCCTGACCTCCGTCTGGGGAGAGGGAATAAATTTAGCTGGACGTTTGAGATTGTGACCTCGTTGCTTATGAGAGCATCCCTATCCCCGTCTGGCCTGGGATTTATAATCAATAGGCCAGTCGACTCTCCGGGGAAAAACAGAAGGTCAATCTTTCCAGGGTTAGTCAGAAGAATATTCATTGACTTAGTAATCCCATTTCAACTGCAGGTCGTAAAAGCAAAGAGGAGGACGGCGGGTGAAGCAACTTTGCCAGTGTTTAAAATCTGCTAGCACAGGCCAAAATTCTGCAGAATCAGAGAGTATTTCTGAGAAAATTATTTTTATTCAGTTTTCTTTCTATTATATTTAATCTTAATTTAAAAAAAAAAAAAAAAATAAAATAAAACACTAAATCTTTATAAAAAAATTACAAAACACATGCACACTTTTTTGTTTCTTACTTAAGCTAGACCAGCGGTCGGAAAATTCCCCTCTGATCAATCGGCTGGCCACGACAAGCCCTAGCACTTATATGATTGTCCCGACCCTTTGACTTATGGAAACCCCAACCCTTTTCATCATATATATATATACCACTGTCGAAAATATTTCGACCATGAGGGGGTAAGGAAAAGAAAGAGAGTCAAGGAGTCCGTGATCAGTTATCCAGTTCTTGCGAAACAATGCCTATTTCGCGACCCTCTGGCTCTATCAGGTCGATTAATTATCCAAGGTTAAGAAAGTCAAGGGTAACAAAGATTCGAGAGTAACAAAGAATCAAGATTCTTTAAGATCGATCTCAAGTAGACTGGTCAGGTAACAAATGATCAGTACGACGTGAAAAACGAAACTGGAATCTCTGTCATCTGACGTTCATTTATACAAAAGGCAGACTTGCTCACATCCGGTAGCAAGGTATAAAATTCCTGTCATGCGCAGATCTCGCCTTCGGTACTTCGTAATGGACACCGCCACTCCAGCCGATGACATCCACGCGAGCAGATGGCCCCCCCTCAATATTTTTTCCACACTACAAAGTGGTGGCTGAGGGAAATACTGTCCTGGGTATGCCATCAAACTGTATCTAGTGGTAAATTTCCAATTCTGGAATTCTGGTGAATATGGAGTACCCCTTTATTGTTATTACTCCGAAGTCCACCCTGACATGGAATGGTACTACCTAATAGAGTATTATCTATGTTAGATAAAAAATGAGTATTAAAATATGTTTGGAAAAAAAAAGGACTACCCAACAAGAAGGAATAGAATAAAATGTCTTTGCTATAAAATAACCCAACAAGATTTCACATGCCGTAAAACTCCACCAAACAACAAATCAAACACAAAACCAATAAGTTGTGAAAATAATTCATTGATTTATTTTAACAGCATATCAACCTGTCTAGGATTATTTTATTACTAGAAATTAGTAAATCCCATTACATATAAGTTTATATTTACGTTTTTTGTGTAGTTGTTTCTCAATAATTTTTTGTAGACTATCCTATCAAATACGAATATTTTTTTAAACATATGTAATTAACTTTTTTGCGCATTTATTTCTTAAGAGCCTTTTACAGGGTTATGACATCAAGTATCAATATCTAATACACATATTTTGCACACAGTTATATGATTTCAAGTATTCCTGTATGATGCTAATAATTATATGGTTTTAAGTAATTATTTTTTATCTAATAATAGTCATTTGTTTGCACACATATGTATGGTTTTAAATAACTAATGATAGTCCTTAGTAAACAATTATAGTAACTATTCTTAACACACAGAATTTGTGGTTTTCTAGCTTCAAGTATTCATTTTTTTGCACTCTGTTATGATATCTAGTAAATAATACAAATTTGGACACTATATTTCTACTAATAATGATATTGTTCCAATAATTATTTACACTAATTATAGTTATTTGTCTTCACACAAATGGTTTCAAGTAACTAATAATAACCTTTCGTAAACAATAACAGATTGAATCAGATCTCCTAAATTGGAGACTTACCATAATCAACAGTTGCGTATCATATTAAGGACACTATTTTTTTGCGTATGTGTTTTCTTATCATTCGGTCAATTTTGATTGGAACACGCAAAATGAATGGGACAAAGATTGATAATATAATATAATTTGCTATTCTTACACAAGAACTAGGGAAAAGAGTTATATAAATTTGGGCTAAAAAAACTAATTTAACAAGAAAAACAACAACAAGAAAAACACGGGTGGGCACCATGTTGCTGCGAGACATAAGTAAATATATTTGTTTAAACCTATGACTATTTCCTTGGATCACGAGAAATAGATGGAAGAGAAGATAAGCAACAATATGAAAACCATTCTTCTGTCAATAATATTTATTGAAACGCAAAAAAACATTGAATAGAGAAAGCTGGCTTGTTAAGTGTTATCTTAATTTTCAAGAGAGAGTATTATCAGGATCTCGTAAATTATTCAGACTCATATCATCCTGTTCTCATCTTCTGTTGTGGAAGATAAGATTTGTCACTTTTTATGGGTAATATATTCGACAAATATGAGAACAAGCTAGAAAAAAAAAACGCTTTGAAAAATATCGTATGTAAAACATTATAGATAAGGTTTCTGTTCGAATATTTCACGAAAGAAAGATAATATATCAGTTTTTAAAAAAATAAGAGGAAGGCCGGAGAACCCACTGACAACAATCAAAAGAAGAATGAGTGCAAATAATCATGTACTCAGCGTGTTCAATGCTGAAATATTAATTGTTTTTCTATTGTCATAATAGAACGAAAGAAGATAGCCACACTAGATAGCAAGCATCTCAAATTATTAGACCAGTGCACATACCTAGGTAGCAATATCATATCTACAGAAATTTATGTCAATTTATGTCATAGGAAACGCATGCACTGCTATAGACAGATTACCAATCACATTGCAATCTGATCCCTCTCATAAGATAAAGCGACAATGTATTCTAAGTTGTAGCCATGTCAGTACTACTGTATGACTGCACCATTATGGCTCTAAATTAGCGGTTAGAAAAAAAATTAAATGAGAACCACACAAGGATGTCATGTGCTGTCTGAAACAAATATTGGAAGCAGCACACCATAAAAAGCCAGCTATCTGCCACTAACATCATATCGCACAAACCTATGAAGTAAGGCGAACAATATGCTGGAAATTGCTGGGCACTGCTGGAAAATAAGGACGAACTCATAAGTGACGTTCGTCTGTGGACACCTATACATGAACACACGTGTGTATGTCAACCAGTAAAAAACTTGCATAAATCAGCCCTGTGTGGAATCTGGATGCCGTGTGGACAATCCTTCAAGGGCAATGACTGATAGGGCGAGTGGTATAAGAGTTATGGATATTTATGTTGATAAAACTGATAAAATATAGTGGGATCGGACTATTATGAATATACTGTAGCGAAAGACGTAAGCATCGTAGCAGAATTATTACAAGAAGGGCATCATTATGGCAGCTGCATTATATATCATATTTTCTTGCGGGAACTCAATATGTAGCTATAATAATAGCGACCAACATGGAAGTTATGGTATATTGAGGCTGTTTTCATTATTGTTAACACAACCAGGTGGGCGAAATACGAGAATTCAAAGAATACTAAACTGTAATTCAACGATCATTTTGGCAATAGGGGAGATAACCATGCTGCAAACGATAGAAAGAATCTTGCGATAATAATTTTGTTTATATTTATTATTTGTTTATTTTCTATGTATTATTCCAAGGAATATGCAACAGATGCGGGGATAGAGAAAATGTTCAGATATAAAACCTTTCTTTTTCTCATTGGTCTTCATTGCCTATACATTTTACAGCGATAAATAAGAGCCTACATATGACGCGTGAGCGCATTGCATAACTGTTACTGTCTTAGGAAATAGAAATGGCGAATCGAGTTCAAATCCTGGATGAGGCAGTTTGCGTTTCACTTCGCGCTAATTCCTTGTCTGTGCTTGATATGTAGGGTAAATAAATACATACAATTCAAAGTTGAACTACCAGGCAGGAATTTCTCATATTTTATTAATACATAACAAGAAAAATTGACAGCCATTCTTTCAAACATAAATGAAACACGTAAGTTAATTTTCATAGAAATAAACAATTATTTTTTTTTAAATATTAAACTTTTTAATGGTATATCAATCTTCGTGGGTTATTTAATACCAAATACGATCCTTGTAGAAGAATAGGAGTCGTACTAACTAACCTGTAGCTGAGCCAAGTCTGTGTCTAAAAAAATAGAACAATCAAATTTCAAGTTTTATAATCGAAACTAAATTCATTGATCATTTTCTGTGTTTTATTAACATTATTTCTGCATTTTCGTTAGCTGAAACAGATTATACCTCCTTCGCCTTCTCGGCTGGTCCCGTCATTCACTAGCATTTATATGGTTTCCCCAACCATATTACCCTTATGGCAAGCCCCAGCCCGTTTTATCAAATGGGTGATAGAAGGTGGTGGCTGAGGGACTTCATGTCCTGGGAATGACGTTAAACTCCATCTGATGGTGAAGTTCCAGTTTGGGAGGTTTGCGAAATGACACAGATTATACTATGGGGGTGGGGGCAAGAGGTTTAACGTTCTAGCTTAGAAAAATTAGCTGATTAGTCTTGGTGCGGGTTCCTAGGGATTGCCTTTAACCCCATCTTATTTGGTGGTGGCACTGAAAAGGAAGAAATTAAAGGAACAATAAGAAAGAGACAAAGACTGTGGTGGTTTTATGTTTTAGGCTTTAATCACGGGTCATAGCCACCATGTGCCAAGAAAATATACACCTGGCCACTAGTAGTGTTTAGACAAAGTTAAGTCCTAAGTCCAAATGGTTGAGAGGTTCTTTTTGGGGGGCCGGAATTGTGTACTTTTTCGCGCTCATGCTCTGAGCTTTCTTCCGGTTATTTTTTAAAAATTCAAATTTTATTTTAATCCCCCACAATGCCTCCTTCACTTTCAGAATTATGGAGATCTTAAGAGTAATAAATCTTATTGCGATTAGAGTCTTATGTCTAATTATTATGCTTTCTAAACGGTGTATCATCTGAATAAAGGAAACTAATTCTTGTCCCCGAAAGAAATAAACCTATGGGAAATATACAAAAGAATATAGACAGATATATTTTCGCAGTAGTCGATAAACATGTCTTATAAGTGATATGGGTATGGCCACAGCATGTATGATGAAAACAGACTTCAACTCAAAAATATTCTCCAATAACAAAAAGAACATATGAAGCGAATTAAACTTTATAACAATTGCGGCACCAAATATTTTTCAACATTTTACTCATATTTACTTTTTCTTCTTTGTTACATTTTTGAAAACCCAGTCTCTTATAATGAGAGAATACGAAAAAATAGCTGTCAATTTCTAAAAAGAAAAACGAATAAAATATAAAATATATTTTATCCATATCTCTTTTTTACAGACGTAATTAAGATAATAATAACAGGTTTAAACTCACGGGATTGAAAAAAGCAATTTCTAATTAATTTTTCTGTTTTTAATATCTTAAAAATAAGGTCTTCATTCATAAACAAGCACCATTTCTTCTTAAACATCATGTAATTATCCAATGAATTATCTACTCCGCATTTGAATTCAGAGGTGTCATTCTTCTAGACTAGTTGCTATACAAAGGTTAAAGAACCCACTCTGTCCTACTACTGACCAATAGTTGAAGGGAGAATAGTTTGATGCATACATCTCCTAATGGTATTAGCACAATGTGAAATGCAAACGGATTCGTCCAGGATTTGAACTCGTCTCGCCGTGTCCATTGTCTTATATTTAAAATCAGAAAACTTGATTTACCTAACTCTGTTATTGTGTTCCGTTTACCTATTAAATAGGATACATTACTTTCAGAGATATTTTGTTTATATAAATTAATACAAAAAACACCCTCCGGGCGATGTAAAAATAGATTTTTGAAACATATTGCCCATGGGCGTGGGAGTAAAAAAATCAATGTCAGCGAGTTTGTACTTTAAGTAAGTAAAATCATCAAATTTATTAAAGGATTAAAAAATAAAACAATTTAAAATGGAAACTTTAAATATGTATTAAAATAAAACAAACTATATATAGATATATAATACCAGTCTTGTATTTATTAAAACTTGTTTAAAAAAAAAAAAACATGAGGACTGTCTAATGTTGCATGCTCAAATTCTGAGTGTATTTTATTCTATGTTATGACGTTTGGGTAATGTGACGTAAGCAGTGACGTAATTTTTGTTAGAGACAAAAACCGGAAGCGAATCTCCATTATTAATATATATTGTTTTATAGCTTGCTTTACCCAACCGTGTTGCCTGTAACAAAAGTGGAAATAGGAGGCGTTACTCTCACAGCGATTACCTTCCGAGGAATTACTGTATAGAAATATAGTATTTTATAGCTGAAAACTTTATCTACCCAACTATGTTCATTTAGCAACAGCAGTTACAGTAAGCAACTAGGGTCCTTTGTTTATCAAAATGACTTGATTCGGCATTAAAATGGTTGATATGACGTAAAACCCACCAGCCAACCAACCAAACATCCTATTGTTTTCCTCGTATCTATTATGGAAATAAATAGGGCGTCAATCGAATTAATTCCATGAACAATAAAGTCGTCGGTGTGGCCAAAAGTCGGAATCAGCCAGACCCCTTTTCACAAGAGCTAGACCAAGGATATTGTTTTTGCATCTGAGATGGAGCGCCACACCAACGGTCAGCTCCTCACTTTACCACACAGATCCCTGTGCTACTCATATGCTGAGTTATCGAAGGCCGGTATCGAACCAGGAACCTTACGATTCCCTAGGCAAGTGCTCTACCTACTGAGCTGAACCAGCCATTACCAGGAACAGTAAGGCAAAAACATTTCAACTGGGAAAATTGTAATGAGCTACTTTATCTAAAAACATTTTGTGTTATATTGAAATACGATAAAAGGATAATAACTTCTGTGGACAAAACAGTTAATGTTTAAAAATATTTCTAGTAATGCGAGAAAGCTTTTATGATTTGCGTAGAAAGAACTGTAATTGTTTGTATTTAATATCTGGAAACTTCAGCAGCTGAGAAAAAAATATCACCAGGAAGGCAATCTTTACATAGATATTGATTGAAAGTAGACCTATATTTTGATACCGTAATAAACTTAGTTCTATATTTATGGTATGGAGTGATTTACACTATAGAGTCACCTATCTCTATTTCTTAATCTTTCTATCTATCTATCTACTTATGAATCTATTTATCATTATATGCGAGAGACGTCTGCGCTGGCTTGGCCATGTCAGGAGTATGAACAAAGCCGCATCCCCAAAGACCTGCTGTATGGTGAACTAGTGGAGGGCACCCGACCGGCAGGGAGACCACGCCTACACTTCAAAGATGTCTGCAAGAGAGACCTGAAGACATGCCGCATCGACATAGACACATGGGAGGCTTGTGCAGAAGACTGTGCAACCTGGCACCTCCTCGTCAAACAAGGAACAAAAAGAAGTGAAGAAGAGAGGAAAAAAGCTGCCACAGAAAAGAGAGCTAAAAGAAAGGAGAACAGCAGCACCCTCAACACCTACAGAAGGCATCACCTTTTGTTTGCAGCCATTGCACCAGAGACTGCCATTCGAGGATCGGTCTGTTCAGCCACTCACGTAGTTGTAAGTGAGAGAGAGAGAGAAGAAGAAAAAAATACACCATCGTCTAAAATAGAGGGAAGGTTGCCAACCATATACGAGTTATGGAAGCGCGTGTTGTTTTGGTTTGCGTCGTAGGAAAAAACCAGTTCAAAATCTGGACGGGGTTGTTTGCATTTCACATGGCGCTAATACTCTTTGGGAAATGTGTGTATCTACCTATTCCCTCTCCAGTTAAGGGCAAATTACAAAGGAGAATGGGCTCATTATCCTAAGTTAACTAAAGAGGGAGAATTATTGGATAAATACTTTTCGACAAAAAGTAGCTGTACGGCAATTCATCTACTATCACGCAAACCGTCCAAGTAAGACGATAAGAAATACTAAACCCTACTGGAGAAGCAAGGACGAACCCAATATTAACGTTCTTCTGCAGACACCTACATAAGGACACACACATATCAGAGTGGGCTGATCAACAAAAACTAATATTGATCATTTCTGGGTGGATACTCGATGCCGTGACAAGATCTACCAGACGCGATGACTGATTAGAACGGTTGGAGAGAGAGAGAGAGAGAGAGAGAGAGAGAGAGAGAGAGAGAGAGAGTCATCGAAATCAATGCTGTCAGCGAGACCTGATAATTCTTCCTCGAGCTATGAGTAAATAGTAGGACAGACTGATATTTAACTTTTGTATGGCAACCGGTCTAGGAGAAGGAAACCAAAAGGAATTCAAGCCGAAGAGTGCTCTACTTTAAGGGCGGCTCCTTCGCCTTCTTCACCTCCTTTTAATTTGGTTTAATATAGAATCATTTAAACATAAATTCTGCCATAGATATTTAAAGGATTTGAGTCATAATGAGTTTGCTGTCACCCTACAGTATAAATTGAATTTGAGATTGTTTTATAAGTAAATAAAAGTTTTTCCATCGTAAAGTTAATCACAAATATATCAGCTCAGTAAATTAATAAACAAAATGCAATAATTTGACAGCTATGATAAAAAAATTATCTAAAATGCTAATTTGGTAACAGTAATTATTTTGTGTTTGGTATGCCTCCTTAGGCATCTCTCCTTTTTACTATCTTCTCACATCAACCTTTAAAAATAGAATCTTTACACGGAACATATACAGTATTGATACAATATTTATATACAGATAAAGTTTTATTCAGTAATTTATCCGATAGTTCCCAAAAATGCCATCTAAATCTGTTTTAATTACTGTTACAGTTTATGGGAAGTCATAAATTGGGAACATGCCTGTAGTTAGAAATTTGAATTAAGGTCTGTTAGATTAAAACTCATGGGGTCCTATGGAAAATCACCCGGTTGGCGGTTAATAACCATTGACACCTTAAAAGGTGCGCGCGCGTGAGAATAAGTTAGTTTAGTTAAGCAGAAGCGATCCAGCTTTTGAAGGGGAGAGAAATGATTTTTGGCTCTCCCGGGGTCCATCTCTTCCCTCGACGGAATCACTATGGGCTAAGAAATAAAATTTTATCAAGTAACACCAAGTTTTTGTGTTTGTTAATTAAATTTTGAAAGCAATGACTAGCGCGGCCCAAAGAAGTATCAACAGAACAAAGAAGAAGACCAGTCTTAATAGAAGTCAGCTCAAAGAACATGGTGACCGAGGTAGAGTCAACAAGCAGAGTAAGCAGTAGGAAGTTTAAAAAGTAAGAACAATAATCTCTATCTCTAATTGAAGAATAATCAAAGTTCCAATTACCGTCGAACTGGGAAGACATGGCAACAAATGATTGTAACCCAATACAAACCCGAATAGTTGCAGAGTCTACTGCAGAATGACAGGATATTTATAAGACTCCATAATGTCATTCAAATCAAGCAGTCAAGCAGCCAATCAGAACTCAAGGAATGCAATCACCCAAATCACCCAAATTCATGAATATATCATTCTTGATTTCTATATATACCAACTGTATTGGACACTGCTTCATTATGTACTCAGCTAGCTGCTGTTATTCAAACCAACAGTAGACTAACTGACTAACTGTCTGTCTGTCTCTGTTTCTGTCTATGTCTGTCTGTCTGACTGTCTGTCTCTCTGTCTCTGTCTCTCTCTCTCTCTCTCTCTCTCTATATATATATATATATATATATATATATATATATATATTATACTTCCAAGATATTTCTCTCCACCAATTATATACACTCGAGTAAAGGGGTATATATCATCATCATCATCATGTCGCACTGTTAGCATGCATATCCATGACAATCTCTCTCGATCCGTCCCTATCGCTTATTATTCTCGGGAGGTCCTCTATGCAGCATCCTGTATCCACAAAGAGCTGGTCAATGTACGTCTTTGTTGGTCAGCCTAAACTGGCGTGCCCATGTTCTGGCTTTCTCAGAAGGACGTCGCTTATGAGTTCGTCCTTGCTTCTCCAGGAGTGTCCTGCGTGTCTTGTCCGTCTTACTCGGATGGTTTGGGTGATATGTGGCAGGTTGCCGTATAGCTGTTTTCTCGAGGGGTGTTGTTTCCAATTTTTGTTCAGGATCACACGAAGCATTCTTGTGCTGCTCCCATCTAGTTTATTCTCTAGTCGCTTCGTTAGGGTCCAGATTATTGCATTTTTTTTATCTGATTAGTGAGTTTTTTTTTTCAAAAATATATAATTCTAATAGCTAAAAAAAAGCCCAGTTTGTTAATAAACATAGTTCTTTTAAAATCTGCCTTGACAGTAAATTTCTAGTTCGTAGAGGAATATGTAAAAAATATGTCTACCATAATTGGATCCATGCAAACACATCTCATCATACAGATATTGATTGATTAGGTATTGCAGGGCCTGTCGTTGCTTATACTATCGATACAATTTATTGCAATTTTTAGAAAAACTACAGGTAAATCATGAAAATAAAATGTTTGCTATAAAAATACGAAGTTTGTAAAAACGAAAGTATAGAGACTGCAGCCCTACTTGGGAATACAGAAAACAACCAGTATTATCTGGTTATTCGGACTATTGTCCCCATCTTCATTGTTATTTTTACAACGTTTCCGCCGATATGCACTCCGGCCTTCCTCAGACATTTCTTGTCGGACTCGGGAACCTTCTCGGACTCGAGAACCTTCTTTTCGAACTCGGGAACTTTCTTGTCGTAATCGGGACCAACACGGAACTTCGAACTTAACTTTATTTAGTCCACGGGGGTATCCTGTTCTCATTCCGCTAACCATAGCTGGGGTAGGAGCTGTGTTAATTATTTTCTATGTTACTGACTCTACTCAGGATTGAACCCGGAATCCAGAGATAACTGTCACTTAGAACTGTCTTAACCTAACTACCTTATCCACTAGGCCATGTGTCCAATTCCGATTACGACAAGGAAGTTCCCGAGTCCGAAAAGAAAGAAGGTTCCCGAGTCTGACAAAAATACCTGAAGAAGGCCGGAGGGCATATCGGCCGAAACGTTGTACAAATAACAATGAAGATGGTGACAATAGTCCGAATAACGCAGATAATACTAATCATCAAGCCTCATCTCAAACATTCAGAGAAATAGAAAAGAACAATACATGAATATCCCTCTTAGCATTCAACACACTCATTCCTCCGATTTTACCTTTGGTGGAAGCAACGACAAAATATTACTTTTTATATATTCAAATACATTTTTTTTAAATTGTTCAAATGAATTTTCAGTTTAAGAGACTAGAAAATGTGCCGAGCTAGATCTGGTAATTATGAAATGGGGGAGGTCATTGCATGATCCTGTCTTTCATCTAAAATTACTGTTTAAAATCATCTTCATATTTTTTCTCAAAAATAAGTTTTTGATACTATAAGCCTACTGCCTTAGGTGCTAATATTTAGGTGCAATAATGCGCATGCGTGTCTAAGAGTTTTGTCTGAAATATTACATAAAGAAAACATATCTGCAGTAGGTGAATTTTTTTACCAATGAGATCAAATCACTACAACACTAAGGAAGAGATCTATGTTGGAAATTAACTTCATTTAATTACAATCTATGAGAGCATGTAGGTCAGCCGATAAAATTTTTAACCCTCCCCGCCTCTCTCTCTCTCTCTCTCTCTCTCTCTCTCTCTCTATATATATATATATATATATATATATATATATATATGCTTTGTGTATACGTATGTATAGCCACATAGGTACGAAGATGTGTGGAGTAATAGGTAGCGTATATGTATGTATATTAATTGGTATGTGTGTGTAGTAGTAATATCATAGATAATAACTACACAAATAGAGAGGTCAGCAAATTTGAATAAAGAAAGTATACGTTTTCTGAATGGGGATGAAAGGGTCATAACTCCTTTTTTAAGCTACTTTAGTTCTGCTGGAGGAGTCTATGCGGGAAAAGCTGTTTTCTCTTACAGTTATCGGGAACCCGTAAATCCGAGGGAACAGTCAAGAGTGAAACTGAGTTGTGGCGTCCCAAAATAGAGGCGGTTTGGGTTTCCAGGTTAGGCGAAACCAGGCAGGGCTGGGGTCCCCTTCACACCAATTGTCTACTCTAGTTGGTCACAAGAAGAGTCAAACCGAAACAAGAAACAAATGTACATGAAAGCTAGAAACCAAAGTGTCACAAACGCTCACACTGATGGGGATAAACCAGAAGAGTGATTAAAAACTAAAATACGAATAAATCCGGAATTTCCTAGTTATTTTTCCTTTATAAAGTTTATCTGTGGCTTATATAGTTTTTTGTTGAGTAGGATGCGCGTTGTGTAATGGTTAAAGTCATAGGAAATGGACTCGTCGCCCCGAGTTCAAATCCTGGACGTGGTAATTGCATTTCACTTAGCACTAATACCCTTGGGGAAGGTATGAATTCTACTCTCCCTCCAGCTATGGGTGAATTGTAGGGCAAACTGGGCTCTTTAACCTTGGTTAGGCTACCGGTCTAGGAAAAGGAAAACTCTGAATTCAAACCTGTTAAACTCCGCTTAAAAAATTGACCTTGTGTCACATTCAGCTCATGCGGGGGGGGGGGTAAATATATATATAGTTTTTTTGTGGGGAAGCCATGGTGGCGTAATGGCTAACGTGCTGGACTGCTATATCCGAATAGCGAGTTCGAAATCCAGTCGCGCTATTACGACCACTTTCGGACTAAAACCTTGAAAAAAGTATGAACTCCCTTGTCCCTCCATTTCTGTTTAAATATCACCACTAGTGTTATTCTACAGGGATGGCTTTGGCATTAAATAAATCACAAAGGTTTATATGCCATTAAGCAAAGAAAACAAACCGAACCAATGCAGATGGCTCCTGATGACACGAAGATTCCAGAGTTCGAGAAGGTTCCCGAGTCCGACAAGAAATACCTGAAGAAGGCTGGAAGGCACATCGGCCGAAACGTTGTACAGATAACAATAAAGATGACGACAATAGTCCGAATAATTAAAATAATAACAATGTAGTTTTAAGCTAAACCTCCGGCCAACTAATCTTGTCTTACAAAAAACAAATAAACAAAAGAAAAACGTAGGATTGATGCCGTTTAGCAGACAAAACTGGACTGGCTGCTAACGATATTGCCACTCTGTACCCCATACAATCTTTGCCTGGAATATAACTTGTAATTCCATGAGAAATGTCATGTTAAATTGTAATTTTTCTCTTACATTGTCCTGAATGTTGACACAGGATTTGATTTTGATTTTAATTTTTGTGGTACACTCAGATTAGGATAAAGTCAGGCTGAAAACACCGGTTCCCGCAACATCACCTAAGTAAAGCAGCGATGCACGTATTCAATACTTAATTGGGAGGATGTTTATGTAACAGCAGGTACTGTAAGAGTCCTTTGTTTATCAAAATCATTTAATCGGCATTAAATGACACTAAAACCATTCATACGCCGTAAAAAAAAACAAAAACGAACAGGCTAGAAAATTTGTTGTTTTTAAGACCTATTAAATGGCGAATTAGTAGAAGGCACCGGACCGGTTACGAGACCATGTCTGCATTTTAAAGACGTATGTAAGAAGGACATGAAGACATGCCAACCCATGAGAGACTGGTGCAGAAAACCGAGGGGCCTGGTGCCTCGTTTTCAAACAAGGGGCGAAAAGTATTGAAAAAGAGAGGAAAGAAGCCACCAAAGAGAAAGAGCCAGAAGGAAGTAGAGACAACAGTGACTCCAGCAAGTAGCACTTTTTGTTAGCAGTCACTGAACCAGAGATTGACATTCAAAAATTGGCCTGTTCATCCACTCGCGCAGATGCAGTTTTAAAAAATTGTGGACACTACGCCATCGTCTTTGGCAGACGGAAAGATGCCAACACTATTCTATCGTAATGTAACATAATCATCTAACCCTACTCAACAAAACGTGAATGTTTTCACACGCATTCAGTATCAACATTTATCAGCTTGTTTTTAATCAGTGTTCCCAAATGAAGGATAAAAACCAGTCTCGTTACTTTCTAGGCAGACCACGTACGCCATTTGCTTAAATGAAGAAATATTCAGTAACGGAATTGGCGATTTACTGCCAAAGGGGAATACATGTGTAAAGCCTCAGGCGGAATATTTGCTTGATTGCGATGGAAAATGTTTTATTTTATTTGCTGTATATGTCATTTTAATTTCATTTCAGCATAGGAATATGCCTTCTGAGTGCAACATTATTAATAACATATATACCTATCGTAATAAATATTGGTGTTTTTGTGTTATATTAATAGCTATCTTACGCATTTACAGGAAAGACTGGCTTATATACTCACTTAAGAAACGCCTTTTTATTCTATATACAATCGTTATATATATATATATATATATATATATATATATATATATATATATATATTATATTATTTATATATATAATATATATATATATATATATATATATATATAAATAATATAATATATAATATAATAATAAATATATAAAGTTTTACATATCTATTTATTTGGTGACATGGGACAGTCACAGCGCACCGATAATACTGATAATACTGCGTTTGACACACCGTTCAGTAAAAGCTAAAACATGATAATCCACACGCACAACTTATATATATATATATATATATATATATATATTATATATATATATATATATATATATATATATATATATATATCTTACGAAAAACTATAACATTCTAAAAAATATCACATTTTACCAATAAAATACCCGTTCAAATCTTCTTTTTTTAAATATAGTGATACCTTTTCTTACGGGTGCCCTACCTTACGAGCTTTCCGACTTACAAGCTGTCTCTTGTATGATTTTTTGCTTTGTATTGTGAACTAAAATTTGAGATGCGCCCAATCTTCAGATACGTTTACCTTAGTAAGTTCACCAAATACTTTTAAGTTTCCAAATTTATTACCACAAAGAAAAATATTATTCATAAAACATAATCATTAAAATATTTACAACATTACAGTGTCTATGTGTGTGTGTGTGGTGGGTGCGTGTTGTTTTATAAGTGTATATATATTAGACGGTTAAAACATTGCTTTGCAACAATTGATACCAAAACCTTTTTACTTGTATAGATTTTCATATTAACTAACTAATGGTCCTACCTGTAATCGGGTACCTTATCTTAATTTCTCCAATCGGCAGAGCGTTCGGCTAGAAACCACATGGTTCCGAGTTCGATTCCGGTCCTCGCCAACTCACCGTATAAGTAGCACAGGGATCTTTGCGGTAAAGTAAGGAGCTGATGGTAGGTGTTGCACTCCACCTCAGATGCCAAAACAATCTCCTTGGTCTATCGCTAGTGAAAATGGGATAGACTCCTTCGCTGATTGGCTGATACCGATCTTAGGCCACCCGACGACTTTATATATATATATATATATATATATTATATATATATATATATATATATATTATATATATATATATATATAATAAACGCGGGAAAGGTATGAATTCAACTATATTCCTGCAGCTATGTAGTAGGACGGACTGGACGCTTTAAACATCGTATTGCAACCGGTCAATGCGAAGGAAAACTCTGAATTAATGATATGTTGTACTCCGTTTAAAAACTGTCCTTGTTTCTCCTCCTGCTCGTGTGGTAAACACACATACACATGTATACACCCAGAGAAATTAATGAAAAGAAAAAATAGATATAAAATCTGACAGTGTAATAAAAAGACAAGAAAACCAAGTCAAAGATTGACTTACAGACAGCCGACGCTAAAGCGTTTCGGTTTTGGTAAAACCATCATCGGGTCTTAACATAGTAATTATGAGCTATACGAAAATAATTTTGTTTTTTCAAAACATTATACTTTATTACACACACACACACACACATACACACACACACACATATATATATATATATATGTGTGTGTGTGTGTGTGTGTATGTGTATGTGTGTGCGTGCGTGTGTGCGTGTGTATGCATGTGTGTGTGAGTGCTTGTGTGTGTGTGTGTGTGTACTTACGACTATCTGTCAAACTGTTTTGATGTTTTCTCAACCCTGCAGCCGAGTAAAATAATCTTTTAACAAAAATATAACACATAAGCTCTATTTTTCTTTAAAATATAAGCACTCTATATATTTTCCATATAAAACAAGAAAAAATAGCAACAATATAAAATACTATATATGTATGTGTTTTTGTGTGTATATTAACCGCCAAAATATGTACAAATGCGAGAACATCATATGATGTCTACATGAGATGGAACAAAAGTGTTCGATGTAAATTATGCACAGAAAGCAAAGCAGAGTGCAAATAAAAAGCTTTCGGAATATCAAAAATGTACAAATGTGTTTTGTCAGCAAGATATTCATATCTCAGATTTTTCTTGTCGCATAACTTGTTTCATTCTAACTTTTAGATTATTTCCAATAAATCTATGAATATAAAAAGCATATATTTTTTTACTTCTTTTACTATATAGTATCCTACTAATATTTATTCATTCAGCTTTTATTGATACAATGTAATGTTCCAGAATACCAAACCAAGATATAAAAAAAGAATAAAAATATCCTTATTCACATTTTCCGACTCTATAAACTACAAACTGGGAATGTCTGTAGCGAAGCCATTGCATGTTTGACAAAAGAGTTGTCTGTAGAGGAAACACAAAGAAAAAAAATTAGTACTTTATAATAAAACTCTCAATGCCGCTTTATATTCAACTAGCTGTGCATGCAAATATTACATTACTAGATGTAAGATGGCCATTATTAAAAGTAAAGGTCGTATATTCACTTTTATTAAAGTTGATTGGCTTGGTTTATTTTTTTTAATGGTATATCATCCTTTGTGGGTTATCTATGCACACACACACACACCCACAAACCCACCCACACACATACAAACTGACACTCAAACACACACACATATATACATATGTATATGTGTATGGCGGGGGTTTGTATGTGTGTGTGTGTGTGTGTGTGTGTGTGTGTGTGTGTGTGTGTGTGTGTGCATAGATAACCCACAAAGAGTGTCTGTGCACTATTTTTCTGACACCCGACTAGGCCGGATCAACTCAATGTTTTTTTTCCATAGCGATTTTAATGGGGCATCCTGTGAGGATCCAACTTGTGATTCAGTAATAAGGATTTGCAAGACTAACTTTTCTGTCCCCATCCACTACCCAGGCGATGCAGGGTAGCCATTACTAGTTGACTATAAAGCCATCGAAGAAATATTTGGATTTTTTGAACTGTCGTCCTCATCTTTCAACAATCATCCAAATAAATAAAAAATTCGAATAAAACAAATTATCTCATCTAAAAGAATCATGTAAAATACCATTGGGATATGCTTTTAAGAAAATCATCTACACGAGTAAGATGTGACACAAAGTTATTTTTTAAAGTTTAACTGGTTTGAATTCAATTTTCCTTCTCCTAGTCCGATTTCCATATCAAAGTTAAAGACCCCTGTCTCCCTACTATTTACGCATAGTTTAAAGGAGAAGTGCTGGATTCAAGATGATCATTATTAAACGTAATGATGTAGGGTCGCCAGTGTCCAACCAGCAGCAATGATCCAAGAAGCTTCAACTGCAAATCAACCAGATATTGGTTTGAGCCACAACTCTACCCGTTTAAAGCGAGGGAAGAAGAAGAAGAAGACAATGATTTATTTTTACACATTACACAATATAAACAATGTCACATAAAAGAAAAAATAAACAAAAAAACATAATGCTGGTTGTTGTAGTAATATGTGGAGGATGATCACTCATTATGACTAAGCCTATTCTAGTAGTGACCACCTCAGTTTTATTTTATTATCTATTTATTTATTTTTTACATAGTTTGAAAGTTGATTATAAGTTTATTTATACGTATTAAGGATTTCTATTTTGATAAATAATTTAAGCTTGTGAGCATACATTTACTACGATATAGATGGTGAGGTACAGATCGCCTTTCAAAGAGTTAGCCGGATTCTTTATTTGCTTAAAGTCTTTCCAGACATAATTCTAACAATTGCTATAAGTTTTGTTGGAATCGGGACAGAAATAACGGAGACTTAGGGCTACGAATGGACGGAGTGATGCATTGAAATAAGGTGAATAATAGGATTATGTAAAAGATGGATATATCGAATTTGTTAATTAAAATTTCTATTGTTTTTACTCTAGGTACTGTTCGTCTATGAAATCAGGGAAAACTGCAATTGGTATAATCTTCAACTTCAGCTCTTTGGCAAGGTCGAAGTATTTGTCTATCTTTTCATTTTTACTCTGTGGTCTTCCGGAAGAGCAACATCCACCAGATGACAAGTTCTTTTTTTTTTTGTAAAACAATACTATCTCTGTTCCAGTCCCGGTGAATTTCATGAATCACCTTATCTAAGACGGTTTCTGGGTTATGCATATATCATTTTGTAGCATAGTCGAAGTTTAATTTCTTGAAAATCTCCCGTAGATCCCCTTTCCCACTCAGTCGTGCCTAGTCTTCACCTCCTCCAAGACCTTATTTAATCCCTTGAAAGATTTCCTACCAGCGTTAGATGATGATAGTTTCATAGTTATCTGAGATGAATCAAATTTCCACAGGTTTCCGGAACACTTCTGAATATTCTATCCGATCTGAACAATGGTTTGTGCATATACCATTTTGTATTATGGCCACATATTATTATTATTATTATTATTATTATTTGCTCTTTTTGAGCATTAGCTGATGTTCCTTCACTGGACTCTGAGTGATAGCAAGTCTCCTCAGGTAACTAGGACGCCTCTGAGTATTCTGGCAGATTGCAGCAGTGCAATGTTCTGAATGGTTTCCATCCTTCCTCTGATTTCCAAACATTCCAGACCCTTTTCCAATCCTTTTGGGACTGTTCCAAGTGCACCAACTACAATTGATATCACTTTCACTTTCATATTCCATATTTTTTTCAGTTCTCTGCAAGGTCCAGATATTTGTTCATTTGTTCATTTTCCTTTAGCTTCACCCTGTGATCTGCTGGCACTGCCAAATCCACCAGTTGACAAGTTCTTTTTTTTTGTTAATCAACACTAGGTCTGGTCTTCTTGCTGGGATAAGGTGATCCGTTTTAATTTCAAAGTCCCAGAGAATTTTGTGCGTTTCGTTCTCAAGAACAGATTCTGGTTTATGCATATACCATTTTGTTGTGTGGTCAAAATTTAATTTCTTGCATAATTCCCAGTGGATCACCTTCCCAACCCAGTCGTGTCTAGTTTTGTATTCTCGTTGTGCTAGTTTGCTACATTCGCAGAGTATATGGTTTACTGTCTCATCTCTATTCCCGCAAAGTCTACATTTACTATTTTGTTGGGTCCTATCAATTTTCGCTATATTATTATTATTATTGTTATTATTATTATTATTATTATTATTATTATTATTATTATTTACTCCTTTTGAGTTTTCACATCAGTGTTAGCTGATGGTCTTTCACTGGAGTCTGAGTGACAGCAAGTCTCCTCAGGTCTCCAGGACTCTTCTGAGTATTCTGGCAGATT
This sequence comes from Doryteuthis pealeii, assembly GCA_023376005.1. NCBI lineage: Eukaryota > Metazoa > Mollusca > Cephalopoda > Myopsida > Loliginidae > Doryteuthis > Doryteuthis pealeii. Next base: position 99,185,651 of record CM042137.1, on the reverse strand, counting down.
GCAGCAGTGCAGTGTTCTGAATGGTTTCAATCCTTCCTCTGATATCCACACTTTCCAAGCCCTTTTCTAATCCTTTTGGGACTGTTCCAAGTGCACCAACTACAATTGGTATCACTTTCACTTTCATATTCCATAACTTTTTCAGTTCTCTGGCAAGGTCCAGATATTTGTCCATTTTTTCATTTTCCTTTAGCTTCACCCTGTGATCTGCTGGCACTGCAAATCCACCAGTTGACAAGTTCTTTCTTTTTTGTTAATCAACACTAGGTCTGGTCTTCTTGCTGGGATAAGGTGATCCGTTTTTATTTCAAAGTCCCAGATAATAATTATTATTATTATTATTATTATTATTATTATTATTATTATACCCCTGCGAGTTTTCTCATTAGTTTTCCTATCTGTCGGTGGTGGCGGAACTGGGCAAATACTCATAGATATATTGTCTTAAAAATCAGATGGTAGATATATGTCATAGAGTCAAACAACCTTTGGAAGATGCAAGGTGTGTTGTGACTGAAGAAATATATTTGTGGAGTGGATTTAGTAAATATTTAGTATCTATGAGAACCGGATAATGAACATTTCTAAAAACTTTTAGACTCTCCAAAGGAAAATCACTTTGTTAAAAGAAAGGCGTCTCAGTTATTAAACAAAGTGGAAACAGCTAAGTTAATGATTCATGAAAGATGAGCTCTTTGGCCAAAACCATAGACATAGTCGACGATATTTGCAAAGAAAGGAATAAATGAAAGAAAACAAAGAGAAAGAAAATGTACAGTTCCAAGAGGCGGTTTCTTCTACGATATTATTCGTATTGGGAAACATGATCCAAGAACAAAATGGAACTGGCGCCAATTTCGTCTGAAAACCAAAATTAACTTCTTCCAACCCCATCTCACCACATTCATGACTGAAAGAGAGTACAACGAATGCCTTGGTCGCCAATAGCGGACATGACATTACTGATTATCTTAAATTCATTTTCCTCTCTTTTTCTTTTTCTTTATATATATATATATATATATATATATATATATATATATATATATATATATTTCTTGATAATTTCGACTTACGTTCATAAGAGTTGTAGATATTTTACGGGTGATAAAGTAACAACAAGTTTCCTCAGAATTCTTAATCACTTGTTATATAAGTTAAAAAACTGTTTTGTGTTTTTTTGGAGCCTCGTTGTCGAATAGTTATCGTCGCAGGAAATGGACACGGTGAGACGAGTTCAAATCCTTGACTGGACTGTTTGCATTTCACATAGCGCTAATATCCTTGCGAAAGGTACACATCTAGCTTGAAATAGCATTAACTAAGCTTTGAAAATGACAAAGCGTTACCAAGTCTATTTTGCTCGCTTAGCGCGTTTCCAGTGATTTCGATGTTTTGAATACACTTATTTACTTTTGGCATTCGGTGGAGCTTAGAAACGATGATTATATCTCACCCAAAGAGTAAGAATCCCCACCCCAAAAAGGAGTATCCTAGGAATAACCCTAAATTGTATCTGATGGTCGAGTTCTGAGAATTTTCCCATTACTCCCAGGTTCACTTTGATTTGGAGTGGTAGTACGTGTTAGGGACCCATCTATGATTCAATTAAATTTATTTTAAAAAATAATTTGTATTAGGTAGGCCCGTGTGCAAAAAAAAAAGAAAGAAACTCTTAGGTAACATCTAGACAAAAATGTGAATATCAACGAACAATTAGTGTGATTCTAGAAAGTCATATCAACCCATCTAGGGTTATTTAATGCCCAGAGGTTAGGTTAACGCGTTTATTGTATGATCATACATTCTTGTGTAGTTGTTTCTTAAGAGTTTTTTTTTTTTTGTCACAAAAAAATGATTTTGAAATAATTTTGATCTCTCGGACCCTAACAGGTACGACCAACCCGGATTTTAGTGACTTGGGGTAATTTAGTCAATTTTTTAAATTGATGTTATCATCATCGTCATCATCAAGACCTGATGATAGCACGGGTTTCCTTGACTCTCTCTCTCTCTCTCCCTTTCTGTCTCTCTCTCTGTCTCTCTCTCTCTCGCCATCAGTCTCTATCTTCCTTCACTCTTGGCAAGTCTTTTAGATGGTATCAAGTGTTTTCACAAAATTCATGAATGTAAAATTTTGCTACCCACCCAAACCGGTTTGTCCTTGTTTTAAAAATCCATAAGAGAACCTAATAAGTTCGTTCTTACTTCACCAGCAGTGCTCAGAAATGTATTCTTCCTGGGGTTTGGATGGTCTGTGAGATGGGAGTTAATGGCCATGCACCTACTGTTTTTAAGGCGCGGTTTTGAAAGCAACAACCTACAAATTGTAATTCGCATCTAGCTTTTTCTTCGAGAGTTTCGTTATTGTTTAATTATACAACCATACAATAGTACTGATACGGTTACAGTTTTAAAGTATTACCGTTTTTCTTCATTGGAAAGATCAAATTTCAATCTGTTTTTTAAACCTGCCGATGAGCACTGTTGGCTGGGACTGTGAAACACACCGACTACACCTCTGCAGAGGGGTAAGACATATTCGTGTGGAACCACCTGTTTGTCGTCGGTGTCGACTCCAGAATTTGAATCTCACCTATAGATGTATATTAAGATCATACCCAGATCACTAAAATCCTCTGACTGCCTTCCAGCACATATCTGATAAAAAATTGGGGGGTTACTAAAAATGCAATACGGTCAGGACAATCATATAGGATCTATGGCTTGACGTGACCAGCTGATTGATCGAAGTGTGTGTGTGTGTGTGTGTGTGTGTGTGTATCTGTGTGTGTGTGTGTGTGGACGGGGCTCTCCGACCACACGTCCTGCCCAAGTACGAGCCAAAGTGGTATTTTACATGTCATAGATTGCTCAGCTACCAGGATTCTGTCTTTAAGCATGACAGGTTGCCACGTGACAGCAGGTGGCCCCATTTGAGGGGGATTTTACCCCTCTGCAGTCGGTACAGTCGGTATATTCTACATATCCTAGCCGACTGGGCGTTTCTAAATCCTGTCTTCAAATTTCAGTTTAAATCTGTAAAGAAAAAAAAAACAACAATTTCCTTAAACAAAGGTTGTTTTTCTTTTTCATTGTAATTAATAGAAGGTTGTGCTTTTAGCCCAAACCATAAACACAGTTGTTGATAGTTATAAACAAAGAGTCGATGATAATGATACACAAAGAAAGCAGAAATGTAGTTCCGAAAGGCAGTTTCTTGTCTGGCAATATTCCTATTGGGAAACATGATCTAAGAGCTAAATGGCACTGGCGCCAAATTAGTCTGAAAACCAAAAGGAGCTTCTTCCGAATTCTTCACCATTGGAATAAAGCAGAGCTAATGTCTTGGATGCCAGCAGCGTACATGGTATTACTGATTGTTTTCATTCCATTATTTCCCTCTCTTAGAATTGTTTTTATTGTGTTGTCTACTTTGAGTGGACTTTGTAAGTGAAGGGATATATTACCTTTTGTAAAAATGATGGAAATAACACACTTAAAGGGGGATCATTTAGGTTTGTTATTTATTACGTAGTAAATAGACTATTAACAGATAAGACCAAAAAATTTCGTTAATATCTTAATATTCTGGCTTCCTAAAAGATATACCAAAACTCAAACTAGATTAGTTAATTTTAGATAATAGGATAAATGTTTTTCCAATCCATGTATTAGAATATATTAGGGAGATGTTGACTCCTTTGAATTGACACTGTAAATGAAGAGATATATTATCTTTTTTAATGATGGATATAGTACACCTAGGAGGGGATATACATTCACATTTGTTATTTATTATATATACTAGCTAATATATGCACCCTCCGGGTGCACGTATTTAAGTTTTCATGCAATAAAATATCATATTAAATTAGAAAGACTAATGAAACTAAATAAGAATACAGATAAAAATATTTGAAACATAGGGGGCTATAATAAAAAAAAAAACAGAACAAGTGAAACTTACTCTGCAATCACTCCAGCCTTTCATTGCTAAATTTTCATATTTTAACTATTTAGTTAAAATAGGAAGTAAAGAATAAAATTACAGTTAATTCTTCTCGTTAATAAATTTCTTTTAAGATTTATTGAAGAGATCTTTGCTCATATTCATTAAGATAAAACCAAACAATTAGAAATCAATAATACTAAGCACATATTTATTAAAATCAAATGTTTAAAATCAATATGCAAATTAGCCTTCCCGTTCACACTGTAAACCGCTATTTTGTTGTATATATAAATACAATTGCATGTTATTAGTTTGTAGATATGGTCAACCGTATTGATAATGTAAAACAATTTTATTAATAACTGAGTTTTAAAAAGAAATTATATCATGGAAAATGTGATGTAAATAACTATAGGAATTGTGATTTGTGTAGTTATATAGTTTCGGTTACAGACAGAATACCACACAATCTCCATTATAATAAGATTATCATATTATGTATTATAAATAGACTAATAACACAAACAATATTTTGTTTATAGCTTAATATTCTGATTTCATGTTAATATATACCCGAAACAAACTAGATTAAATAATTTTAATTAAGGGGATATTTTAAGCCATTCCTGGCAAGATGTTATAGAATAATTTATTATTGAAGATAAAATATGGAATGATCTTATAATTTGCATTCTTAAACCAAATAACAACGGAAACATAGGTATCCAAGTGTCCTGGGTATGACGTTAAAATGAATGTAAAATTTTGCAACCCACCCAATGAAGAAAAACGGTAATACTTTAAAACTGTAGCCGTATCAGTACTATTGTATGGTTGTACAATTAATCTTTAACGAAACTCCCGAAGAAAAAGCTAGAGGTGAATTACAATTTTTAGGGTGTTGCTTTCAAAACAGCGCCTTAAAAAACAGTAGGTGCATGGCCATTAACTCCCATCTCACAGACCATCCAAATCCGAGGAAGAATACATTTCTGAGCACTGCTGGTGTAGTAAGAAAGAACTTATTAGGTTCTCTTATGGATTTTTAAACAAGGACGGTTTTAAGCCATTGCTGGCAAAATGTTATAGAATAACTTATTATTGAAGATAAACCATGGAATGATCTTATAATTTGCAAAATAACAACGGACACTTAGGTATCCAAGTGTCCTGGGTATGACGTTAAACTGGATCTAATGGTGAATTCCCAGTTCTGGATCTCTAGGGAGTGTGGAGAGTCACTTCCCCGTCACTGACCGGAGTGACAGTAGCTATTATGGTCCTATACATGGATTAAATAGCAAAAAATGATTTTTAAAATGTGTTAAAAAATGGGGTTAAAAATGAATTTTCAACACCCATCAACAATGAATAAAACCAATACCTTCAGCATAAAATAACCCATCTAAAACAGTTTTTGTAGACAAGTAGTTAGACATGCTTAATCAAAGGGAAACATGGGTCAAACAAAGAAATATTTCAGTTGACACGATTGTTCGTATCTCATTCAAGAAGGAAATCCACAATAGAGTGTGGCGAATGGCTGATGATATTTTAACTTAGCTCTGTCTAAAATGTTGTGCAAATATAAAATAAAGATTGATAATAGTAGGAATAATACTGTCCCTAGCACAAAATATGGAATTAATACACTTATAGTATACTCACTTGGGTCTCTTATTTATCAGAAAAATATATTCATAACAATAGGATACAAATATCCTTTTTTAATAGCTGAATGTTCTGGCTTCATAAAGTATTCCTTAAATAAATTAGATCAAAGTATCTACATAAACAAGTATTTCTCAAACAATGTAGAGGAAACAATTATGGAATAACCTTATGTTGAGAAAAATATAAATTAATTCGCGACAAAAAATTGAATTCATTGTTAGTTACACCTCCTCGAGATTTTATGATAGTCTTAATTTACTTAAGAGAATTCCCCGTGGTGTATTAGCTAACATGATGGACTGCGTCATTGTAGTAAGCGAGTCGGAACTACAGTCGAGATATTACGTTCACTTTTAGACTAATACCCGTGCGAAAGGTATGAACACTCTGACCCCCCCTACCCCAGATATGTATATAAAGTACTATGTCTCTTCTTCTACAAGTATGGGTGTGACATTAGTTAACCCACGAAGGTTAATATAAAATTGAAAAAAAAAAAGGAAAAAAATCAGGACTTAAGTCTTTCGGGGATTCGCTGATTTTAATATTCAGGATTTCCCAATTTAACCAATATTCTTTTTCAAAGTTAGACCCGCTTTGATATCTTATCTGCTATTAAAATTGAAAGAAAATTTTGTAAAGTATGTAATATAGCAATGGAGTCTTTACTCTGAGTAAATTAATCATTTGGGACTTGAGATAGGAATTCACTTAAGTATACCTAATTACATTATTGGGTGAATAGCATTATTTTTGCAAGGCCTAAAGTTGATCTGATGGTTTCATTTTTAATCACTTTGTGTCATGTAGAAATGGAATTTTGCAAATTATACAAAAAAAAAATTCTTTTTCAATTGAACATTTGTACTTTTGCCGAATGTTTTGAGAAAATATTTTCTTTTGTATAAAACTTGGAAACTAGTTTTGCCCATTTTAAAAAATTATATATATATATATATATATATATATATATATATATATATATTATATATATATATATATATATATATATATATATATATGTGTGGTGTGTGTGTGTGTTTTAGACCCCTTATATCTCCGTTACATTATTTTTGCTAGTCTTCTTTTATTTACCTTTCTTTCTTTGTCCTTAATTCACCTTTTTATCTCCCTTTTTCTTCTTCTTTTTTCTGTTTCTTCTTTTTTATTTTCTTTCCCCTTTATCTTAATACCTTTACTATTTTTTTTGTTTCCCTCTTTCTTTTTTATTTTAAATTATTTTTTAGCTTTCTTTTTGATTATTTCTTCTAAAATATTCGGCTAAATAAAAAGAAACAAGGTGAATACATGGGCAATATTAGAGTGACCTATCTTTTGCTATATTCTGTTTTACTCAGAGAAAAAACTCGAAATCCTCAGTGAAAATCCTCAGGGTGTGTGGCACATATTGCTCTTGATGGAGGGGTTGGGCAAATACATTACATTATCTCTTGCGCGCTATTCTGCAAAAATATTAGATTACATATAAAAATCCTTATATTTCATTACATTTCACGGAAATAACTGAAACCTTTGAGATGCTAGGATTAGTGTTAGTTTTAGGGTTATTGTTAGGGTTAGGGTAAATTTTAGAGTTAGAATTAGTATTAGCATCAGTGTTAGTGTTAGAGTTAGGCTACTTTGGGAGTTTACGTAATCTAATTCTGTCTATACGTAAAACTCACTTCTAATATTATCTCTTGCGTGCTATTCTGCATTTGTACCATTGATATATCAACATGTTTCTGTCGGTAAGTTTGGTTTGTCTTACTAACTTATTTCCACTAGTATAATATTAAACAGACATAATTCGTTTAACCGTTTAGTTTTAGCTCATGTTAATGTTGCTTCCTTATGTCAACTGCGTACATCCTTCTTTGTTACACACCATTAACAAGTGACATTATTTGCCACTAGTTTCCTTTCACGTAATTTTCCTGTTTCAAGTGAGTCTCCAGTGTTTGGGTATTACGAATTGGAAACCTATTCTGGTCACTACATTTGTATTCTAACTTTAACTTCAATTGTTCTGCTTTGTCATTCAGACAAATGTAAACCAAGCTCAAGTTATTTTAGTATTTCTTCTTTTCTTTTCAATTTCTCCATTTTCGTTTTCAATAAAACTGGACAAAATAGAAAACTTGTCTTGAGACTCTTGATTGCTGAAAGGCATTTAGCTGACTATGAAATATACAGACGACTTATATAAACGACAGTTCATCGTTTTCTATTGTATATTTAGGGCTATCATATCAATGCATATTTTCAGAATCGGTGTAATTGAAAATAAAAGTAAAACGAGGAGCGTTTTCAGTTATAATCTGGGTCTGTTTAATTTAAGATAAAAATGAGATTTCTCTGTGTCACGTATTACCTGAATTATGAGAATAGAATCATTTTTTCCCTATAAATAATGTCTGACGAAACCTTGGATTAGAGAAACATCGAGATCTCACAGGACTTAGTATTATCTGTGTTATTCGGACTATTGTCCTCATCTTTATTGTTATTTGTATATGGCCGCCAACCTTGGCCAGTTGTAAAGAACTTCAAGTAAATAAGTAAGTAAGTCCCGATTTATAGTATCCTTTGGTAAGTGAATAAGTCCTGTGATATAGAATCCTTCAGTAAGTGAATAAGTCCTGTGATACAATACTACGTTCCGTCGTCCAAGAAGATCCAAGTAGTAATGCTAGTATGACCAGAAAAGGCCAGTATAAATAATAATATCAGCAGCAGAGCACTGCCAGTGATTGGCCAATAAGTTGGTCACGTGCTTATCGGTGAGTCTATAAGTAGAAGCGACAATTTACCACACGCCTTATATAAAAAAACGCCAACAATCATCAAGCCTCAACTCAAACATTCAGAGAAATAATAACTCACAGGACTTGTTAATTCAATCTTGAAAGTGCTAATTACTCTGTTCTCTTTGTATATTTTCTTAGTAAACCCTTTCTCCTGTTGTTAATACTGGCTCTGTTTGTTTCTCTTATTTCTTTGTTACCTGACATATTCGAGTTACAAAACTCTACAAAAAGATTCTTGCAGTGCTGCCTGCTGTTTTGAACAAATCTTGGAATAAGCAGTCTACAAAACAAAAATTATATAGACACTTACCTCCCATCTCTTAAATTAGCCATGCAATATATTTACCTGTACTTGCTGGCACTAGACCAGGGATTTTTTGCTGAGGTGGAGCAGCACACCTACCGCCAGTCCCTTACTTTACCGCACAGATCAAAGTACACAATTTGTGCTACATGTGCGCTGAATGGGTGGGCACAGGTATCGAACCAGGAAACTTACGATTCCTAGGTGGGAGCTCTAACGGCTGAGCTTTATATATATATATATATATATATATATATATATATATATATATAAGATGTTATATGTGTATACATAGAAAAAAAAACAGAAATATATCAGCAATTGAATACAGAACTGCTGTTTCCTTTTTGTTTTTTACCCGATGAAGTTTCACGAGATATTTCAAATTGTACATTGTTTTGGACATTTCAATCAAAATTTTTTCAACGTATTTGCGTTATTAGTATTATGTCCATATATAAACCATGTAATACATACACACATATATATATATATATACATATATACACATATGCATATACATATATATATATACAATGATATATACCTATACACATATACATGCATACGTACATACACACATATAAATGCATACATACATATACACACATATATATTCATATATACATATACAAATACACATATATATATATATATATACACATACACATATATATACGCATATACACATATACATATATACATTACACATATACATACATATATACATTACACATATACATACATGCGTATATACATGCTTATACACATACACACAGGTATATATATATATACATATATATATATATATATATATATATATATATATATATATATATATATGTGTGTGTGTGTGTGTGAGTGTGTGTGTGTGTGTGTGTGTGTGTGTGCGAATTAAACTAAACTGTTATCATATTGCAATAAATATAGCATTTTTTCATAAACAACAAGTATTGTTTCGATAGAAATTAACGCAATATGATTCATATCTTAAAAACGTGTTTTTTCCTACAATTTCTATTCATACATATTTTACCTTTTAGTAATAATAAGAACTTATTACCTTTTATGGAAAAGCAATTATGATCTGAAAGTTGTAAACATTTTGGCAAGGTAAGGAATAAAATCTCATGGATAGTTTTAAAGAGACAGTTGAAAATAAAATCGAAATAAAACATACATACGTTACGGAAAATGTATATTCTTTTATGCGATGTTAAAATTCAACACTCTTTCATGGCGCCAATATATATATATATATATATATATATATATATATATATATATATATATATATGTGTGTGTGTGTGTGTGTGTGTGTGTGTGTGTGTGTGTGAGTGTAATTCTGTGTGTATGTGTGTGTGTGTCTGAGTATATATAATATATATATATATATATATATATATATATATGCATATATCGTAAATCAATTGAAGAGACTCAGATTCAAAAGTTTATACAGTACAAAGAATTCATAGTGTGAGTGTGCTCTCTCTCTCTCTCTCTCTCTCTCTCTCTCTCTCTCTCTCTGTCTGTCTACGTCACTGTGTGTCCTAGTATATATATATATATATATATATATATATATATATATATATATATCGTAAATCAATTCAAGAGATCCAGATGTTTCTTAAGTACATAGAATTCCTTTATTTATCAGTATGGTTAGTGTTTATTTTGTTTTACCGCCTATAAACCCATTGTAAGCCATTTAAGGCTTAATCAAGTCATTTTTATATCAGGTTTCTTACAGAATTCACTATAGAATAAAAGGTTAGCAGTACGGGTACCTCTTTAAAAATTATGCGAGTGAACTGGAACTACGTGGAAAGTTGGCTCGAATTTCCAATGACGTAATAATCTTTTCATATAATTAAAATTAATACCAATGAATTAGCGATTTATTGCTGAGATCTAGTAATCTGACTTCGTAGGAAATTCTCTTCGCATTCACATGCAGATCTTAAAGGTGTGTCGACTTGTGAGGTGATTCCAATCTTAAATTCATGCTTCGTTTCTGGAAAGGTATGAATAAAACAATATATCTTACGATGAGGATCTTTATTTGACATTACTACGATGTGATGAATATTGTTCGAGCTTTCAGGGTACTGAACCCATTGTTGCCTGTACAGCTATTTTCGGTTTCAGCAGAAGCAAATATGTGTATATAGGGAATCTGAAATATCATCCAACGTGTTCATTAATATTAATAGAATAGAACCGATATACAGGTGTTTGAATTCTACGTCCTGTCATCATGGCAGATAAATGATTGGACAGGTAGTCAATTGCGAGAAAAGAAATAGAAGACAAAATAAAGGTTATCCGCCATAGAGAGCTAAAATCAAATATCTTATTATAATGGAGATTGTGTGCTTTTCTGTCTGTAACCGAAACTAAATCACTACTCAAGTCACAATTCCCTATGTTATTGACGTCACATTGACCATGAATTTATTTTTATTTAAACCTCACTTATTGATAAAATTATTTTACATTATTAATACTGTTTACCATATCTACATACTAACAACATGCAATTATATTTATATATACAACAAAATAGCGGTTTACAGTGTGAACGGGAAGGCTAATTTGCATATTGATATTAAAAATGTGATTTTAATAAATATGTGATTAGTATTATTGATTTCTAATTGTTTGGTTTTATTTTAATGAATATAAGTAAAATCTCTTCAATGAATCTTAAATGAAAACCATTAACAAGAAGAAATAACTGTAAATTTATTCTTTACTTCCTGTTTTAACTAAATAGTTAAATTAGAAAAAAATAACAATGAAGGACGAGAATGATGGAAGAGTAAGTTTCAATTGTTCTATTTTTCGATTGCACCCTCCTGTTTGAAATCATTTTATCTGCATACTTATTTTGTTTCATTAGCCTTTCTAATGTAATACAATATTTTATTACATTAAAACTTAAATAATTGCACCCGGAGGGTTCATATATTTGCTAGTTCTAATAAAGAAAGAAAGAAACGAAAAATAGAAGTGATCATGATAATTATCAGTCACTGCCTGAGTGCTCTAATGGAATAGAAGAAAAGAATGAATGACGAAAGGTATCGAGAAAAGAAAAAAGAAAGAGAATGGAACGTGATATATATATATATATATATATATATATATATATATATTATAAAAATGGATATAAAAGAAACCTACACGAGTTTCAGCATGAGGGTCTTCAGGGTTAAATCCACTGAATTAATCGAGGTACCGATTAATTGTAGCCAATTGCACGTGTATTCACTGAAGAAGATGTTACATTGGATGCGACGCTTGTTTATTTTTTTAAAATCTCACACCGGAAGTTGTTTTTTCGGGTTATTTAAAGGGAAAATAAAGATGTGAATCGATTTGTGGAAATGTATTTACTAGAATATAGTTGCCTAATAATAGTATGGGTTAAGGTGCATTATTTATAATAATTTGCTCTACTCTGTATTATCATTCAATGTTAAATCGCTGACTTAACCCCTGAATTTTGCACCTTCAATGATCGTGCCCTTTTTCACCGGTAAGCAAACTTTATCCTTATAATATATATATATATATATAATATATATATATATATATATATATATATATGGGGGGTATGTATATATGTATATACGAGTAATCCACCGACACGTGTTTCGACGTTTACGTCTCATCAGTGCGGCTCGACTTTTTTAACAGCTACCTCTAGCCGTGAGTGAAACCAGACTTACAGGATGTATATTTTTACAATCATCAGAGGAATAAAGTCTGTAAACTACAGGCAAGTTTATATATATATATATATATATATATGTGTGTGTGTGTGTATGTGTGTGTGTGCTTGTGAATGTGTGTGTCTCTATGTGTGTGTCTCTGTTTGTGTGTGTGTGTGTACTTGTGTGTACGTTTGTGGAAATATAATAAGTAAATTTGAATGAGCTGTGAGGATGATTTATTAATATTTATTAAAACCATTAATACATCTTATTATAATGGAGATTGTGTGTTTTTCTGTCTGTAACCGAAACTATATTACTAATCGAGTCACAATTAACATCGTTATTTACATCACATTCTTCATGATTTTATTTATATTTAAACCTCAATTATTAATAAAATTGCTTCACCTTTTTATTAGTATTGTCCATATCTACATACTAATAACATGCTATTGTATTTATATATACAAAATATAGCGGTTTGCAGTGTGAACGGGAAGGCTAATTTGCATATTGATATCAAAAATGTGATTTTATTAAACATGGGCTTAGTATTATTGATTTCTAACTGTTTGGTTTTATTTTAATGAATATAAGCAAAAATCTCTCCAATGAATCTTAAATGAAATCCATTAACAAGAAAAAATAAGTGTAATTTTATTCTTTATTTCCTAATTTAACTAAATAGTTAAATAAGTAAAATTCAGCAATGAAAGACGGCAGTGATGGAAGAGTAAGTTTCATTTCTATTTTTCTATTATACCCCCACTCTGTTTCAAATCTTTTTATCTGCATTCTTATTAGACTTTCTAATTTAATATGATATTTCATTACATTAAAACTTAAATACTTGCACCCGGAGGGTGCATATATTTGCTAGTATCAATAAGATTTACTAGATTTATTATATTTATTTATAAATATCAAATATATATCTAGAATGAAATACATATCAAATACGTATCTACAATCTTCATCAGGACATTCAAATATCGCCTATCGATTTTCTCGTTTGATTACCAAGATATATATTTGATATGTATTTAATAATCAAAACATTTTAAACGTTGACAATTATTTTCAAATGCTGATGAATCATCCTTACGACTTATTTTTTGCATGGACTAATTACGTTTCCACATAATGTCGGATTCATTTCCATTTCTTCCTAACATACACTTACCCAAACCCACTCACTCTACACAGACACACACACACACACACATATTTATATATCTTATTATAATGGAGATTGTGTGTTTTTCTGTCTGTAACCGAAACTATATTACTATTCAAGTCACAATTCCGTTAGTTATTGACATCACATTCTCCATGATATTAATTTCATTTAAATCTCAATTATTAATAAAATTGTGGTACATTATTAATACTGTTAACCATATCTACATACTAATAACATGCAATTGTATTTATATATACAACAAAATGGCGGTTTACAGTGTGAACGGGAAGGCTAATTTGCATATTGGTATTAAAAATGTAATTTTAATAAATATATGCTTAGTATTATTGGTTTCTAACTGTTTGGTTTTATTTTAATGAATATAAGCAAAAATCTCTTCAATGAATCTTAAATGAAATCCATTAACAAGATAAAATAACTGTCATTTTATTCTTTACTTCGTATTTTAACTAAATACTTAAATTAGAAAAAAAAACAATGAAAGACGAGAGTGATGGAAGAGTAAGTTTCAGTTGTTCTATTTTTCGATTATACCCTCCTCTGTTTCAAATCTTTTCATCTGCATTCTTATTTAGTTTCATTAGCGTTTCTAATTTAATACGATATTTAATTACATTAAAACTTAAATACTTGCACCCGGAGGGTGCATATATTTGCTAGTTATTATAATGGAGCTTGTGTGTTTGTATGTCTGTAAGTGAAACTACCTACTCAAGAGACCATTCTCTTAGTTATTTACGTCACTTTCTCCATGATTTTATTTTTTATTTAAACCTCAATTATGAATAAAATTGTTTTACATTATTAATACTGTTGGCCTTATGTATATACTGATAACCATCAACTGTATTTATATATTAAACAAAATAGCATGCTTCATCTCCCTGCCACAAGTCTGGGAAAAATTTTAAAAATAGTGTGTCGGCGAATTTTTACCACTCCACCTGTCTCAAGGTTCGGCCTCCGAACTCTCCAGATCTTAACCCCATGGATTATTATGTATGTGGTGCTGTTGAGAAAATACCAATCGCCGTGCCCGTTCTACAAAAGCCCAGCCAATCGACAGAATTAATGTAGTTTTTGAGACCCATCCCAGGGAAACTGTAACACCAGCTTACCGCAGTGGGAGAGCTGACAACAACGTCCACGCTCCTCGAGTGTCTGGTCGCATCTGATCTGAAACTATCTCACGCCTCATCGCGCGTTTCTCTAAGGGAAGGTCATCAGACACTTCCCAGGGAAACTGTAAACCAGCTTGCTCCACGTTCCTGATGGCGTTTATTTTGAGTAAAACTTGTTGACAGTAGTTTAAATTCCGTGACAGTTGAATGTCTTTAAAATCCGTTAAATTTTGTAGTTACCAAGCACTTTTTCTTTTTCCTTATGAAACTGTCAAATTTCTCCCGAACATCCTGTATATATATATATATATATATATATATATATATATATATATATATATATATAGAGAGAGAGAGAGAGAGAGAGAGAGAGAGAGAGAGTTGAGAAATATAAAGAACGCTTATTTTGAAAACTTATTTTGGAGGGTTTTTTTCAAACAAAAAAAAAATGACGTGATATATCAAAAAATTCATCCATGTCATGTTTTATCTTTGAAAACGAAAGACATTAAAAAGCTATGATAGTGCAGTTTCACACTAAAGAAAAATAGGAGTTACTGTCATGCCTCGTTCAATCGTTCAAAACGGGAATAAAAAAAAGTACGTTAAACTCAACAAACACGCTAATAATCAATGCAAATGTCAATGTGTCAGTGTGTCACATTTTTCAACTTTACTCTTAGAAGCCGTAACAAAACATACTATATTAATCCCAAAAGTAAGGTCTTCAAAGCACCGGGGACGCAGGGAAATTTGTTCGTGCGGCTATTTGCATCACCATTGTATTTTTGTATACATGCACCTGTCCCTACGCCCACCTCGCTGCAACGCCCAGTCTTATCTTGTACTCATTACCATTGTTGGGTCGAAGGTTCAATCAAGCGCCATCCGCACGAGCAATATTAATTGTAGGCGGATAGAGCGGCTTTTAAGTATATAATATTTTGGGAGATATATGACTTTTGATGATACGTTTGTAAACATGTTAAAAAGTTTTAATGTTTATTTATAGTATTGTTTCTGATTTTAATTGAAAGATAATAGCACAATGATAGTCGTAAAAAAAAAACAAAGAAATATTTTTACGAACTTGAAACCTGTTTTAGAATGATTGTGTGTAATTTCCATTTTTGTCAACAAAACACTTCAATTACACAATGATTGATTGGTCTGTCAATATGACAAAGAAATTCTGGTTTCAAAATATTTCAAATAATTAACTACGCACTTGTGAAATTTGATTCGAAGAAAATTGATTTAAATGTTAACTAGAGTGTAAAAAAGATATTCCTTACTTTTTGTTTAAAATACAAAAAAAAAAAAAGAAGAAGAAGCAAGAATATTTGTTTTCCTGTTAACATTAGTGAAAGTTCAAATCATTCTTACATTACAACCCCCGCCATTTCCCCTTCGCATCATAAACCCGAAAAACTTGACAGGCTTTCTCCTGAGACAATTAAAGTACGGAAGAACAAAAGTGATAAAATTTCACAAACTGTCTTTTACATATCTTAAATTAAAACTATAGATTATTGCGTTCACTTACAGAAAAATACCCTTGGGAAAGATAGGAACCTCCTCATCCCCAGCTATGGGTTAAAATATTTATTTTCATGCCCTCACACCGGGCAGGATTAACTCAAAGTCTTTTAAACTGCACAAACCGAAAATCATATGGTTTCCAGTTAAAAGAAGTGCGTGTTTCCGTCGACATTTTCTATCTGGTGTCCTCAGGCAATAGATCCGGCCCTGCTCCTTTTAGAGGACAGCCTTCTGGTAACATGCGATTTATTTTACCTCACCCACCGGTTAAGAAGCCGAGGTTCCTAAAGGTTTAAACCCTCTCACTCCCAGGTAAGGTTTAAATAGTAGCACTAATGATTTTCTACAAGAATGGCTAACGCTAAGTGTGTCATTAAACAGAAAAGCAAACCTGTAGACTTGTTTTTCAAAATTAAAAGAAATTAACATTACTGTTAGGATTTATTTTTACCAACACACAATATAAAATGAATTAAGTGATTATGTCACTTACACATAACATGCTTAGAATTCAGATGTATATATTATATCAAAACAATTACAATTTTGCAGAAGAGACTATATGAATTTAGTCATGTACATTAGTCAGAATGGCCTAAAGGCAATATCGTGTACTGGTTATGAAGTTAAACAACATCTAATTGTGAGGTTCCAATTCTGGAGCTGTGGGGAATGTGGAGTTCCGCTTCGTTGCCATTACTCTAAGGTCCACCCTAATCCGGAGTGGTAGCACCTGTTTAGATCCCATCTATGACTTAAATAGATAAAATAATGAGATTAAAAATTTGAAAAAGAAAAAGAAAAAGAAAAGAATACCTAACAAGAATGCATGAAACCAAAAGGTCTTCGGCATAAAATAATACAAGTGTCAGCGTGGCATAAAATCCAACAAACTAACAAACCAATTGTAAATAAATTCGTTTTTTATTCTCTTCGGCACTCAAAAAATAAGGCTTAATCTTATTTCTCTGGTGAATATAAACACATTGTTACATCATTTTTTGTCATTTATGTAGCTATGTTCTCAGTAGGAAATTCTAATTCTAAATAAGTACCCTGAATTCAATGTGTCAGTCAGTAGACTAAAGAATATTTTATCAAGTTCTACCTTTAACCTTTCCTGTGTTTACAAAATGTTGCTTAGAGGAGAAGTCACCACTTAATTATCCAGTCAGGATCTAGAATAAATAAACGACGTTAGAATTAATTTGTCTTCCATTACATGGCAGCCGACCGAGGGCGACATTATTAAATACAGAAAAAAAGAAAAAGAAAATAGAAATTACCAGGTGTCATTTATAAACCAAGGGATTCTAGAATCTCCCTCGGTAGCTATAAAAAAATGCTACAATTTTTTTGATCATTTTTAGGCTGCAAGTGAGAGTACTTTACAGTGGAGATTCCTTGTGTTCCTTAGTGTTAGGTGGAATCCTTCGGTTGTTTATTAGTGAAGAATCCTTCGTTGTTCCTCGGTGTTAGGTAGAATCCTTTGGTTGCAGATCCGTTCGTCCGCGTCTAATACATACACATAAACGGCTTCCAAGATAGATGGTTAGATAATTAACTAACCCGTATTCGAACGTATTGATTGGCTGGCTTTAACCCACGCGCCCACGCAGAGTCTATAAGTTTAAGTGGTGCCCTAGAGCACGCATTATATCCCAAAATAATCCACCAGTTGACAAAAGATTTAATTAATTGTGCGTGTTTTCGAGGAGGAGGATAGGGTATCTGCCCTGTGTGTATTGTTCCTGTAGGAGCCTGGATTATTTAGTAAGTATTTCTGTTAACTGCGTCCACTTGGCGATAAGCCGTGACAACGTATTTTATCGCGACAAACAGCGGTTATCTATGATTATTTCTGAAAGTGTCTACCATGTATCTTGAATATAAAACAAATGTTGTGTAATGGTGAGCAAAGTA
This sequence comes from Doryteuthis pealeii, assembly GCA_023376005.1. Taxonomy (NCBI): domain Eukaryota; kingdom Metazoa; phylum Mollusca; class Cephalopoda; order Myopsida; family Loliginidae; genus Doryteuthis; species Doryteuthis pealeii. The sequence continues at coordinate 99,167,390 of CM042137.1, read as the reverse complement.
CACTTGCAGACCATAGTCAGTGAGTTCGATTCTCATTGGTCACCCCATACTTCTGGCCTTGTGCCAAATCTAAGATGAGCTCAATTTTTAGGGCACGTCAGGTTGTGTAATGGTTAGCAAAGTTTACCTGTAAACAATGATTAGTGAGTTTGAGACTCACTGGGTACCCCTCACAATAGGCCTTGCGCCACATCTAAGCGAGAATTAGTAAATAACTATAAAACTAATGTCAATATTTAATCTGAAAATACTTTTTTGTGCGTGGTGTAATGGTTATCAATTTTGGACGAGTCTGTTTGCAT
>CM042137.1:99157088-99159588 GCA_023376005.1 Doryteuthis pealeii | reverse complement strand
AGGCCGAATAAAACTCATCGAACAAAAAATAATTATCAGAAGCAGGAAAAAAGAAGAGGCGTAAAAGAAAATATATCGAACGTGCAATAAAAACATCCCCTTTGAAAATATCTATCTATCTATCTATCTATCTATCTATATATATATAATATTATATATATGTGTGTGTGTGTGTGTGTGTGTGTGTGTGTGTGTGTATATCAGAATATCTATATTATATATATGTGTATATATATATATGCATATATGTATGTATATATGTATATAAATGTGTATATGTATACATATGGATGTTTATATGTATATGCATTTATATATATATATATATATATGTGTGTGTGTGTGTGTGTGTGTTTGTGTGTGTGTGTGTGTGTGTGTGTGTGTGTGTGTGTGAGTAAATATATGTGTGTGTGATGGAAATGGTATCTCCTTTATATCTAATTAATGTTAATAGCTAAAAGAAGATGCTAAAAAGGGTACTAGAATTAAAGGTCGTTGTAAATTTAGCATCAGAAAAAGGATCATATATATTAAATGAATATCATCTATCATAAAAACATACGTGGGACCCACCGATTAATATATATATATATATATATATATATATATATATAATATATATATATATATGTGTGTGTGTGTGTGTGTGTGTGTGTGTGTGTGTGTGTGTGTTCTTTAAGTATGTGCATCTATTTTAGAACACTATAATTGTGTTATAGAGTTGACTGGCGTTATTGAATTAATTACTTGTGAATAATTAGGATAGTTTGTTAAAAGTTAAAATTACTTGTGTAAGGTAGTGTAAAAATAAGAAAAACCCAGATAATACTAATGATAATATTAAAAATATTAATGATCAAAACAAAGATTTGTCTCACACAGGCCGAAAATTCCTCATTCCATGGAATTCATGCCATGGAATTTATCAATGCATCATATGCCATGGAATTTATCATTGCAACATAAAAATTCTAAATTGTGATAAATAATACGATAATTGACCTCGGGTTATCAAAAATAAATTCCTAAAAATTTTGAAGTTTGGTCAAGAATTTCAAAATTTGATAAATAAAACAATAGTTAACCTTGGGTTGTGACATTTGAAGAACTAAAGGAAAATTACAACTAAAACTGGCACAAGGCCATTTATACAAATTATCAATATTATCGAGTGGCTTACCAATCAAAGAGAAGTGGGGAGATTTTCTACTTCTCCCCGATGTTTACGCTGCGAGGCCATTGGCTCGGCGTTTCTGTTGGCTGGCCAATCAGAGACATATGTTCATGGGGGTCTGGACTCTATAAAAAGAAGACCCGAAGATAGAACAACAGACAGTTAGCCGGAGTCAGGTAGACAGCGATCGAGAGATCGCTACTGCTCGGGGCCCTTGTCACCACTTTGCTGCTGCCCCCGCCATCTTGGTACTGAATTGACCATTTAGCCATAAGTATTAGGTTGATACAAAAATAATGGCCGATTGAAGTGCTCGGTTTTGAAAAGTCATTTTAACATAAACTTTGTTGTTTATTTTAGGTGAACTTTTGTATATATAATAATTAATGTATGCTCAAAAATAAAATTTAATTTATTTTCAGATAGAAAGTATTTTTCAAAAATAGGGGCCTTCAAAGATAAACATGCTTTACGACGGTTGTCGTAAAGGATCCACTTTTCATCACAAGTGACTATTCGGTCAAGAAAGGGGTCATTAGTGTTACGCAAACCGAGCATCGAGCACACTTCTAACCACCTAAGTTTTTGGTGCTCATTGAGCTCATGAGGAACCCATTTATCGAGCTTTTTCACATTTCCAATACTCTGTAAATGGCGGGAAACTGTTGCAATGCTGACACCAAGTGTCTGAGACATTTCTCTGACACTTTGTTGTGTATTTTGCTCAACAACTGCCGCAATCGTTTATTGTCAAGACTGCATGTCCGTCCTCTACCGTCTTCATTTTCAAGACGCTCATCTCCACTGCAGAATTTCTAGAACCATCTTCGTACAGTCCCATGCTTTGTTGATATTGCCAGAAGTTTCGGAGGCATTGTGCCTAAGCTTGAACTCATGCAACATAGGAAGGCGAAGGTCATGTTTAGGCATATTCATCTTTGAAGGCCCCTATTTTTCAAAAATACTTTCTATCTTAAAATAAATTAAATTTTATTTTTGAACACACATTGATTATTATATATGCAAAAATATTTTTGTAACAACCTAATATTTAGCTGTAGATCGCCAACTAAAAAAGAACTAAAAAATAAACTAACTTCGACATTCACGCTACTTTGTCGTCATACAAGATATTCATCATTGTATGATTAATAAAGGTATATTTGATATACATAAAACACTAATAAGCGTTCGTGGTTATTTGTTTTGTTGACCCGTTGACAGCTTTGGTTAATTTGGTTATTGTGCGACCCAGCCGAGTTGTGAAAGCACGAAACCAGCTCTCCTTCAGCCTTCCTGTTGATCAGCAAACAACGAAAGAACGGA
>CM042137.1:99137088-99154588 GCA_023376005.1 Doryteuthis pealeii | reverse complement strand
GATTGTTTTAACAATATATAGCAAGTATTCCTCAACGATAACACCACCATGATAGAAACACAAATATGTAAATAACGACTAAAGATTTTAGGAGCACTGCATATTAAACACAAAAATCCAAAACTAAACAAAATAAACTTTGATAATAGCACCAATGTTCTAAAATGCCTATAATTACATTAACAATTTATAGAAAAAATAAATAACAACAACAATAAAATAAACTCCACCTATATAAATAGGAAATGGAACAACCCATTATTGTACGGTTTCAAAATTACCATGAAGATGGTCCACAATAGGGCGGAAAGTATTAGGTCAATCAGCTATGGCAAATACATCAGCCAATGTTCGCCAGATATTATTAAAACTATCCGGCAATATGAAAGGACAAAAAAAATGTGCAGACAAAAAAATGGCTGCAATGTTCAACAACATATATATATATATATATATATATATATATATATATATATATATATGAAGGTCAGCAAAATAGTGCATGCATAGAAAGAGTGCTCAATGCGCCAATATATATATATATATATATATTATAAATCTACAAAAAAATTTGGTTACTTGGATTTTACTATATGACATACCTTGGCTTATTTTCTGCTGAAGAAGTTTTATAAACTAATTGATAGAACAATCTTTTATTAACTTTAAATTTTTTAAAGGTAAATATTTTATTTGGTTTGTTTTTATAAACTGGTAGGAATAATTTTTAGGCTAGGGTATTCACTAACTGCATGAGTATTAATAGATTGGTATAATAAATTACTATTCCTGTCATGTATATTTATAAGTTGGTAGAAATAAGAGAGAGATAGAGAGATAGATATAGATAGAGATAGATAGAGGGGCATTGAGCGATTGTGAATGGGTGTGGTGTGTGTCTATATGGAGAGAGGGGTGGATTTGTTGGAATCTTTGCTCTCATAATGAGATGAGGATATCTGTATGAAAGCCCGTGTCTGTATTGTTGGCACATTTTCATTGCTAATGTTACAATTTATGTGGTAGTGAGAATTCAAGGGAGCCAGTGGATAATTACCAGGACTGTTGGTAACCATGAACCCTTCAGGCGCGAATCTCGCGCGTCACGTGATTAGTTAGTTTGAAGAATTAGATGCAACGGGACATTAAAGCAGAGCAGACGTCCTGCTGCGAAGTTGATATCTTATCCGCGCGCAATAATATGGGCTACACTAAATAAAGAAACTTGATCAAGAAATAAAAGTCTTGTAGTTCAATCAATTGATTCCAATGACTAAACATAGCCCAGGAAAAAAAGAAGCCCATAGTTAGAAGACAGCAACTAGACGACAAAATGACGAACAGAAAAATCAGCAGGAGCAGTAAGCAAGTAAATCTGAAATCTCTGTCTATGTTTCTGTCTCTGTCTCTGTCTGTCTGTCTCTGCTCGTCTCTCTCTCTCTCTCTATCACTCGGGATTCCTCTCTCTATTATATATTGATGTTGGGTGTACAAAACTAATCCTATTGTGTTTATTTTGTAAATAAATGTGAATGTCATAATGAACATATGAACGTGCTATATATTTCATGTTAAATCCTCAAAACGATTACAATGTGCGTATCCGTCTGCGATTTATTAGTTGTTAGAAATAATTTCATGTTAGATTTATCTTTAACTTCATGTGTATCAATGAACTGAAAAAAATAATTTCCTTAATGAACAAGACTATTTATGGACAGAGGGAGGGGAGAAAAGTTTAAGAAACTGTTTTAATCTCAGAAATCAATAGATACATTTTTAATGAAATAGATATCATTTAATTATTTTACTGAAAGTTGCCTATTTCTTTAAAATATTCTGTTGTCTTTTTTTGTGGCAGCAGGGCAGTAGTCCCGTTTGCACCAAACATCATTAATTTCACTGAATTATTTGCAAGAGGTATAATCCTGACTTTTGTGAGCTAGGAACTAATGGAAGGGGAGAAGAAAAAAATAAATAAGAGATGATAAAGGTTAAAAAATAGTGATGAGCCAAAACAGGATGAACGATGGTTTGACCGTAGCGTGACCCCGAACTGAGAATTGAGTGGTAACCGGAAGTCGGGTGTTAGTCGGGTGTTGACCGAAGTCACGTGGTGACGGGAACAACGAAGAAATGTATCGGTCTCTTTTTTGCTTTCGGACGCCTAGGGAAACGGACGGGTCTCTGGACCCTAGTATGGGGTCACAGTAGTTTAACAGTTTCTCTCCTCTTTCCCTCTGCCTTCCTCCTCTCCGATACAGCACACGAGACGAACCTACCCTGGAAAAAAGGCTAGCAATGTGACACATATTTTTCGTGTATAATTTCTATCAACACCATTTAGCACTGTGAATTGGAGGCACGTGGACAACACCCGCTATACAATATACGCCGCCGCCGCCGCCGCCACCTGACGGATATCGTTAGTACCCGGAAAAAAGGATAACGTTACTTATATCATTTTGGTACCGTGAAAATATACCACAACGGTACAATTATTTACCAAGGCCGATCGATGTACTTGGCACCAAAGACGGTACCGGCGAATTTCTGTTTATTCTTATTTCGTCTGTAAATCCTTTTTTTGTATATGATGTGTTTGTTTATGCACCTCCTTAATTTCTTCTACCCTGTTAGTGAGTCTTAAAATACGTTCATTGTATCTCCTGCAGAGCGGTCCCCCACAAAAACTTAAATTGGCAGTGAGACAACAGTTTTGGAGCAATGGGGAGTGTGTAATACTGTGGCGTGGTCATCGGCATGAAAAGCAAGTAGTGTGACGTTAGCGGTTATTTGGACTGTGGTCGCTCATTGTCGGAGGGCACGTAGGTTAACATGAAAAAAAAACAATACGAACATTTTAGTCGTTTTCATGGTTTTATTACTGGTAGGCTACCGTGAGTTATCCAGCAAGAAAGAGAAAGACTGGTTAATCGTTTCTATTAAAATGAAACCTCGTTCTCACGATTTTCTGCACTTCTGGTCTCGACCGTAGCACGGGTTTTTTGGGACCCAGCTTAGACCCAATTTTTCTGGTCGTCGACTGCTCGACTTCATCTGACTTCAAAATCTGACCCACTCCATCACATCCGCCTGTGGTGTTGAAGTTGGGGGAAACATATCTGTTTCCGGTTCCTGTATTTCTAAATATACCCATCATTACTGTTATGCTATGATTAAATAAAATGCATGATTATATACATAAACCTAATTCATAATGATAGTATTGATGACCTGTTTAAACAAATCTTAAATAATATGGGAAGAAAACTTTGTTAAGGACCATTTAAATTTCAGAGTATCTAAACTGTTTTAGCTTTAACTAATAATATTTACTTTAAAGCTCTTTAGAATTATCATTAATCATATTATATGAATTTTAAAAATGTACACATCAGAATGATTAATTCTGAGCTCTTCTCCACACCTTTATTTTGATTATAAGAAAATGTCCTGTTTAAAATTTTGTGTGGGTGATTGGGTATCCAGCAAGGATCTAACTCGCTATTCGGTAGTAATGGATCTGAAAAAATAAATTACTCATAGATTAAATTTGGTACAAGGTCGCAAGAATAGAGCATTCAAAGAGAATTACGGTAGGACAGTCTGGACACAACGGCATTTGCGTATGCGATCATCGTACCAATGAATGTATTGACGAGAAACTGGTCCAACGATTGCATAGACAAGAAAGGGAAAGTCACAAGCTCTGTTGACTGTGTATAAATTATCGTATCACACACATACACACACACTCAATTATCGAATTTTATGCGATATGCGCATTGTAATTGCCTTCAAGCAAAAATATAAATATTAATATATACTTTATTCACCAATGCTTCTAAAATAAACAAACATCTCAAAATCTTATTTCCTTCGCCGAAGAGCATAAAGCACTGTGTTTGTTGTTCACTTAGCGTTCCCTTGCCTCCTATGGTAGAGACATCCCAGTATCATTGACAAGTTAATTTCCCACGAATTTCTCGGTGCTTTATCGATGGCCGAGGCAGTATAGTTTCTGACTATCCTGCTGAAGTCCCGGTTTCGATTTCTGTCGGAGGGAGATCGTTAGTATACATCGCTGATGAGACTTAATAAAGTCGAAACAGCTGCTGTACGATGTACTACACGCCGAGTAATTCTTTGCGAGATTCACTTGTCAATATTATTTATCTTCTATAATTATCGAATTTTATGCGATATGCGCATTGTAATTGCCTTCAAGCAAAAATATAAATATTAATATATATAATATATTATATATTAGCTCAAGTCGGTAGAGCGTTCGGCTAGAAACCATAAAGGTCCTAGTTCGATACCCGCCCTCGCCAACTCAGCGTATGAGTAGCACAGGGATCTGTGCGGTAAAGTAAGAGCTTGATGGTAGGTGTGGCGCTCCACCTCAGACGCTAAAATAATCTCCTTGTCTATAGCGCTAGTGAAAAGGGGATAGACTACCTCGCTGCATGGCTGATACCGACATTAGGCCGCCCCGACGACTTTACTTTACTTACTTTATATATATATATCATCAAGTCGTGTTGACAGCATGTGTTCCCATGAATCTCTCTCGCAACTCGTCTTTATTGGTCATCACTCCACATAGGTCCCCCTCGCGGCATCCAGCATCCCCACAGAGCTGAACAATATAATATTTTGCTGGTCATCCTACTCTGGTATATCCCTGTGCAGTATGCCCACAGACGAACGTAAATTTTGAGTTCGTCTTCACTTCTCCAGAAATGTTCCGCATGTCTTGTTCGTCTCATATGGATGTTTTGTGTGATAAGAGGTAAGTGTTCGTAAAGCTGTGTTTTTTGTGGTGTGCTCTATTACACCTCGGTGGGTTGCCTCAGGATCATGAGTGACAACTATGACCAGAATAGTTTCAACGTCAACAGTGATAAGCTTTTTTTTTCAGTCAGGGTTGAAAAGAAAAGTGTCATTATTTTCTAGCACGATTTTGTGTGAATACAGTACTAATAGACAAAAATGCGGACATCCTTTGAAAATGAGATCCACAAAATGTTTGATATATACAATTATATATATATATATATATATATATATAGATATAGATTATATAGATATATAGATATATAGATATATAACATTTCGTCTATATATATATATATTATATATATAATTTTTATCTATTCATTAGATTAGTTGCGTGTCATCAAGTTTCTTAGAAATATTAATATATATAATATATATATATATATATATATATATATATATATATATATATCTTCTAAGAAACTTGATGACAGGCAAAAAATCTAAAGTATAGGCAAAAAATAATGCTAGAATTAAACAAGTAATAAACAGAAAAGAAAGATTTTTTTATATTAAAAAACGGTGTGAATAGGTAGAGGCTGGGAGCAGGGGATCATATAACTGTGTGAAGCGTACATCGATTCCTGGTTTCGCCGGATATATATCCGGATCAGTGCGAATCTCAACTCCGAGAGAATAAAAAGTAATGATAGACAGATAAGCCGCAAGTGCACAGTTGAGATTGATTACAGAAAGATGGCTGATATTTTCCCCCAAATAGCGGATAAAAAAAGATACGCTGAAAATGGATGCTGTGTATCAGAAGCATTTTCTTGTTATCCGTCCGGAAGTGATGAAGAAGAAAGAAAGTTATTCTAACCACAAGAGAAAGAGAGAGTCAATGAACCCAATACAAAAACAGAAAATAAACAGTGTTCTCATTTAGAATCTGAGTAGAAGGATTTCTCTCTTTTTTATGATTTACGCCAGGATCAAAAGATAAGAATCTAATCTACGTACACGTCGTTTCTAAATACTAATGTGGCTGCGTTCGACATATACGTATTTGATAAAATAGGCCAGTCTTAAATATGGGTTGGATTTATGTTTCAGCCAAAGAGAGATGCAATATCAAAATCTATTATACGTATGTAATGTTGTGTACATTCAAAGTCGCTTAAGATGTTTGTGGTGTAATGGTTATCATTGTAGGAAATGGACACGGTGAACCGAATTCGAATAATGATTTTGGCTGTTTGAATATCACATTGCAGTCATATACTTAAGAAATGTATTAATCAAGCTATTCCTCTAAGCAATTGATAATTAGTAGGACATTGTGTAAATAGTATGTCAGACTGGGTCCTTTAACTTTGTTATGTCAACCAATGTAGGAGAAGGAAAACTCTAAATTCAAACCAGTTAAACTGGCCTTATAGCACAACATGCTCGTGTATGGATCAGTTGGGTAAATATATACACTATTAATATGTAGATGCGCATTGAGGATGAAACCGGCAAGCAGATTTCAAACCCTTACCAAGACAGTTTACCTTCATCTTGAATTGATATTCTCGGGAAACCCACCAAACTTCCACACGTATCGTAAAATATCGGGGTTATTAGTGGTCACAGGGTGAAAATAGATAAGTTCTCAAAGAAGCCAGCTGTCGTAAGAGAGACCAGTTCAAAATCTCGTCCGCTAAACTCAGTGTAGTAAGAAATGCTTTATCTGACATTCCACTGTTAAAAGTGTGAAAAGTGTTTTATTGGAGGCGGATTGAGCCATTTCGCAAACCCAGATAGATAGATAGATATGAGTATAATTAGATAGATAGATATGTATGAGTAGTGTATGCGAAACTGCAACGTTACCTTTACTGTTGGCTTTCTCTTCCAGAAGTTTCTCGATGGCTTCGAATCTTTAACAAGTGCCATGTGATAAAATATGGTGGCGAGTGTGTAGCTGTCTTTTATGTCGGTTGGGAGGTTATCAGAGATTTCTTTAATAACAGGCTTGGTGATGTTCTGAAAAAAGAATTTCCAAGGTTTTGTTGTACAGAGGCCCATGAAATTTATTTTTTTGCCAGGAGAAATAAACTACATTCAATTTCAAAGTTTAATTGCGTAATCGGGTTGGTCCATTTTGTTGGATGTTTCTAGATATAGGCGTGTGCTAGTTCCCAGACTAGACTTATAAACTAGACGGATCATGTGGTCTATTTCTTAGCCAATCACTGGCCATACTGCCTGGCTGATATATTACTTAAGCGCTGATTCCTTCTCAGTCTACTTGCGACCATCGACGAAGGAACCTAGGATTCTCTACTTGAGAGGATTACCAAAGGATTCAAATCGGAGAACTCTTTACCTAGATTCAACTGGCCAGGATGGCCCTTAAAAACTTAACACATTTTTGTTCTGAAAACTCTAATAGAATAAGCTTTTTTTTTTTTTTTTTTTTCAACCTGGTTTCTACTAGAAGAAAGGACCCACCAATCTACCCAACTCATTGGTTCTGGTATCCCGTTCCACCTTTTTCCACGGTTTCAGCAATTGAACGAAAGAAATACAACAACAGAAGGTCCTATATTTTTAAGCGGGTTGTGTTTTTTGTGTTTCCCCTCACATAACAGACGATCGCTATCGTTGATATAGCTGTTGTCGATGTCTATGCCATATTAGTTTCTCCAGGTAAAGTAGCTAGCACTTACGCTGTCTAGCTTTTATATAAACTCATGGGAAAATGCTTCGACAGTCTAACGGCGGTGGGATTCTCTCCGTGATAGTGGAAACGTGTACAGAGATACCGATAGGTACGTGTCCTGCGTCCCTGACGCACAAAATCTAAAAGAACTCTTCAGGTTTATTACATTTGTTATCTTATTCTTCTTGTTCTTCCTACTGTGTTCTTGTATTTTTTCTTTTTCTTCCTCTTCTTTATTTTCAAGCTTTAAAGTATGTTTTTTCAATTGTTTTTCTTAGGAATAACTCTCGATTATACGCAGGATATTGTTAAGGTGGTGGTTTGACGGGGCTTCAGTTATGAGCTCATTGCATTTTCTTCCCCTCGGAGGTACTTCATTCAATCAGCAGTATATTTCATAAAGTTACTTGATCAGCATCCTCTTGGGTTTTATGTGGTAGCTTCTTGGTGCTTTTATATCAGTCTTTCTCTCAGGTCTATATATTGCTTGTCTTTGGTAGAGAAACGTGATATTTTTTCTTTATAATTTTGAAGGGCCCATATTGTTTGATGTTCTGAGAAGACTTGATGTGAGTTGTCTTATTTTACGCTCTGTTGTGCTGAAAATTAATAGAGAGTTGGAACACTTTTTCGATGGATATTCCTTAGATTGTTATTTTATAATTTAAAGTGTTTCTAGTAGTTATTAGCACTCAGCAAGAAGAGTTTTATCTAATTCCTGATTTCTTTCTTGTTGTTTGGTTGGTTATTAATTAGTGTATTGTTGCGTTGAAGTTGTTTCGGCAGATTCATTTTTATGATAAGGTGTTACCTCCAAGAATTCATTGGGCTAGTTCGTTAAGTGTCCAGATGGTTCGAAGCCTTTCATTTATATGTTTGTGATTGTGACATTTTAAAAAATGTTGTGATCTGTTCTATTGTTGCTCTACCGAAAGTAACGGGTATATTGTCTGTTTGTGGTACTTTTAGCGCCCGCTCATGTGTCGTCTCTATCGTTACTTGAAGAACGCGGTTGTTGTCGGTAAACTGTTAGTGCTGCTGGCGAAGCGATGTCTGGTGCTGCTCACTTGTCGGATTTCTTTGTTCGGCTGGGTGCGGGGTGTAGGGGTTTGGCCTGGGTTTGTTGTTGATTGCGTGGCATGGAGGTGTGCGTGTTCAGCACTCGGAAAATCAGATGGTGCGGTGACGACAGCACGCAAAGATAGTGAGTTCCGGATATTGATATATGATTTGCGGTGGAAGGGCTTGGTGGAAGGCACATATTCCAGTGGATGACGCAGGGGTGCGAGGCGGTTTGGCCGCCGCCGCCGCAAGCCTCGGCGGGGCGCCCGGCGGCCACAGAAACCCACACGAACAGCTTTGGCTCAGCACCGCCTGGTGCGGGTGGTACATCTTCTGTGGCAACTGGAAGTTTAAATATCACGGGGCAAGTATTGGAAGCCATGTTTTGTTAATCAGAGAGGACGTGGACTGTGCGCTCGCATTCCGAAGTGGGGTGGATCGAGTGGCTCCAAAAGTTAAGCGCTGTTGTACAATAGAATCTAGATGGACGGACCAGATCACAGGCCATGTGAATGTCTAGTCCTGCCGGATTCGGTCAATTAGATCGACTAACTCATTTAAACGCTCACGGTCGAATTATTCAGTTGCGCTGAGCGATTGGTTCGTGTGTAGCATCGCGTCTCGAAACAATGTATTAGCGGCATGCGAGCGTTAGATGTTATAGGCTGTTATGTTTTTCGTGTATAGGAATGATTCATGAAGCAGCATGTTCAAGTTGTTTGTCTTTCGCCCTTTGCTATATTAAAATTGAAATACATGACGTCTTATCCAGTGTTATCTTTTCAGCACACATGCTTGAGCACCACTACCTTGATCTTTCTCAGCAGTTGCTCTGGAAGAGTTAGGTGCGAGGATATATAATAGCTTACTCGTCTCGCAGAGATTCACTTTGATTGTTTTGGTTTACATTAGATTGTTTTTCTTTTGTGTAATCACAAACTCATGTGACTACTTCCTGCATTCCGCTTGCATTACTATTTGAATTCACCTAGTGCTCTTTATTATTTTTAAATATAGTTTCTTCTAGGTGCTTAAATTATGTATTCTTTATCTCATTTTTTGCATATACAGAAAAATGCGGGCTGGCTGATTCTGTTGGTGGTGTGTAATATAGTTGATATATTATGTCTCCCTCGGTGCAGTTATTTTCTTCCCTTTCTTTTTATAGTTCTCTCTTCAATGTTATGATTATATCGTATTAAATTGAGTCTCATAGCTATATGTTGTGATAAATATAGTTTCTGATATAACAGACGTGAGAGGCTATACTCTTTGTATTAAATCCAGAATATTGAATATTTTTCATTCTTCTCTCTCCATTTACATCGTTTCTGTTCCTCTTCTCTCTCATTGCCATTGTAATACTTTATTCTCCTATAATTTCATTATATATATCAGTCTTCAATTAACGGAATATTATCAAACGAATAAAAATTACACTTCTATCTCTTTTCCTTGTTACACTACTTACCCCTGGTATTTTCACATCTTTATTACGTTTCTCCAATCTGACAGTAAGTTGCTTTTGTCCGTGTTATATTTATTTGTATATATTTATCTACATATACTCTAATCTACGAACACTACTTATTTATTACCTTTGAAGCACGTATTTCTATAAATCTTTACATTTGGTAATAATGTCATGTATTGCAAATTTATCCTTCTCATTTTTCAACACATTGGTACTTGTTTGGCTATTTTTGTTGTTTATCTGTATCTGGCACAATTCCCAATTGCTCATGCTTTATTATGCATGCTAGTAGTCTATCGACCTTATATTGTGATCTATGTTTGTCTAGTATTAATTAATGTGTATAGCGCAATTTTTTCAATTAATTTTATCCCTGACGCATGGGTGGTTTTAACATTTTAATATTATAATAGACTTCTCATGCTCAGAATGTGGATTGTATTAGTTATTATCTGTTAGGATTACTGTGTGTACCTTCTCTGATTAGTGGACACTATATCCGTGTCTTTCTCTGGTTCACATCGATCCATATGCAAACCTAACACTCATCATCTTCCTTTTTTTGTTATTGTGTTTTGTTTGTGATTGTTTATGGTTAGCTTTGGCCCTCTTTTGCTTTTTTGGGTTCCTCTTTCTGTATTCTTTTGTCGTTAATTGGTTTTATCTGTTTCGTAATTTCTTCGGAACATAACATACATTACTTAGACTCACATACACTGTCCATCTTGTATTTTTCGTAGCACTTGTTTTGTCTCTTGGATTTAACACACTGTAATTTAGTTTCTGTTTAGAATCAGCACGTTGTTATTGTTCTTTACGTCTACCGCATAGCGAGGTGACTTCTCTTGTACGTATCACCGCTCTACATCTATCCATTGGCTTCTCACATGTAGAGGTGATGAGCGTGTCTCACTTCTTTGCTGCATCGAGGCTCGGCGTCGATATATAACTTTCTCATACGTTCTCTTCTTACTGTTTATGATTATGTGATGTATATGTTAGATATTATCGTCTATGCGTGAGTTAACAAGCCTTTCTTTTTACTAAGAGAAAGGCCAATCAATTATGATATTTTGAACCACACAGAGATTGACTCTCAGTGTAACACCTGTGTCACTTAAGTAGTTTTACCTTTGCTCATTTCATGGAGCCGGTGTTAAGGTGCTCTCGTGTCAGAATGGGTGGAGTCGCTAGTCTATAGGTGTTCTTTGGATTTATGGATTTTTGGGTGTCTCCTTGTAGGTCGCGGCTAATCGGTATTATTAACGGACTTGCCATTCGATTTCGTTGTCGGCTTCTTGTCGGGCACGGAAGAATGAAATAGAAATTCTATAGAGTTCTCCTTAGGAGATTAACCCACGAATTATGACTGCTTCCTGTGTTCTGATTATACATTTTCCCGGTTTCTGTGGGAATGTTGCCATGAGACTATGAAAATTATGATCATTGCTACTATCTCATTCGGTGTGAATTCGCCTCTCAAAGCTTTTTGATAACTATTTTTTTCTCAGATTAAGTTTAATCTTTATCTTGTTAGCGTTCACGTATCTTTTGTGAGTATATCTGTGTTAGCGGCTATGCAATTCTAATGAATCTATATCGTTGGTTCTGATTTCAGGTGGTTAATTACTTGGGCTCTGAGTCTTAATATATTCGGTCTTTTGAAATAAAATAACTGGCTGCAATTATTATTCTGGTTCCCTGTTTCAGTCGATTTTGTAACAATTGAGAAGAGTGGTTATTAACGTTGTTGTGTTATTTCGACGCTGTTATTTGTATATTCCTTGCGATACGCGGTTGACATACGTATGGTGTGAGCTATTTAAGTGTCGGTGTACATTTTTGAGATTTAAAGGACGTGTATCTCGTTTGCTGGCTTTTGTGTCTTGACGCGGGCTCCGTTCTTCTTTTGTTGTTTGCTCGGGGTGTTCGTCCTCTTGTATTAGAAGAAGTTAGTAGGGGTTTCAATTAGAATTAGCCGGCGTTTAACGGAGTTGAGTTTAAATAAGACGTCGTCGTCTGGGCGGTTATACGTCGAATGTCTCATTATAATTAGTGAACTTTTTCCAGTTGCAATTGTAGAAAGGAGAACTGATTTCTAATGTCTCTGAGTTGGTTGGGATGTATATTAGCAAGTATAGAGTGCAGTAGAAGTTATTAATACTGACATTGCAGTGTTCGCATTGCTGTTTAGATAAAGAGTTCAGACAGTTTTATTATAACATGATGGTTATTCACTAGACTAGGCTTCGGTGAGTACTTGATTTTTTTTTTAGTAATCTATTATCTTCTTTTACTTATGTACAGAGAGGTTATTGTTTAGCTCTCGTGTCGTAGGTTAACTGAATTGCTTTGATATCTTAGATCTTTCTCATGTTTCATACTCCTTAGATTTATCTTGGTTGTGCTTTTCTTTGCATTCTCTGTCACTATTAAGCTTATATACTAGATTGGCTGTCTTTCTTTCAGATTTCAACCTGCAAATCATTGATCACAAATACATAGTTCTTTCATTTATTTGGTGATAATTATGTCGCAGCCTTAATCTCTCTTCATCTCACAACACACTAGCTCCGATGCTCTCTATTTATTCGTTCACATATACTCTTGAGCCACACTAAAATTGCGGTGTGGTGTTAATGAAAGGCTAATTTGCCATATTGATATTAAAAGTGGTGCTTTTTGTATAAACTATTGCTGCTTATATTAGCTTGATTTTTATCTTAATTTATGTTTTGGTTGGTTCCTGGTTGGATTTTATATGAATTAAATAATGCGATTTATTAGAACTCAGTTTCTCGTCATGACACCTTTTTTTTTAATCGCAAGGCTGTTCTTATATACATAGAAAATGTTTACTTCTGTTTTATTCTTAACTCTCTTCTATTTCTTAGATTGTTTCTTAATATTGTGGTGGAAATACACCAATTGAGTTATGTGATCCTGCAGATGGTGCATGACAGAGTCACACGCTGTATCCATTGGTTATGTTCTATTTTTTTTTTTCGACATATTCACGCCCCTGCTGCTCCTCTTGCTTGTGTGAATAATATTCTGTTGACTCTGCGTGTTCCATTAAGCTTCATCTACATTTCAATTTTTGCATCTACTTTCTTATTCTGTCAGTCCATTATAATATGACTTTAAATGCTTTGCACCAGGCAGCGGCTGCATTGATTCTGGTTCTTATTGTTCTTAGGAAGAAGGTGTTATGCGTTCTTATCAACTAGTATAGTTGCTGTTATTCTCACGTGTTGGTCTATATCATATATAACTCCCTCTATTTCTTGTACCCTTTTATCCTGCGGTCTCGCACGATCCTTCGCACCTTTTGTGTGGTTCATTTCATGAGCGGTTTTTTATGTTTATTGTGGTGTTGGTCCTCTCCCTGGATCCACTTACATCGCCTTGGACGTCATTGTCTTGTGAGGTACTTTTTGAGTCTTTCGCTTTATTTGTATTCTTTATACTTTGGTTTGCGGTGTGTTCTCTCTAGAGTAGTGTTGCTAATCATTCGCCTTTCTCGGCATTAATTTACATAAGACACCACATCCTTGTAAAAGAAATTCAGTATTTTTGTACATATTTTATACCTTGGAGTATTTGGGAGAGTGAGGGTGTGTTCATAACCTTTTCTCAGATTATGGAAGGTGTGGTGTTCCGAGTGTGAACGTTCTAGTTGTTTTCCCTGTAGGCGTTCGAACTACTCGTGTTACTTAATGTATATTATGTCTTGAGTCGGCGCATGCTCGCTATTCTGTTAGGTTCGCAATCGTGAGGCATACCGACGGACTCGTTCTGTTCTATATAATGTTCTAGTGGATCATGGTGTGTATAGTGTCAACGTACTATATGCACTCGTGGTGAGAGTGATCATGTACTAAGTACGCTGGCTTCGATCTCAGTGGAACTATACTTTGGCATATCCAACCCATTAGTGTTTTACGGACTCTTCTATAGAGTAGTTATTATACTTACTGATATACGTTTTTCAAACTATTGATTTTTTTTGATAAGGAAGAGATACGACGATCGAATAGTCTTGTATTATCTGTTATATTCCATTGAACCGTTGGTGCTTTGAAGACCAGCGGACTCTGGTGTAATTTGAGGAAGTGTCAGGACTCTCATTCTTATTCGTCTCCTCGATTTAATATGTGTCATTTAATCGTCTGAGGTTTCACACAATCTCATACTCTGTTGGAAACATTCGTTTTACTCTTACCCTCAGTTGTAATCTATCATTTCTGGTAATAATGGTTACGTCTTACGCTATGTCTGTTGACCATCTTGCCTAACGGATAATTTGATTCACATCGTGTAGTTAGGTAATAAGAGCTCTATTTCATTACTCAATTCAGTTCCATACATTTTCTATGGTTTAGTTGTCACTTCGATCGAAGTGAAAATCTCATCCATGGGCTGACAGCTGGTATTCTTATCGTTAATTGGGACACAGCACAAATGTACTCGGTTACACACTGATTCTAGCTTTGGAACGTAAGATTGTGAATCATTCGGTTCTTGTATGTGTATTGCATAGTGCGTAAGGACTAGATCTGTATTAGACCACCGGTTCTTTATATGGGAGAACTACTTGACAAGACAGAGTTATATGTTGCGCTCGTTCTAGTATAAATTTTACCAAGTCTTAATAAAAAAGATATAGATATTGATAGATAGTATAGATATGTGTGGCTATTGTCGTATGCAAGATGTGTCGTCTTCTACTTATTTGTCATTCTCTCTGTCTCTCTTGTTGGCTCAATTCTCACGATTACTCGCATTTAATAAGCGGTTCATTTGCAATTGATATTATTTATACTATATATTTATCCTCTACATTCTTATTTTTGTTGTTTTATCTATACTATAACGTTTGATGGATTTATTCACTACGTCTCTGGATTATATACCCCTGACTTTTTCGTGATATATTCTCTTATTTATATACCTCATTTATTTCCTATTGCTCACTGTTATCTCCTGTTGTGTTGTGTGTTCGGTTGTACGGCTTGTTGTGATGACATGGTGTGAATTTGAAATAACAGTAACTCGATTAGGCGTTGACAATGTGTGCTGGCATTTTTTAGTTACAGGAGTGACAATATTCATTTATTTAGGTGTCGGATTTTGTTAACCCCATGAGGGTTCTCGATATAAAGCTCCGCGTGTACTAGCCCTTATCCATCAGACATTTACTCAGAAGTATCTATTAGTTTATATCGTTATTATGGCAGGTTCGTTGTAATCTTAATGGAGAGTCCGTAGGAATAATGGACTCCTCGACCTAGCTTCATATGTCTCTGGTCGAAGCTGTTTAATTATTCACATAGCGCTATATTCCTGTCTTGGGAAAGGTTATGACTGCCTTTATTCTTGCTTCCTCCAGCTATGGTAAATATTTGGACAGACTGGACTCTTTAACCATGGCTAGGTAACTGGTCTAGGTAAGAAGGAAAACTCTGAATTCAAACGCCGGTAAACTCGGCTTAATAACATTGATTGTGTCGCATCCTGCTCGTCGGAGGGGTTGGTAAATATATATATTTTGAGTGGTTTTTGTATCCCGCCGCTGAAATGACTTCCTGTCTTCTTCTCTTCCTCGGTCCGTTTTGGTGAATAAGTAGTGAATCTCTGCGTCCCACTAACTGTTCTCCTCTCGTTTCTCCTCTCCCTCTTTACATTTGTTATATCCTCCATATGCACAGCATACAGAACATACATATCTATGTGTGTAATATGTATACTTACAGATTGCGTGGGCCTACATCTACGCGAAGCACTTTATTCGCACACATTAACACCAAGTCTCATATACACAATATCTAATATTCTTACAGCCCTCTAATTCTTATATATATATATATATATATATATATATTATATATATATATATATATATATGAAACGTATCGTACACACAGACCGTATACCCACTGAACATATTCACGCGGCGCAAATGCACGCAAGGCCACAGGCGAAGTTATTAATGCTGTACCTGCGCTGCTCGTCCGATGTACAATTATACACACAATCTTTACTCATATATATATAACATATTGCGCCATTACACCACATAAACACAACACACACACACACATATATTTAAATATATATATATATATATATATATATTACATATAGGTAAGTAAAAGTAAAGTCGACGGGGCGGCTAATGTCGGTATCGGCCATGCAGCGAGGGAGTCAATCCCTTTTCAACTAGCGCTAGATAGTGGAGATTATTTTAGCGTCTGGAAATGAAGCACCACATACTACATCAGCTCCTTAATTTACCGCACAGATCCCTGTGCTACTCATGCGCTGAGTTGGCGAGGGTGGGTATCGAACTAGGAACCTTGTGGCTTCTAGCCGACCGCTCTACCGATAGGTACAAGTGATAATCCCCTTTTCCATACACACACACACACACACACACACACACATACATATATATATATGTGTGTGTATGTGCGTGTGTGTGCATGTATGTATACATATATTGCCGCATACGCGCTTGCATGTTTACCCTCTCAAAGAAAAACAGCCACCACATATCCTTCGCGGTTCGTGTATCTTCTACCTACACCATCTCGACATGTCTTACCCGATCGTATGTACATATGTCTGCATATGTTCACTTATGTACTCACAATTTTCTTAATATTTTTACGAATTTATAGGTTTTCCACGATTTTTAGTAGTTTTCCTTTGCTTAGGTATCATATCTATATCTATCTATCTATCTATCTATCTATCTATCTATATTCTATATATATATATATATATATTATATATATATATCCGCATACACATACACACAAATATACATGCATCCATACACACCCATACGTGTATGTATAAACATATATCTATATCTATCTAATCTATCTATCTCTCTTTCTCTCTCTCTCTCTCTCTCTCTCTCTCTATATATATATATATATATATATATATATATATATATATGCATCTATACATGCACCAATTCATACACACAAATATATATATATATATATATGCTTAAATTCAAATATATATCCACACACATATACACGCATACACATATGTATCCACGTCCCCCACACATACGTAGACTGTCGCACTCACCTACACGACCTTATAAACACGGATATAAACTCATACAAATATATATATATGTGTATGTGTGTGTGTGTGTGTGTAAGTGCGTTTGTGTGTATGTGTATCACCATTCCGCCTTATTAGCCTTCGTTCTTGGTAAGTCATCTAGACGGAAACCAATGTCCACACTTTATTCATTCGTTCTATCTTTCTTTTTCGATATTATTCTTTATTTACTTCCCTCCTTCTTTCTTTCTTTACTGTCCATTTCTTTTTTCTTCTCCAGCATCCGTTCTTTCTTTCTTTCTTTCTTTCTTTCTTTCTTCTTCAATATCAATTTTTCTTTATTTCTTTCAATTCTTCCTTTAGTATGTTCTTTTTTCGTCGAC
>CM042137.1:99129588-99132088 GCA_023376005.1 Doryteuthis pealeii | reverse complement strand
TTAATTATAATTTAATTTAATTTTATCCAAAATGTTATCCATTCTTTATTAGGAAGAGCGGAATAATTATGCCCTTGGAGACATTCATGATCTTGATTTGGATAATCCGGTTTCAATATTCAGCGACAGATTAGTCAAACATCAACATTTGCATAAGGTTACAATCAATAGGCTTGACGTCCTTCAATGTCAAAAGAAAGATACTTCTTAATTCTCACAACACCATAAAAAAGCACGATTCTCCCTGTGTTCTTGAATATCTGTTGTAATGGAATATTTCACACTCCCTTTCACCCGTGTGGTATGGATATAAATATAGTAAGCACGGCATTAAACGGTGCTTGCTTCGAGGATAAGTCGGTGCCACACTATTCCTTGTCTAAGTGTATCTTGTTTGTTTGTTTGCTTGTTTGTTTTGTTTTACGGCATATCAACCTCAGTGGGTCATTTAATGCCGATAAAGTTTTGAAATAAATCAATTCTTAATGGATAATACAATTTTTTTATAAATACATTTTTCTATTTAACCCATAGATGGGACCCTAACAGGTACTACCACTCCGGGTCAGAGTGGACCAGGGAACAATGGTGATGAAGGGGTGCTCCACATTCCCCAAACCTCCAAACCTGGAACCTCACCATCAGATAGAGTTTAACATCATTCCCAGGACATGTAGACCCGCAGCCAACGCCTTCTAGCACCCATATGATAAAAAGGGCTGGGGCTTGCCCTAAGGGCAATAGGGTTGGGAAAATCATATAGGTGCTAGGGGTTGATGTAACCAGCCGATTGATCGGAAGGGGCCTCTCCGACCGCCCGTCTAGCCCACGATAGGGCCAAAGTGGATTATTGCATGTCATGAACTGCTCATCCACCTGTGCTCTACCCTTAAGCATCACGGGTCGCCACCCACGGCCAACGGATGTCCCCATTGGGGAAGTCTTACCCCTCTGCAGAGGTGCAGTCAGTGTATTCTAACGCCTCAGCCGACAGGGCGGTAAGTGTATCTCTCTGACATAAAGCTTTTTATATTAAGCTACGTACGTGTTGACTGGTCCTCCCACCCGACTACAACATTGTTTTGATTGTATCTCTTTAAAGGACACAACAGTATCATTTGTTCAAGGACACTTCCTCGATTCTATTCTTCCTTGATCAATACCCTGTTGAAGTAAAATTAAGAACGCATTAATGTTCCACCACTTATCAGATATAAAAAAAAGGACAAACTACTATTTTTTGATTACAACCATAATAGTTTTGGGATAATGTTAAAAGCAAAAAATATACTTTAATATTTTAGTATCTATATACTGTCTCTGTACTTATAAAGATTGTTAGATATAACCAGGGGCCATATTTTCTTGAATAAATAGGCCGTTCATATATCTTAACACACATACACATACATACGCACACACACACACACACACACACACACATACACACGCACACATACACACACTTATATATATATATATATATATATATATATATATATATATATATATACATATGTGTGTGTGTGTCTATGAATGCGTAAATATAGATGTGTCTGCAATAATGGTTTATGAATTATTCATATACACAGGAAATGAATTTGGATACCAAAATTGTTTAAGATTCAAATCTGAAATGTAAATTATAGATTTCAGAGGTTTAGCATATATCTATATCTATATCTATATCTATCTATATATATATATATATATATATATATATATATGTGTGTGGTGTGTGTGTGTGTGTGTGTGTGTGTATGAGCATGCTTGAATGTGTGTCTTTTTTCTGTCGGTGTGTTTGCGCGCGTTTGTGTGTGTGCATACATGAGAGATGGAGAGCTTATCTTAGTAGATCAGCTGGCTACAATGGTTGGGACTTTACACATGACTGCAATATATATATAAAGAAAGGATGGGGCAGGGGGAGAAAGAAACAGACGGAAATACAAAGTGATAGAGAAAGAGAAAGAGAAGGACAGACAGACAGACAGATAGACACATCTATGTATGTGTGTATGTGAGCACGGTGTTTATGAATGCATCTAGAGAATAATAACTTTAAAAAAATTATTTGACAAAAGAACCTCTTTAATTGCTAATGAAATAAATCGAACACCATTAAGTGAGAATTTCAATTTTTAAAAAATGCGCTACATTATGGAACTAACAATTTACTCATGTGGAAACCAACACATGGACATGCTAATGTGGGCCACCCACCAAGGACCTACATTGAACAACTATTCGAATATGCTGGTTGCTGCCCAGAAGACCTCCCAAGGGCAATGAATGATAGGGAATGTTGGCGAGAGATTGTCATGGACATCCATGCTGCATGCGTGACATTATATATATATATATATATATATATAAATATATATATTTACCAACTCCTCCGGACGAGCAGGATACGACACAAGGTCAATTTCTTAAGCGGAGTTCAACAGGTTTGAATTCAGAGTTTTCCTTCTCCTAGACTGGTTACCTAGCCATGATT
>CM042137.1:99114588-99122088 GCA_023376005.1 Doryteuthis pealeii | reverse complement strand
TGGTGTATGACTGGAAATATCCCATTCATTGAAAACTACTAAGACATTATTTGAAGTGAAGATTTCAAATCAATAAAAACGAAAGATCATATCAGTATAGAAACGCTTATAATGAATAATTCAGCGATT
Source organism: Doryteuthis pealeii (assembly GCA_023376005.1). Classification (NCBI taxonomy): domain Eukaryota; kingdom Metazoa; phylum Mollusca; class Cephalopoda; order Myopsida; family Loliginidae; genus Doryteuthis; species Doryteuthis pealeii. Next base: position 99,121,959 of record CM042137.1, on the reverse strand, counting down.
GGTAGTCGCTTCTCAAATATATGCCAGTCTATTCTTAAAAGCTTATTTTACTTCCAACATGCCTTGAATTGATCGCCGAAATTGTTCATGGAATTATTCTGAGACGAATTTAATACAACTGATTTTTTGTTAAGATATATATCATTCTTTCCAACACCTATAGATGTACTGGAAGTGCAAGTGAAACATCATGGGCAAATGGAATCGGTTTACTGAGTTCAAATTCTGGTTGAGGCAGTTTGTGTCCTTTATTTTTTCTTTAATGCCGCTAAGATATAAATTAATCGATCCCACGCCTTGTCCATCCGTTTAAGGTCAAATAAAGTTAGAAAGTTCCGGTTCCTGATAGATCACAGAATTTAAGCTGAGATGAGCCTGTTCAGTACTGAGAAGGTTTATCATTTAAGCAAAAGCAGGTACTGTAAGCAACTTGATATTATTATGACGATTCGGCATTAAATGACCAAAAAGGGTTTATATGCCGTAAATCATAACAATCAAACAAGCAGCTACCGGAAATGGATATTTGAAAAAAATCTCAACTTTCTGACTTGTGTTGCCAATCATTATATGAGAAGAGAAACACACAATTAATAACCAAGTAAGCCTTTCGCTAAGAAGACATATTCCCGTTGTAATGGGGCTGTTACTCATACCTATGTACGCTTAGCGTAACGATTATTTATGTACGAAAAGTAGTCAAATTATAATTTGGCTTGTTTGGTTTGTTTTGTTTTACGGCATATCAACCTCGGTGGGTCATTTAATGCCGACAAAGTTCTGAAATAAATTCATTCTTAATGCATAATACAATTTTGTTTATCAACTCATGTTTTTCTATTCAATCCATGAATGGGACCCTAACAGGTACTACCACGCCGGGTCAGAGTGGACCAGGGAGCAATGGTGATGAAGGGGTGCTCCACATTCCCCAAACTTCCAAAACTGGAACCTCACCATCAGATAGAGTTTAACTTCATTCCCAGGACATGTAGACCCTCATTCACCGTCTTCTAGCACCCATAGGATAAAAAGGGGTTGGGGCTTGCCATATGGGCAATAGGGCTGGGGCAATCATATAGATGCTAAGGCTTGCGGTGACCAGCCGATTGATCGGAGGGGGCCTCTCCGACCACCCGTCTAGCCCAAGATAGGGCCAAAGTGGAGTATTGCAAGTCATGGACTACTCATCCACCTGGGTTCTATCCTTAAGCATCACGGGTCACCATACACTGCCAACAGGTGGCCCCATTGGGGGAGTCTTACCCCTCTTCAGAGGTGCAGTCGGTGCATTCTAACGCCCCAGACGAGAGGGCGGTCAAACTTTAGGTAAAGCTGTTTTCTATTCACATGAATCCATGTCTCTATCTTTGTTATGGATATATATATATATATATATATATATATATATATATATATATATATATTAGAGCGGACGGGGTTAATTTGATTTGGTTAAGCAACCAGTGTAGGAAAAGGAAATATCTGAATCAAGACCAGCTTTACTCCGCTTAAAAATAGAACGTGCTACAACTGTGCGGATAAATACATGCACGTACATAATTTATATTATTCTTCCCTGAACATGCAAAATACCTTTTATGTATCTAACTATCCCTATCCAGAAAAAGAAAACAAATTAAAATGCTAAAAAACTAGTTAATGTAAAACACATTCATCTAAATTGCCACATCTAATTCATTTCCTATGGACACGGCAACAGATACAGGAAGCACAATAGCACTGTTTGCCACAGTCATGTTTTTTGCTACAAAACAGTTTTTATTCATATGGTCACTGTGTAATGCAGAGACCCTGGTACTCGGCTATGTGGTCGACATCAAACATTCAGTCGTGAGAATTGTCGTAGTAGGTGCCAGATAAAAGACTAGAATACTTTTGGTGCATATCGCATACATTCGTCCTGGCCTCCTGCTCTAAAAAAATGCTAAGCGATCGCTGCTGATAATCCGACCCGTGCTATGAACTCCTTAGGCGTTTTTTTCCCGCGTGACAGTCGTTTTGAGTATTAAAATAAAATAAAAAATACAAAAAGAAAAAGAAGAGATATTTTCAAAGAGGGTGTAAAATATACATTTACTTGACGATAAAAAAAGGGTGGGTTACTTTTAACGCCTTCAAACCACTAAAAGAGTTATTTTTCGGTAAAAACGCCTTCAAACCGCTAAAAAAAATATTTTACATAGGTGGAGGTAAAGTATTGACATTTACTTGTTGAGAAAAAGACTTGGCAGGGGGGGTAAAATATCGCTTTCATATCGCATTAACTTTTCGGGAAAACGCCGTCAAACAGCTAGGATTTCATAGCACGGGTCGGATTTTCAGCAGCCACCGCTTAGCGTTTTCTAGGGCAGGATGCCAGGAGGCCAGGACGTATTTATGCGATATGTACCGTACTTTTAAAAGTTAAAAGCTAACAATCGTTTAGGAATTGAACTGAAATCACTAATTCCATTTCCTACAATAATATCAGTTATTGCATGACAGCCTCTGGCGAAAATAAACGTGCGATTTGTTGGTTGCTTTCAGAGAGCAATTCCACAATTTCATAGGGACTCATTAGCTCAAATAAATTGATAGTGATGACTGGGTGTTGAAATAGTTTTGTTTGTTGGTTGTTTGGTTGTTTGGTTTTCAATTGCATGTCAATCCTCTTGGGTTATTTAATGCCAAATTGTATTTTTCCTTTTTTATCAATGATTTATTTAAATACACGTACATTAAAAAATTCGTTGAAACGTATTTCTTCGTTGGTTGGTTATTTCATTTAATGGCATATCGAATTCTTGGCCACCTAATTTCAAATCCTGTCTTTAAATAAGCTTTTTACGCGGACAGTTTGTCATTAAATATTTTTTGTTTGGTTTTGTTTTGGAACAAGGCATAATGAGCACTGTTGGATAATTAAGGACGGGTCTATTTCTCTGAATATTTGAGATGAGGCTTGATGATTAGTATTATCTGCGTTATTCGGACTATAGTCCTCATCTTCATTGTTATCTTTACAACGTTTCAGCCGATATGCCCTCCGACCTTCTCCAATTAGACACGTGGCCTAGTGGATAAGGTAGTTAGGTTAAGACATTTCTAAGTGACAGTTATCTTTGGATTACAGGTTCAATCCTGACCGGCGAAAAGAAAGCTACCGAGTCCGAGAAGGTTCCCAAGTCCGACAAGAAATACCTGAGGAAGACCGGAGAGCATATCGGCGCGACCCGACGTTGTACAGATAACAATGAAGATGAAGACAATAGTCTGAATAACGCAAATACTACTAAGGACGAATCATTTAGCGACATCTTCTAAGTACTTCCTACACATGGACGCACCAATGTTGGTGAACCAGCAAAACCCTATATAAAATTGATGCACACACACAACACAGAGAGAAGAGAGAGAGAGAGAGAGAGAGAGAGAGAGAGAGAGAGAGAGAGAGAGAGAGAGAGAGAGAGAGTCTGTTCATCCGCATGAACTGATAATGTTGTTTACGATGATGACCTGTTTAGAGTAATACACACGGTTCAAAAAGATTCAGTTAATTTTAAAAAGCAAGATAAAAGAAACGACAACATTTACTTATTCTAACTGCTGTTACATCGGTAACCATTTGGATTGAAAATGGTCATGGTTAGAAGGTCTATTTAGACAACAACAGCCACGGGTTACAGAAAAGAGAAAGAAAAAAAGTAGATACAAATAGAGAGAAATAGAAAGATGGGCGAGAGAAAAATGAGAAGAAGGTAGTCAGAGAGCTACTAAGTATAAAGGGGAGAAGAAGAAGATAGCAGAAAAACAAGAGATTTTCAGGAAGTCGCGAGAAATTGAAAGGTAGACGGAATTAAGATGATACAAAAGAAAGAAAGAAGAAAATAGGAAAGATAAAAGATAAGGGAAAAAATGATATAAAAATAGGAAGGAAAAGGAAGTAAACGAAAAAATGAACGAGAGAAACAAATAAACCTACAAAAAACTGATAGAAAAAAACTTGCATAATTCCCAGTGGATCACCTTTCCAACTCAGTCGTGTCTAGTTTTGTTTCTCGTTGTGCTAGTTTGCTACATTCGCAGAGTATATGGTTTACAGTCTTATCTCTATTACCGCAAAGTCTACATTTACTATTTTGTTTGGGTCTTATCAATTTTCGCTATTTATTATTATTATTATTATTATTTTATTTATTATTATTATTATTATTATTATTATTTTCTGTTATTATTATTATCACTATTATTTATGTTATTATGTATCATATTATTGAAACAAAAAATAATGAAACTTAAAAACAATTTGTAGAGATGACAAGACTTTCAAACCAACCTGTAAAAACATCTGAAATTTGCATCATCATTTTAAATGTTTAAATTTACTCTAACGATTTTTGCTGGAATATATTTTGCAAACACCTAATGTTAAAACCAGTCTAATATCGCTCCAAGCCCGATGGAAAAGCAAGGCATGGAGGAGATTAATCTCCTATTTTTGGATAACCTGATTGCTATGAAATCAGAATTTAAAATCTAATCCATCGAACATGTCATAATTAGAGTTTTGATATCAATCACTTAGCTTTTTGTAGCCATTCCTATGGACTTTTAGATATTCTTATATAAATATACTCCCTCAGGGAAAAATTGTGTAATTTGCATCTTGGGGTATGGCTTGGAAAATAATTATACAATCCATTTAAATGATATTATCTAATTTGTTTTTATTAAGATTGTAGTTTTTGTTATTAGATACACAATTCTTTGTGCTTCATTTGCCATTAGTTTATCTAATCTAGCTTTATCTTTCTATACATATATAAAGGGCAGTTGGTGTGTATGTATGTATGTATGTATGTATGTCCGGGTGAAACTATGAAAATTAAACATTTAACTTCCCGCATTTTTAAATCTCAAAAGTAAATAAATTGATACAATAAAGTTTGTTTAACACCTCCCTCTATATAGTTGACGCTAGGTAGCCGCTTCTAGTGCAAAAGAAAAAAGAAAAACAAATCGCACATCATCTGAGCTTTCTATACGTCATTTTGTTCGGGTTAGTATATACAAGTGTTACAAAAAGCATTTCCTTTTCTTTCTTTTCTTTTCGCTTTTGTCTTTATTTAATATTGATCAACTTATACATCTTTTATGTTGTTTTTTTATTTGGCTTCTTGAATAATGACATATAGTCTTTTGGTGGATACTTTGGCGCCAAACGCCATCCTGAAGAACAGTAGTGGTGCAATTTAACCCATAGATGGGAGCATGAGGGTTCATATCTTTCCTAAAGGAACTAGTCCGAAAGTAAGTGTAATAGCACACTGTGTTTGAACTCACTTACTAATGAATGTTGCAGTCAAGCACGTTAGCCACTACGCCATGGATAGTCCACTCCGTACCTCTTTTGAAGTTTATGCAAACCTCTAGGATCTTTCGACGATCATAGGTTTTCTAAAAATTTTCTAGCCTCGTATTTAAGTTATTCTCTACTTTGATTGATTGATTTAACATTATGTTAGACTGTTCTGGGTTATTTTATGCATAGCAGTTAGTAACTGATTTCATTGTACGCTGACACTTTAAATTCATGCGTAATTGTTTCTTAAGCGTTCTATTTCTTTTGCATGGTCCTATTGAATCCGAATATTTTTTTGTGAAAGCTTTATTTAACCCAAACATAGAAGCGATACAGTTATTATCATTCCCGGTTCGAGTGACTTTGGGGTAATGGCTATGAAGGTATATCACATAGCCATATCTCCAGCATTGGATCTCTATCGTCAGATGCAGTTTCGGTATCATACCAGCTCACCTCTTTGGGTGGGATCTTAACCCTCAGCATTTTACATTTAGCGTATTTTAAGTCCCGATGACAGGGGCGATATCTAATGTATATTTTAAAGCCACATAACTAACTGATAGTCGAATACTTTTTGTTATCGTATTGATTGTTTGATGGGTTGAAAAAAAAAACAATGTGCTTAATGTATCTATTTAATTGAATGGTAACACGAATAGGTGGAATATACACTGTGCGATTCATGCATGACTTTATAGTTGATTCCGTTCTTTGTCGAGTTGATAAAGTTTCTGTTCCGACTTTACAGTGTCTTGTTTTCTTACTGTTATAGTAAATAATATTTTTGACTGAAATTTTCTTATAAGTTTAATATTTAATGACTTTTATTTAATATATTTTTCTTTGATTTTTTGTCGCATATCACCTGTCCCTAGGGTTAACTTATACCAAGAAGTTAGGGAATTGCGTTCATCTGCACATTTGTATTTGCCATTTTGCAAACAATTAAATAACATTGATATTCATATCTAGCATCGTAATTTACATACAAATATACAGTTTTCAATCAATTATATTCATTTAAAATAATTATCATTTTTAACACAATAATAAATATAAATAATAATAATAATAATATAATAATAATAATATAATAATAATAATAATATAATAATAATAAATGCTTAAATGCATACCTTTTTCAAGGGTATTAGCTCTGTGAAATACAAGCATAACTCGTTCAGGATTTGACCTCAGGCGCCGAATCCATTTCATATGACGATAACCATTATACGCTACCAAGTCATCTACGTAAATTAATGTCAGATAGGATATAAGAACAAGTGCAATCTGCGTAATTTAAAGGAACAAGTGTCCATGAGGGGAAATTATTCACATATTCAACAAACAGGCTTTTAAGAAATGAAATTAAACTATTTCAAGATACTTTCTTTGGTTTACCCAAATTAAAATTATTTAAAACCATGTTTCAATTTTTGTATTGCTCTTGCTTGCTCTGATGACACAAAACGAAAAAATACAAACAAAAAGGTTTCCATCTGCATCACGATTTAATACAAAATCAACAACAAAAAATTAAATGAAATACAAATTTAAGAATAAATTTGAAAATCATCCGCCATCCATGCTCATGACCTATATTTCCCTGCTACTTTCTTCATGGTTTTGATATCATGTTAAAATATTTCATCTTGTTCTTACACTCTCTGCTTCAAAATATCAGTGAATTATTCCACAAATTCAAATCCAAATCACATGTACATTTTAAAGCACTCGTTACGAGTTATTTGGTCTGATATTGCATAAACTAACAGATATAAGTACCATATCTACACTATATCTACAATGATCCTAACTTAGATATATAGGCTCTATTCCATTTGCGTAGTATTTTATATAAATATAAAACAACATTAAATATCTCTCCATATATAATATAATATATATATATAACTATACTACTACATAACACCATACTCGTTGTGTGTGTTGTGCATATATGTGTGGTAGAAAGAGACAGACAGCAGACAGACAACAGAGAA
>CM042137.1:99110373-99114488 GCA_023376005.1 Doryteuthis pealeii | reverse complement strand
CGTGTACAGAATACGATAAGGTACGTTCCTGCGTCCCTGACGCACAAAATCTAAAAGAACTCAGTAAAATTGTATCCATGCGTTTCAGTGTTATTTTTCTTTTTCTTCCTTCGCCATTTCAAGCTAACTGTAAATGCGTTTCAATAGTTTCTTAGAAACGAATTACACAGGATATGTTTCAAGGTAGGTGTTTGACGGCTTTAGTTGTGATTCATGCATTTTCACGGGGATTCATTCAAAGCAAATAAATCAAAAAGCTATCAGCATTACTGGTGTAGTAGCAGCTTGCGTTTTATATCAGCTTTCTCAGGCATACGCTCTGGAGAGAAAGGAATATTTTTCTATAGGAAGGGCAATGTTGTCGAAAAGATGATGGATGCTATTACGTCTGGTGAAAATTAAAGAATTGGAACATTTCGAGGATTTTCCCATTTTTATTTAGCAGTAAATAAACTGATAACAGATAAGACGCAAGAAGAGTTTTATCTAATTCCTGAATATTCATGTTTTATAAAGTATTGCTTGAAGAACCCAGATCCAATTATCAGGAAAGGTGTATAAATCCAAATATATGGCTAGATCGAAAGCTAATTAGAATTTGATTGTCAACATTAAAAAAATATATCAGAGCTTGTTTTTAATCCGGACTCATCGAGAGAGAAGCAGAAAATACTTTAAATTCAAAATGAAAAACATTGATGTTACAAAAAACGTGCAAGTCATGCGATCATTTCGTCATTAGCATATCCGTTACGCATTTCTACGCCAACGACATCAATGTTTTTCGTTTTGAATTCAAATTATTTTCAGCTTCTCTCTCGATGAGTCCGGATTAAAAACAAGCTCTGAAGATGATTTTTATAAATCTAAATATTGTTCAATATTAGCTATAAATATGATATAAACTATTTTCATTTTAACAGCATTGTGTATTTTCATATCCTTTTATCTATCTATCTATCTATCTATCTCTCTCTCTCTCTCTCTCTATATATATATATATATATATATATATATATATATATATATATATACATGAGAAGTAAACAAACAAACAATGTGTTTGATATGGCTTTTTTAGCCGGCAATTTTTGGGAGAATATGTACTTAATTGAAGTCGTACCTAATTTTGAAAATTAATTAATTGATAATTAATGAATTAGGAAGGCATACCTATTCAAATGTAAGGCTAAACAAATCGAGAAAAATCAATCTCTGTATGTACATTTCAGCCTGTTACGCCTCATCAGCAGAGCTATAGACAGGAAGACTGCTTTCTGTGCGATATAAAGAATATATCATTGGCTACTTTATGCCGCTCACAGTAGCTCTCCTACCACTGAGACCCTACTATTAGTCGCTGGCAGCGAGTCTCGCACTTGTCACATTTTTACACTGAAAAATCATTACGTGGACACAAAATGAGTTCCGAGGTGAATAGATTGTGAACTTTGAAATATTCCATCATACAGGTACAAAGAAAACAAAAAACTTTGGGTAATTTTGTAAGTAAAGAGTTAAATATCACTCGGGGGAATTGGAACCATTTTTTATAAACATTATTGCTTTCAATTGGCGAAATCAATGCCTGAAAAAATTAAGGCTGTTAAAAAATCTCGATGAGAGACAACAAAGTATTAATTCTATTTTGTCAATTAATTCCATAATCTTACCTCAACATCGAATTATTCTATATTTTCTTCTACATGGCTTAAAACAAATTATAGCATTGACTTAATGTTCTAATGTAGTTTGTTTAAGGAATGATTCATGAAGCCAGCATGTTCAACTATTAAAGAAAAAATGCGTCTTATCTGTTACTAGAAGCAGCTACCCAGAGTTGCCTGGGAAGAGGGCGGGATAAAAGTTAGTCTGCAGATTCATTGATTGTTTTGGTCTTACATAATTGATTTATGTTTTAATCACAAACAATGACTTTCCCTTCACTTACTATTCACATCCTCATTTTTAAATATATTCCCAGATGTTAATATGATCTTTATCATTTTTGCACAAAAAGCAAGAGCTGGTGATTGTTTATGTGTACTAGCAAATATATGCACCCTCCGGGTGCAAGTATTTAAGTTTTAATGTAATGAAATATCGTATTAAATTAGAAAGTCTAATAAGAATGCAGATAAAAAGTTTTGAAACAGAGTGGGGGTATAATAGAAAAATAGAAATGAAACTTACTCTTCCATCACTGCCGTCTTTCATTGCTGAATTTTGCTTATTTAACTATTTAGTTAAATTAGGAAATAAAGAATAAAATTAAAATTATTTTTTCTTGTTAATGGATTTCATTTAAGATTCATTGAAGAGATGTTTGCTTATATTCATTAAAATAAAACCAAACAATTAGAAATCAATAACACTAAGCACATATTTAAAATCACATTTTTAATATCAATATGCAAATTAGCCTTCCCATTCACTCTGTAAACGCTATTTTTTGTATATATAAATACAATTGCATGTTATTTGTATGTAGATATGGACAACACTAATAAAAGGTGAAGTAATTTTATTAATAATTGAGGATGCATGTAAATAACTATGTTAATTGTGACTCTTCGGTTGTTTAAATATAAATCCTAATGAAATGACATCGGTGAACGATGGGACTCGACGGGTACAGTTTCGGTTACAGACAGAAAAACACACAATCTCCATTATAATAATATGTGTATGTGTAGTATATTTACTTTGTCGTTAATTTTATTTTCGTAATTTCCCCCGGAAATACATACAAACACACCAACTGTCCTGTGTATATGTAGAGATTATTTTATTTACCGAATATTCTGTTTAACAGACGTAGCATGCAACGTAAAAACGATAGAATGAAACGGTAAACCTCTACACTATCATTTCCATGAGAGGTCATCGGTGTCCACTCTTTGCTGATGAAGGAGGCGCCATAATAACTCAAACCCTTTCTATCACTGATAAAAAAGAAAGAAAATAAATTAATTAGCGGTTAACACCTACAACGGAAAGGCAACAAATATAAACACAAGAAAAGAACTCCAGTGTAACACTTGGACTTAATGTAATTGCTCATTGGACCGCTAGGTGTCACGTGTCAAAACAGTTGAAAGCCAGTCTAAAAGGTGTTTCTGGATTACATTAATCTGTTCCCTTTATCCGGTTAAATCGAACTTAACGGACCTAAATTCAACCATCGTAGGTCACCCCGCCGAAAGAAAAAGAAATCAGGGAATTAACCGAATTTAATGAAATGTTCTGTGTTGATATATTAATGAATAAAATATATCATGCACCAGTTATTTTATCTAAAAGCTTTTACATTTTTTCAGATCAGTTAACTCTGAACCACGTATCTTTGAGAATCTGTGTTACGCCTCAAAAATACGTGGTTCAAAGTTAACTTACCGGAAAAAACTTAAATAAAGCTTTTGAAATAAATAACTGGTGCATTATATCTTTCATTCAGTAATGTAACAACATTGAAAATTTAATTAAATTTGGTTAATTCCCTGATTTGTTTTCCTTCGACGGGTGACATACGATGGTGGAATTTAGGTCCGTTAAATTTAATTTAACCGGTATTTCTCTTTAAGAAGAAATCAGGGTTTCCAATTAGAATTACCGTTACGAATGAGTAAAAAAGACGGTCACCGCTAACGCACATCTCATAAAATTATCATTCAGTTGCAATGTAGAAAGGAAATGATTTTATTCTCTCAGTTATAGTATAAAAAGTTAAAGTCAATAGAATAAAAATGACATGAGGTCATGCTTTAAAAAAATCAAACAGTTTATTATAAATCATTATATAGATAAATGAATAACTTATTTATTTAGTATCTACATCTCTTATTATAATGGAGATTATGTGCTTTTCTGTCTGTAACCGAAACTAAATCCTACTCATGTCCAATTCCCTTAGTTACTGACGTCACATTCACCATGAATTTGTTCTTATTTAAACCTCAATCATTGATAAAATTGTTTTACATTATTAATAACGTTCACCATATCTACATACTAACAACATGCAATTGTATTTATATATACAACAAAATTGCGGTTTACAGTGTTAATGGAAAGGCTAATTTGCATATTGATATTAAAAATGTGATTTTAATAAA
>CM042137.1:99092873-99097873 GCA_023376005.1 Doryteuthis pealeii | reverse complement strand
AAAATTCCCGAATAGCTGAATTGTTTAATTAATTCTGGGGAAATATCTTATAAAAAACATTTCTAGCTGTACTATTACATGTGATTTTATTAATTTCAACGGGCTACACAGTTGGTTTGAATGTCTTCACTACCCTAACTTATATACTCACACACACACACACACAAAAACACGCACACACAAATGCACACAAGCACACACACACATACACAGACACATACATATATATATATAATACTATGTTAGGCGGGGCACGATCTCACTGTATGTATGTTATGTATGAGAACGATGCTCCGGCTCAGTATTACAGTCGTCGAAACTGCCCGTTCCAACCTCCCGTTCTTATGTTGTCTGTTGATTTACAGGAAGGCTGAAAAAGAGCTGGTTTCGTTCCTTTTACCAACTCGGCTGAAATAAGATTAAATAACCAATAGCTGTCTACGGATCAACGAAACAATTGAACACAACGCCTTTTTGATGCTTATGTATAAAATATATACATTCATTTTACAAAGGAGCGAGGTGATTTCTTTGTCAGTTGATTGGCGATCTACAGATAGTTTTTGGCTAAGTTATCAATTTTGTACCGAGTGGCAAGGCATCAGAGTGTATCGGTAAAGTTGTATCAAGAGCCCCGAGCCATGGCGAGCTCCCTGGTTTCGGAGTGTCTGACTGATGTTTTTTTTTAAATAATATTTTTTTTAAATGTTTACAAAAATTGAAAGCAAAAATAAAAACTCCAAAGCAGTAACTATTATTCTATTTTTAACTATATTTGTTTGAATACACACACACACACACACACACACACACACACACACACACACACACACACACAAATGCCTTTGAATAGATTTTGATTTAACAAAAATTCCAATGTGATTGAAACAACAGTGGTTAATTATTCTGTAGTTGGTGTCGTTCAAATGTATGTCTTTAATATATCACCGTCTTCATACTTACCTGTCGGTGGAGCGTATAATATATTGACTGTATCCATTACAGATGCATAAGAAACCCTAAAAAAGCGGGTTTTCTTGGTATGATACTAAACTGCATCTAACGGTTAGGCTTCAATTCTGGAGCTCTGGTGAATTAGCACTCCATTGACATTACTACCTGGTCCACTCTAACACAAATGGTAGTAACTGTTATTCTCCCATCTATCGAACAAATAAATCTAGCATATTAAACCTAAAAAAGGTTTTTGTTGATGTCATATAAAACGATATGTTTACACTTGCAGGCTTTATTGAGAGATATCTATAGGCATTAGATAGATTGATAGATAGATGGATAGTTTCATAGAGAGCAACATAGATACATACGCAGTCGACATATTTGAAAAGTTAGATAAATAGAAAAATAGATCGATTCATAGATAGATAGATAGATAGATAGATAGATAAGAATAAACTGAAATTGATAGATACATAGATTATATACCTAATTAAATTGATAGATAGATAGATAGATATGAATGGACTGAAATAGATAAATGCATAAATGACACCATAGTACCTAGTAAATATCTTGAAGACTCGGAGAAGATAACGGATAATCTATGGAATTTTGAAATTAAAAGAGATCTACGATGCTTGTAAAGCATTTTAATCATAGAGAACCTAACACTTAATCTTTAACCAGCACCCCAAAAAGAGGAATTGACATGAATACCGAACACCTTTCCGACTTAATATGTTTGTGTCATCTGTAGTAGGGTTTATTTGTCCACCGTCGGACTTGCTTGTCGTATGTGATCTTAAGACTCCGAGCAATCGCAGGCAGATTTTAGGAGCCTACAGATAATTTGTGTCAATTCCAGGACAAGGTATGTGTGTCTATTGTAAGTCTGAGAAACCATATGAGAGTGCACGGGTTAATGCCAATGCCACAGACAGGCCTTTTTGCTTGTCACATATGCGAGCCATTGAAGTTGGCCTGAGCAGTCACATGCCTCACCACGGGGGATTTTTTTGCCGAACTGACATCCATCTGTAAAAAACTGTCTCTCTCTCACTCTTTATATATATATATATATATATATATATATATATATATATATATTATATATATAATATATATATAATGATAGAATAACTGCAAATATGAAAAGTGTTGTATAAAAAGAGTGTTGGATACTATTATATCAGAGCTGTTACAAAACCTTTAAATAATAGAATTCTCGATACTATAAGTCGCTGAATAAAATTTCATGTGGTTAACACAATCTTGAGAAAAGTGTGTGAAAAAGTGGTTTGTCAAGTGTTTGTATAGTGTGTGGTATATTTCCGTGATAAGATATTAGATAACGTGATGATAACGCAAAACCATGATTATGCGTTAGTACACGTGCCAATCAAATGGAAGAAAACATTTTTCTTTCTTTCTGGCACTCTAAAGTAGATGACAACAAATAATGGGATTAATCAGGTTCAGGTGGTAGATGACACAGAAGGACTTTGTTAGCATGTATTCGCTTGACATTCATGACTGAATTTACCCTTTTTTGACAATTCCGTCTGAGGTTTGCTTGTCACATATGCGTGCCATATTTTCTGTAGAAAAAACTCTCCCCCCCTCTCTCTCTCTTTATATATATATATATATGAGTAAGAAAAGGTGGAATGAAAACATCACACAATGCTGTTAAAGAAGAAAACAATTTATAATATAATCATAGCTGATACTGATCAATAGTTCGATTTTACAAAAATCATCATCAGAGCTCATTCACTCCCGTAGTTGTTTGGGTCGGAGAGGAAAGTCAAATCAGTTTACAAAACAAAAAAACCTTAATACTGCCCAATACTTAATACTACCCAAACAACTACGGGAGTGAATGAGCTCTGATGATGATTTTTGTAAAATCGAAATATCGATCAGTATCAGCTATGATTATATTATAAATTGTTTTCTTCTTTAACAGCATTGTGTGATGTTTTCATTCCACCTTTTCTTACTCATATTGTCGGATTCATTTCCTTTCTTTTAACTTATATATATATATATATATATATATATATATATATATATATATATATAAGTAAAGTCGTCGCGGCGGCCTAATGTCGGTATCAGCCATGTAGCGAGGGAGTCTATCCCCTTTTCCCCAGCGCTAGACCAAGGAGATTATTTTAGCGTCTGAGATGGAGCGCCACACCTACCATCAGCTCCTCACTTTACCGCACAGATCCCTGTGCTACTCAAACGTTGAGTTGGCGAGGGCGGGTATCGAACTAGGAACCTTGTGGTTTCTAGCCGAACGCTCTACCGACTGAGCTAACCCGGTCCTACTCATTATCATCAGATCGTGCTGACAGCTCGGATACCCATAACTATCGACCCCTTTCTCTACCCCTCCCTATCAGTCATCGCCCGTCAGGTCTTCCGCACCGAATCCAGAATTCGCACAGAGCTGATGTAGATTTTTATTGGTCGGCCTACCCTGGTATTCCAATGTGTAGCTGACCACGAGAGAATATCACATATAAGTCTGTCCTTGATTCTGCAGCATGTTTTTTTGTCTTTCTTGGATGGTTTATGTAATCGGAGGCAAGTGGCAGTACAGTTGCTTCCAATATTTCTTCAAGACAGCACGTAGCATCATTTTGTAATTCTCGTCAAGCTTTTTCTCTGAGTGGTTATTTACAGTTCAAGTGGTGCCGCTATACATTAGCACTGGAACGTTTGCACCTTGAAATAATTATCTCTTTATTTTATCAGAAAGATCATATTATCATATAATCTATGATCTATCTGTAGCTCTCATGCCTTTTCTATGTGCATATTCATATCACGTTCTGTAGATGTAATGTGTGTGATTCTGTATGTTTGTGTATGGAAGCGCGTGGTATAATCGTTACCTCCGTGGAAAATGGACACGACGTGACGAGTTCAAATCCTGGATGAGGCTTTTTGCATTTTACATACCGCTAATAGCCTTGGGAAAGGTATGAACCCAACTATTCCCCCTCTATCTATGGGTAAATAGTATGGCAGACTGGGCTATTTTAAAGAACGTGTGGCACAACGTTCATCATATATATAATATATATATATATATATATATATATATATATATATTGGTAATTTTCCAAGTTGAAATAAAGGAAAATAAAGTGCTCAATTACGAATGTAAGAGCTGTATTTATCAATATATATATATATATATATATATATATATATATATATATATATATATAAAACCCTCCGCACGAGTAGCATGTGACACGTTTTTTTTGTTAGGCGGGGTTTAACTGGTTTGAAGTCAGTTTTCCTTCTCCTAGGCTCTCTATCTATCCATCTATCTATCTATCTCTCTCTCTCTCTCTCTCTCTCTCTATATATATATATATATATATATATATATATATATATATATATATATGTGTGTGTTATATATATATATATATATTATAAAATGGGTACAAGAGATAACCTACTCGAGTTTCACCATAAGGATTTTCAGGGTTAAATCCACTGAATTAATCGAGACACCGATTAATAGCAGTCGATTTCACGCGTGTGTTCATTGCATTAAAATGTTCGTTGTTCATTGAACGGTGTTCAATGCAATGAACACACGACACACACACACACACACACACACACATATATATATATATATATATATATATATATATATATATATATATGGTCTAGCGCTATTGAAAAGGGGATAGACTCCCTCGCTGACTGGCTGATATCGATTTTAGTCCGCCCCGACGACTTTACTTACTATATATATATATATAATATATAATATATATATATATATATATGTCTGTGATTTTTTCGTTGATTTTCTCCCGCTTATTTCCTAGAATATTCTAAATTTTGAAATATCGATAAGTCAATAATTATTTTTTGACTGTTTAATTGTCAATGCATATATTACGTCCGTCTCCTTTAAGTCAAAATACTGTGTGTTGGGCAAATATATCTACCATGGCGTCAGTGGATATTGACGGGAAATATGCAGATCAGGAGGTTACGTT
>CM042137.1:99057873-99090373 GCA_023376005.1 Doryteuthis pealeii | reverse complement strand
ACCTCGGTGGGTCATTTAATGCCGACAAAGTTCTGAAATAAATTCATTCTTAATGCATAATACAATTTTGTTTATCAACTCATGTTTTTCTATTCAATCCATGAATGGGACCCTAACAGATACTACCACTCCGGGTCAGAGTGGACCAGGAAGCAATGGTGATGAAGGGGTGTTCCACATTCCCCAAACATCCAAAACTGGAACCTCACCATCAGATCGTCTTTAACGTCATCCCCAGGACATGTATACCCTCAGTCACCGCCTTCTTGCACCCATATGATAAAAAGGGGTTGGGGCTTGCCATAAGGGCAATACTGTTGGGAAAATCATATAGGGCATGACGTGACCAGCCGATTGATCGGAGGGGGCCTCCCCGATCACCCGTCTAGCCCAAGATAGGACCAACATGGAGTATTGCAAGTCATGGACTACTCATCCACCTGGGTTCTATCCTTAAGCATCACGGGTCACCACCCACGGCCAACAGGTGGCCCCATTGGGGGAGTCTTAAACTTCTGCAGAGGTGCAGTCGGTGTATTCTAACGCCCCAGACGACAGGGTGGTCAAACTTTAGGTAAAGCTGTTTTCTATTCACATGAATCCATGTCTTCTACCTTTAGTTATGATATATATATATATATATATATATTATATATATATATATATATATATATTAGAGCGGACGGGGTTAATTTGATTTGGTTAAGCAACCAGTGTAGGAAAAAGAAATATCTGAATCAAGACCAGCTTTACTCCGCTTAAAAATAGAACGTGCTACAACTGTGCGGATAAATACATGCACGTACATAATTTATATTATTCTTCCCTGAACATGCAAAATACCTTTTATGTATCTAACTAGCCCTATCCAGAAAAAGAAAACAAATTAAAATGCTAAAAAACTAGTTAATGTAAAACACATTCATCTAAATTGCCACATCTAATTTATTTCCTATGGACAAGGCAACAGATACAGGGAGCACAATAGCACGGTTTGCCAGAGTCATGTTTTTTGCTACAAAACAGTTTTTATTCATATGGTCACTGTGTAATGCAGAGACCCTGGTACTCGGCTATGTGGCTGACAGCAAACATTAAATCACAAGAACTGCCGTTGTAGGTGGCATATAAAAGACTGGAGCACTTTTGGTGCATATCGCATAAATTCGTCCTGGCCTCCTCCCCTAAAAAATGCTAAGCGACCGCTGCTGATAATCCGACCCGTGCTATGAACTCCTTAGCCGTTTTTTCCCGCGTGACAGTCGTTTTGAATATTAAAATAAAATAAAAATACAAAAAGAAAAAGAAGAGATATTTCAAAGAGGGGTGTAAAATATTTACATTTACTTGACGATAAAAAAAAGGGTGGGTTACTTTTAACGCCTTCAAACCACTAAAAGAGTTATTTTTCGGTAAAAACGCCTTCAAACCGCTAAAAAAAATATTTTACATAGGTGGAGGTAAAGTATTGATATTTACTTATTGAGAAAAGACTTGGCAGGGGGATAAAATATCGCTTTCATATCGCATTAACTTTTCGGGAAAACGCCGTCAAACAGCTAGGATTTCATAGCACGGGTCGGATTTTTAGCTGGCACCGCTTAGCGTTTTCTAGGGCAGGATGCCAGGAGGCCAGGAGGTATTTATGCGATATGTAACGTACTTTTAAAAGTTGAAAGCTAACAATCGTTTAGGAATTGAACTGAAATCACTAATTCTATTTCCTACAATAATATCAGTTATTGCATGAGAGCCTCTGGCGAAAGTAAACGTGCGATTTGTTGGTTGCTTTCAGAGAGCAATTCCACAATTTCATAGGGCCTCATTAGCTCAAATAAATTGATAGTGATGACTGGGTATTGAAATAGTTTTGTTTGTTGGTTGTTTGGTTGTTTGGTTTTCAATTGCATGTCAATCATCTTGGGTTATTTAATGCCAAATTGTGTTTTTCCTTTTTATCAATGATTTGTTTAAATACACGTACATTAAAAAATTCGTTGAAACATTTTTCTTCGTTGGTTGGTTATTTCATTTAATGGCATATCGAATTCTTGGCCACCTAATTTCAAATCCTGTCTTTAAATAAGCTTTTTACGCGGACAGTTTGTCATTAAATATTTTTGTTTGGTTTTGTTTTGGAACAGGCATAATGGGCACTGTTGGATAGTTAAGGACGAATCTATTTCTCTGAATGTTTGAGATGAGGCTTGATGATTACTATTATCTGCGTTATTCTGACTATTGTCATCATCTTCATTGTTATCTGTATAACGTTTCGGTCGATATGCCCACCGACCTTCTTCAATTAGACACATGGACTAGTAGATAAGATAGTTAGGTTAAGATATTTCTAAGTGACAGTTATCTTTGGATTCCAGGTTCAATCCTGACCGGCGGCAGTAACATAGAAAAATAACAACAGATCCTACCCCAGCTATGGTTAGCGGAATGAGAACAGGAAACCTCTGGGGACTGAATAAAGGGTTAGGTTCAAAGTTCCGTGATGGCTCCCGATTACGACAAGAAAGTTCTAGAGTTCGAAAAGAAGGCTACCGAGTCCGAGAAGTTTCCCGAGTCCGACAAGAAATACCCGAAGAAGGTCTGAGGGCATATCGGCCGAAACATTGTACAGATAACAATGAAGATTGGGACTATAGTCTGAATAACGCAGATACTACTAAGGACGAATCATTTAGCGACATCTTCCTAAGTACTCCTACACATGGACGCACCAATGTTGGTGGACCAGCAAACCTCTACATAATACATTGATGCTGTCTAGAAGACCAACCAGGAGCGATGGCCATTAGGAATGGATGGCGAGAGAGAGAGAGAGAGAGAGAGAGAGAGAGAGAGAGAGAGAGAGAGAGAGAGAGAGAGAGAGAATCTGTTCCATCCGCATGAACTGATAATGTTGTTTACGATGATGACCTGTTTAGAGTAATACACACGGTTCAAAAAGATTCAGTTAATTTTAAAAGCAAGATAAAAGAAAACGACAACATTTAGTTATTCTAAACTGCTGTTAAATCGGTACCAATTTGGATTGAAAATGGTCTTAGTTAGAAGGTCTATTTAGACACAACAGCCACGGGTTACAGGAAAGAGAAAGAAAAAAAGGTAGATACAATAGAGAGAAATAGAAAGATGGACGAGAGAGAATGAGAAGAAGGGTAGTCAGAGAGCTACTAAGTATAAAGGAGAGAAGAAGGAAAGGTTGCAAGAAACAAGAGATTTTCGAGAAGTCCGAGAAATTGAAAGGTAGACGGGATTAAGATGATTACAAAAGAAAGAAAGAAGAAAATTGGAAAGATAAAAGATAAGGAAAAATGATATAAAAATAGGAAGGAAAAGGAAGTAAACGAAAGAATGAACGAGAGAAACAAATAAACCTACAAAAAACTGATAGAAAAAAACTTGCATAATTCCCAGTGGATCACCTTTCCAACTCAGTCGTGTCTAGTTTTGTATTCTCGTTGTGCTAGTTTGCTACATTCGCAGAGTATATGGTTTACAGTCTTATCTCTATTACCGCAAAGTCTACATTTACTATTTTGTTGGGTCTTATCAATTTTCGCTATTTATTATTATTATTATTATTATTATTATTATTATTATTATTTGTGTTATTATTATTATTACTATTATTTATGTTATTATGTATCATATTATTGAAACAAAAAATAATGAAACTTAAAACAATTTGTAGAGATGACAAGACTTTCAAACCAACCTGTAAAAACATCTGAAATTTGCATCATCATTTTAAATGTTTAAATTTACTCAAACGATTTTTGCTGGAATATATTTTGCAAACACCTAATGTTAAAACCAGTCTAATATCGCTCCAAGCCCGATGGAAAAGCATGGCATGGAGGAGATTAATCTCCTATTTTTGGATAACCTGATTGCTATGAAATCAGAATTTAAAATCTAATCAACCCAACATGTCACAATTAGAGGTTTAATATCAATCTCTTAGCTTTTTGTTGCCATTCATATGGACTGTTAGATATTCTTATATAAATATACTCCCTCTGGGAAAAATTATGTAATTTGCATCTTGGGGTATGGCTTGGAAAATAATTATACAATCCATTTAAATGATATTATCTAATTTGTTTTTATTAAGATTGTAGTTTCTGTTATTAGATACACAATTCTTTGTGCTTCATTTGCCATTAGTTTATCTAATCTAGCTTTATCTTTCTTCACATATATAAAGGGCAGTTGGTGTGTGTGTATGTACGTATATATGTATGTATGTATGTATGTATGTCTGGGTGAAACTATGAAAATTAAACTTTTAACTTCTACTTAAAAATGTCCAGCATTTTTAAATCGCAAAAGTAAATAAATCAATACAATAGAGTTTGTTTAACACCTCTCTCTATATAGTTGACGCTAGGTAGCCGCTTCTAGTGCAAAATAAAAAAAGAAAACAAGTCGAACATCATTTGAGCTTTCTAATATGATCATTTTTGTTCGGGTTCGTTTATACAAGTATTACAAAAGCATATTTTTTTCTGTCTTTTCTTTTCTTTTTCGCCTTTGTCTTTATTTATATTTTTTGATCAACTATACATCTTTTATAGTTGTTTTTTATTTGGCCTCTTTGAGTAATGACATATCAGTCTTTGTGGATACTTTGACGCTAAAGCCATCCTTGAAGAACAGTAGTGGTGCTATTTAACCCATAGATGGGAGCATGAAGGGGTTCATATCTTTCCTAAAGGAACTAGTCCGAAAGTAAGTGTAATAGCACATCTGGTGTTTAAACTCACTTACTATGATGTTGCAATCATGCACGTAAGCCACTACGCCAAGGATAGTCCACCCCGTACCTCTTTTGAAGTTTTTGCAAACCTCTAGGATCTTTCAACGATCATAGGTTTTCGGAAAATTTTCTAGCCTGGTGTTTAAGTTATTCTCTACTTTGATTGATTGATTTAACATTAATGTTAGACTGTTCAGGGTTATTTTATGCATAGCAGTTAGTAACTGATTTCATTGTAAGCTGACACTTTAAATTCATGCGTAATTGTTTCTTAAGCGTTCTATTTCTTTTGCATGGTCCTATTGAATCCGAATAATTTTTTTGTGAAAGCTTTATTTAACCCAAATATGGAACCGATACAGTTATTATCATTCCCGGTTCGTGTGGACCTTGGGGTATTGGCTATGAAGGTATATTCCACATAACCCATATCTCCAGCTATGGATCTCTATCATCAGATGCAGTTCGGTATCATACCCAGCTCACCTCTTTGGGTGGGATCTTAACCCTCAGCAATTTTACATTTAGCGTATTTTAAGTCTCGATAACAGGACGATATCTAATGTATATTTTAAGCCACATAAACGACTACTGATAGTCGAATACTTTTTTGTATTGTATTGATTGTTTGATGGGTTGAAAAAAAAAACAATGTGCTTAATGTATCTATTTATTGAAACGGTAACACGAATAGGTGGAATAACATGTGTGATTTATGCAGGACTTCCGTTCTTTGTCGAGTTGATAAAGTTTCTGTTCCGATCTTACAGTGTCTTGTTTTCTTACTGTTATAGTATAATTATTTTGGCTGAAATTTCCTTATAAGTTAATATTTAATGACTTTTATTTAATATATTTTCTTTGATTTTTTTGTCGACATATCAACCCTTCTAGGGTTAACTTATGCCAAGAAGTTAGGGAATTGCGTTCATTGCACATTTGTATTTGCATTATTGCAAACAATTCAATAACATTGATATTCATATCTAGCACTCGTAATTTACATACAAATATATGGTTTCAATCAATTATATTTATTTAAAAACAATTATCATTTTAACACAATAATAATAATAATAATAATAATAATAATAATAATAATTATAATAATAATAATAATAATAATAATAAATGCTTCAAATGTATACCTTTTCAAGGGTATTAGCTCTGTGAAAATACAAGCATACTCGTTCAGGATTTGACCTCAGGCCGCCGAATCCATTTCATATGACGATAACCATTATACGCAACGCACTCATCTACGTAAATATAATGTCAGATAGGATATAAGAGTCAGTGCAATCTGCGTAATTTAAAGGACAAGTGTCATGAGGGAAAATGATTCACAAATTCAACAAACAGGCTTTTAAGAAATGAAATTAAACTATTTCAGATACTTTCTTTGGTTTAGCAAATTAAAATTATTAAAAAATGTTTCTATTTTTTGTATTGCTCTGATGAACAAAACGAAAAAATACAAATAAAAAGGTTTCTATCTCATCACATTTAATACAAAATCAACAAAAAAAAATTAATGAATACAAATTTAATGAATAAATTTGAATGCATCCGCCATCATGCTCATACCTAATTTCCCTTGCTACCTTTCTTCATGGTTTTGATATCATGTTAAAATATTTCATCTTGTTCTTCACTCTCTGCTTCAAAATATTCAGTGAATTATTCCAAATTCGAATCCAAATCCAAAATGTACATTTTAAAGCACTCGTTACGAGGATTGGTCTGATGATTGCATAAACTAACAGATACTAAGTACTATATCTACACTATATCTACATGATCCTAACTTAGATATATAGGCTCTATTTCCAATTTTGCGTAGTATTTATCCATAAATATAACAAGCAACATTAATAATCTCTCCATATATATATATATATATATATATATATATATATATATATATATATATACATGTGTGTGTGTGTGTGTGTGTGTGTGTGTGTGTAGAAAGAGACAGACAGACAGACAGGCAGACAGACAGAGACAGAGACAGAGAGAAAAAGAGAGAGAAAGAGACAAATAGATAGAAAGATATATATATATATATATATATATATATATATATATATATATATATATGATATCAAGTGTAACTTTCATGGGATTCAATCAAAATTGAAAGCAAACGTACATATAATTATTTGTGTATATATTTTTACATATACGGAGTATGATAAACAAATTAAAAAAATAAAGAAAGAAACGGGAAAATCACACCAGTAAAATTGACGGTGAAATAATTTAAAAAAAGAATTGATGAGACGCCAAAGTCGAAATAAATTTATTTTCTGAAAGCATATATCCTTTATATATATATATATATATATATATATATATATATATATATGTTCTTTGTTTCCAATGCTTCAAAATACAAAAAACAACGTTCACCAGAACAAAGTTTATACATAATATATATAATATATATATATATATATATATATATATATATATATATATATATTTGTTCGTGTGTGTGCAACTAGTAAGAATAGAGCTTGTTAATAAGAGTCTGTAGCCATTACGCTATACAATATTATTAAGACTTATTAAGACACACTGCATACGGACATGCACCATATGTACAGAAACAGTAATACTTACTTATAACCCATTGTCATCGTGTTAGATTTTACCTGTCTATGTTTATGCTTCAGATACACATACACGGATATTGAGTACGCTTTATTCATAAAACATATAACAAACTGCTATATATATATATATATATATATATATTATATATATATATATATATATATATATATATGTGTGTGTGTGTGTGTGTGTGTGTAAGACATTATACAGCAACTGGTGTGGTTTTAGATTTGTCAGGTTTAAGGGATGTTGATTCTCTGCTAAATCATTATTATTCCCAGTTCAATCTTGCTCCGTAATTGAAACACCTGCCAACGTCCTAATTATGGATTTACATATCTATGAATATAACCGAATTTACTGATAAATTTTCTTTAATTACTTGACAATTCTTATCCTTTTTTACCTAAACATGGGCAGTTTATATATGACACCTAGGCCCCTCGTTTGAATTTGATCATGGGACATTCCAGCAATATATAATTTATATAATAGCAGATCCAATAATGGCGTGTACCTGCTTCAGATTGTCCAGGAGATATTTGGCACACTGTTGAATTATTTTGTTATGTAAGGCATGCTGTAATCCACCACTTAAATTTATAGATTAAGCAGGGTCACGTTATTTAAACCCAAGCCATTCAAAATCGCTGATATTGACAGCCGTTCATTTTCACTTATTGACATTGACGAACGTACCTGCAACATTAAAGAACACTAAGGAATAACCAAATGATCATGGCCAGCATTTAGGAACACCAAGGAACAACCAATGGATCATACCCATCATTAAGGGACACCAAGGAGCAACTAAAGATATCTTCACTAATGATCGCTCTCTTCTTGACACAAAGGATCTCCGCTGGACAGTACTCTTTCTTGAAGCCTAATGATGGCTACAAACATTGTAACACACACAAATTTATTTTTAGAAAACCAGGTCTCGTTAATCCAAATTTAATAAGAAACAATGATTGCAGATGTAACTATATTCAGAAAGCATCATCTGATGATGATTCCAACATGAAGCTGTAAATTCTTTTTATTTGGCAAATTGTTCGAAATCCTATAAATGCGTTTGGCACCGGTTTTACACCCACAGTGATTACAGTGAATTAAAAAAAAATATCTTGACTTCTGACCAAGTTAGATCTACAGATTTTTTTCAGTCTCCCGTTGACTTTCCCAAGAACATGTGCCAAATTCTAGTAGAATTTCTTTAAATGTACGGAATGGACAAAAGGCTTAGATGCATATTCTGACTTTTTATTCTTTTTATCAAACACAAAATAAATGAATAAAAATATCATGTTCTATGTATACTTATATAGTATCACCCATAAATAAGTAGACTCCGACACACTGTTGTAAAACGTTAGTTTATTCTGTACCAAAGGTACCAGGATTCTAATATTTCTAGTTGAATATTATATAAGCAAAAGATAAATTCATCATCATCATCATCATCATCACAATTTTCCATGACTCAGGAAGATGTCTCGGCTACACAAGTTCAAATCCTCACCGAGGCTGTTTGCAAAGAACTGTTTGGATAGAGCTAATATACTAGGGAATCTTATGGATCCAACTATTCTCCGTGCAGATATGGTTGAATAAAAGAGCAGAATGGCACTTTAATCTTGGTATGGCAAACAGTCTAGAAGGAAAACTTTGAATTCAGAAATGATATGGAGTAGTATGCGGACCACCAAGATAGTCTATAGAATACAGCCTCCGTCTCGAGACTTTTCCTGTAAATATCTTATGTATTGGCAATAACCAGATGTTTGAATTTCCTAAGTATATCCAAACTGTAAACAAATAGAGCAAAAATAATATAAATTATTCAAAACTTTGCCTATTCAATATGTATCTATCTCCTCCGAGGAAACGTTTTCGATATATTATCTTCCGTCTCGTGCTAAAAAGGGGTACAACAAGTACAATTGACCCTCATTAGAGAACACATTTATCATGGGCGATACTTAGTGGATATTAGACGGGAGGTAAAAAGAGCTATGAATAAGGAAAATCACCATAGTAACAGTAGTGCTTCAAAAGTGGACTTTAATGATTTATCGATGACATTTTGCACTTGTTGACCCAGTATTTGTTAGAATAGGATTTGGGGCCCCATCTATCGTTTGTCATTTGAAAGACAATAATAAATTGATGCAAGCAATACTTGACAAAATAGAACAATATATGTGGGAGATATGTCCACAAAGAAAAACCAACCTTAAGAAATAGCATACCAAGGAGATATTGAAGCAAACATTATGGAAGTAGCATATTTAGAAGACGTTCATTCGGGTTATTGTTTATTTAGCAGTAAATAAACTAATAACAGCTAAGAACCAAAACTTTTTCATTAATCGCTAATTGTTACCTAAACACATAAAATCACTCTAAAAAGTTGAAGATAAATCTTTTAAATGAAAATCATTGATTTCTCTGTATTTTTTTATATGAGACTTGATAATTAGTATTGTTTGGATTATTCGGACTATTGGCCCCATCTTTATTGGTATCTGCACAACGTTTCGGCTGATGAGCCACTTGGATGTTTATTACCGCCATCCAGTGAAATTTAGGGCATCCTAACTCATTGTAATGGTTAGCAAGCTAGACTTACAGATTCATTGCAACTAAGTCTGATCATTGTTGGGTGCTCTGTACTTGCGACTTTGTGTCAATCTTAACCATGACGAATGTGTCGGATAAATACATACATAGTTATTTTAAGGCGTCCTATCGTGCTGTAAACTTCCAAAAACTAGTCTCGCAAATCCATTACTATAAAATAGCGATTTCGATACTCGTTAGAATCCCTATACTTGTGACCTTGAGCCACCTCCTATTGTGGTGTCATGGCTACTATCGCATTTCCATTACTATTGATTAGCAAGTTCGATCCTTGCTGGGTTCCCATACTTGCGACCTTTGACATCTACCCGTGTCGAACGAGTTGGAAAATACCTACAAAGTTATTTTTATCGCATTAAACTCAATTTGCTGATTGAAAAAATTACAAAATAAAATTTCACAACGGAGTGAGAAAGTTTTAAACCAAGATCTATTATAGAAAAAAACATGTGACCGAGAGATCTATTAATCTTCTGCACATTTGTAATGCAAATATTAAGATAAAAGAAAATCTTTAGAATTAATTAAAAATATACTCAAATTCAACAGCATATAGTTTTCTTTCCATATTGTTTATTACACTGATGAGGATATACCAATCTGTTCAATATTTCACATAAGCTACCCTGCAACAAAATCTTTCTTTCATAACGCCCTCCATTTGAGAACAGTATGGACTCGTGGCGTAGAGGATAATAAACTGGTATCGTAGTCAGCGAATTCGAACTCCGGTCGTGCTATTACGTTCACTTTCTGACTAATACTCTTGTGAAAGGTATGAACCCCCTCATTCCTCCAGCAATGATTCAAATAGTTCCACTACTTCAACAAGTATGGCTTTGTCATTAAATACCCCACAAGGGTTGATGTGCCATTAAACAAGAAACCATAACCCTTTGGGAATGGTCGTCTCAGAAACTGATTGTTTATATCCATATCAATATCACTTACCTAACCAAAGTAGCAAATGAAAACTACACAGCATTTGTAATAAATTGCAAATATTAATTAGATAGAAGAAAAACTCATTGAAAATTGATTATTGCAATTCTTCCTATTAGACAATCAGACTGAAGTGACTTCGTAATTAAACGACTAAGATTTTTTTTCTTTATGAATACAAGCTAAAAATTGATTAGAATATACAAATAATATTATATGATATTTAATTATATATACGAAACAAAACACAACAAAATAAATTAAATTGATAATCAAACTATAGAAACGAATAGTGCAATGTTACAGGCATTTCGAAGAAAGTTGGCGGGGACGAAGAGACAAAAACGCAATGAAGAAATGACGATGATATTAGGTTGTTCATATCAGTAAAGGACAGTCAGACACATGGTCACGGAAAAATCCCACTCATCTTATTACAGATGTTTGTGATTTCTCATACTTTCTACAATGGTTGACGGACAAGGCTAAAGAACTCAGTGTGCCCTACTATTAAACATAGCTGTGGGAAGAAGATATGAATTCCAAAGGGCATTTGTGTTAAGTTGTTGTAAGGGAAGATCTTTCTCTGAGGAGAAAGTTGGACTCGTCCAACGAAACAAATGATACAGACTACATGAAGGAGTCGTCGTGTAATAGCTAGTCTTTCTACAGAGATTTAATTACTGTTGTTAAAGAGCTGTGCGTTGGACTCTATTTGATTTTATATGTTACCCTCTCTTCCAAGTTTTAATGTTGAAAGAAATAAGTGAAATTGTATCTTCAAGGTCAATCAAGGAAACATCTATTCGATACAATTGCAGGGCGATACGCGTTAACCTTGAAATTTAGATTTCGACTTGTCATTTTATCAGTAAATAATTTTCAGCCACCCCTTTTTTAGATACCACAGAGCACGTATTGACCCTCTCTTTGCCTACAACTAGAGTTCTTGTGATTACAGTTGGGTCGGTCATACAGTTGAAAACTTGTTACACTGGCAGTGGGAGGCAACCACTATATTCTGATGATGATAGACCTCAAGTGAAACATTCCAATTTGATTCTCTCCCTCTCTCTGTCACTATCAATGTCACCCTCTCTCTCTTTCTCTCTCTTTCTGTCTGTCCGTCTGTCTGTCTGTCTGTCTTCTCTCTCTCTGTCTCTCGTCTCTCCTCTCTCTCTCTCTCTCTCTCTCTCTCTCTCTCTCTATATATATATATATATATATATATATATATATATATATATATATATATATATGAAAGATAGGGTAGGGAAGACATAAAATTAACAGCACTTGGTAACAGTTTCTCGCCTTTGCGATATTCAAACAATCGTATTGAGCACTCTTTACGTATAGATATAGCCAAATGCATTATCATTATTTGCTGGAGAAGCAAGGACGAGCTCATAAGCGACGTTCTCCGGTGGAAGCCAACACATAGACATGCTAATGTAGGCCGGCCACCAAGGACCTATATTGATCAGCTATGCGCCGCATGGAGGACCTCTCTCTCTGACGATGAATGATAGGGAGGGTTGGCGAGAGATTGTAATGGATATCCGTGCTAACTGCGTGTCACACACACACACACACACACACACACACATATATATATATATGTATGTGTGTGTGTGTGTGTGTGTGTGTGTAGGGGAGAGAGAGAGTGAGAGGGAGAGAGAATGAGAGAGAGAGAGAGAGATAAAAGGGTATGAAACATACAATGTTGATAAAATGAATATATTTTTATATTTCAACAACATTGTGTGTTTTCATACCCTTTTATCCATACATTTACGGTCGGATTCATTTCCTTACTCTTAACTCATATATATATATATATATATATATATATATATATATATATATATATATATATATAACATTCGAAAACAGCATTCATTCTTACACTAAACTTTAGCATAACAACAATAAAATAAAACGACAGAAATAATAGAGCATAACACAACAGTGTATAAGGGACCACAAAACTAATTCAGCCACTTGGTTTGAAAATCGCATCGGTGAGAAACTGTCAATACCCAAGCGCCAATGACTTCATATACCCTTACTTACATATAGATGCTCTATCTTCTATATAGAGATTTATTTACTTATGAATACATCACTCTATATAATCAAAGCTTTCATATATATAAGCCCATGGTGTAATGGTTAAAGTCATGGGAAATGGACTCGTCGCCCCGAGTTTAAATCCTGAATGTGGTAATGCTACTCTCCCTCCAGCTTTGGATAAATAGCAGGGCAGACTGGGCACTTTAATCTTGGTTTGGCAACCGGTCTAAGAGAAGGAAAACTCTGAATTAAACCTGTTAAACTCCGCTTAAGAAATTGACCTTGTGTCGCATCCTGCTCGTGCGGAAGGGTTGTATATATATAATATATATATATATATATATATATATATATATTATATAGAGAGAGAGAGAGAGAGAGAGAGAGAGAGAATTTTCTGTTTAACGTTTTCTTTTCTTTTGTAATGTTCTATTCTAACATTATCACATCATTACGCTTATCTGCTCTCTTTTGCAAGAAAGCAATTTATCAGTCTAAACAGCTACGATTCCATATGTTCGAGTACTTAAATATTAAAATATTATTTTTTCCGCCTTTCATTATAAATCAGTGTGTATCCGGAGATAATTATTTGCTCAAGTGGTTTCTTATCCTCTTGCTTGTATTTGCTTCAATCCTGCCAATATAGATCTGTGTAGAACACACTATTTATCTTCACGTTAGTAAATATCATTACGGTCAAGTAGTGGTATCACGTTATCGTATTTAAAAGCAGTTCATTCTCGGTCCATGTAATTCGCTGATGACGTCATTGCTGCTCTCTTGAGACGCAATACACATTTATTACATTGTTTACACTTTCTTAACTCTCTTCAGAATGAATTTATATCAATATCTTACCGGTTTTAGATCTATTAAATGAGCTATCTACATAAGTTAACCACTTTACCCCATAAATATTTTGAGAAAATAACGTCAAACTTTACTTCTCAAAAGTAATTTCGATCCTCACCGGATGTCTCATACTTGTGACTTAGTAAAATCCAACCCGTAGGCAACGGGTTAGGTCTATAATGTGTTTTATTTATATTCCATATGAATAATACCCTATGAAAATTAACATGTTGTAGACTGGGGAACCATATCCGAGATCCGTTGAGGGACAGGAGAGCCAAACATCGACCGAGGTTGAACGCCTTTTAGTCACGTATATCTGGTTCCAGGAGGTGCTTGTTGTGTAATACTTATCTTCGTAGGAAATTGACTTGGTTACCCGAGTTCAAACTTAGAACGAGTGTATCTGGATTTGACATAATCCCCCCTCTCGCTATGGGTAGATAGTTTTTTTAATACTGGGCTCTTTTACATTGGCTAGGAAACCGGTCTAGGAAAAGGTAAACTCTGAATTCAAACCTGTTAAAATCCACTTAAGAAATTGACCACGTGTCACACCCTATTAATGCGGATTTAAAAAGAAATATCTGAAATGGTAAACCTTCAAGTACACACTGTGGCAAATTTACAGCTGAGGCAAAAATAAAGTAACTGGACCATTGGAATACGAACATTTTCAGAACGAGGAGTTGGTACAAATTATATCACACAGGCAATTTAAGTCATTTTTTAAAAAACTTTTATCCTGCCAAAGATGTAAACATTATTCCGATTGTAATCTTCAACCTAGTTGTTTTTAGATTTAAGACATATATACTCTTGGATAGTTTGCTGAATTCTATCGAATCATTTTCAACAGCCTAATAAATACTCAGAAAAAACCGTATACTGTGTCATAGTTCTCTCAACCTTCCTGTGCGGTGCGGAAGCCTGGATGGTATACAAATCCGATACCCACAGACTACATGCCTACTACATGTATCACTTGCGCAGTATATTAAAATTCAAGTGGTGGCAACATCTTTCAAACAGGACCATCCTGAGGAGAACTGGACTCCCTGGTATTCACGACATACTTTTCCAACACAACATGAGATGGCCTGGCCACTTAAAGAGACTTGGGGATGACAGACTGCCAAAGCTGATTCCAAACTCTCAACTGAGAGAGGGATCACTGGAATCGGTAAACCAAAGCTCAGGTACAAGGATAACATCAAGAGAAACATGAAGGATTTTAACATCCGCATAGGCAGTTGGCAAAACGCAACCAGAAAACCGAATAAATGGAAGATACGATGGACAGCGAGTAAAAAGAATGATAATATAATATAATGACAATAAATACTCAAAAACGAAGATTCTACAAAACCTGTAATATATTTTAAAGTTACTTAACTTTCTACGTTAACATTTTTGTCAATTACTTTTTAACCAAGTCAATAAATTGTCAATATTGATAGGCATTATGTTTTAATTCTGAAAAGGAGTAAAATTTTGATTAAAAAGTATTTAATATAATTAGAGATAAAACTAACAATGAAAAAGTTTTCAACTTCGGAAAATCATGTTCAGTATGAGGATTGTATAAAAAAAGTTAAAGTAACTACAAAACGTATATAAAAATGTTATAATTACATGCATACTCGAAATAAGACTAATTTCCCGCAGTTTATTGGTTTTATAGAACAAGTACAATTATGGACACTGCAGGAAATGCAGCTTATAGACTAATATAAGAAGAAGTAGCTTTACTTAAGTTTTAAGAGTTCTAGTGAAGTTGAATATTTTTAGTACTTATCGAGACTTATCCGGGGGTAGAAAATTATGTTTGAATTCACCACACAAAAAAAACATTCATAAATTGTAATTATGTGAGATGATATAAAAAAATGTGATAATATATTGTTATTTGTATTGTATCGATAACGGTATAGACAAAAGATATCGTCGTAGGAAATAGACTCAATGGCCCAACTTCAAATCATGGACGATGTAATTTGCATTTCACAGAGTAATAATAATCTTGGCAAAGATATGCCTCTGAAAATTCTCCCTCCAGCTATAGATAAATAGTACGGCATACAAGGATCATTAACCTTGGTTAGTCAACCAGTCTAGGAGAAGAAAACAGAATTTAAACCTGGTAAACATTGCACTCGTCCGGTTGTAAAATATGGAAATAAATCCAACGGTATGTAGGAAAGTACTTTCTACATACCATTGGATTTATTTCCATATTTTACAACCGGACGAGTGCAGATGTTTACCAGGTTTAAATTCTGTTTTCTTCTCCTAACTGGTTGTAAACTAACCAAGAAAGAAACAGCAGATTCCAAAATATACATTTATTTTTAGATGGTGAATTTAGTAGATTTAAAACGTTTCATGTTTTGTATAAAACCTTCATCAGGACAGTTAGATGAGTATGGAGTTAGACACAGAATCAGATGAAATTGTCTATTCGCCTAGAAACGAACGTTATGAAGCAAATTACTCAGACAATTGATTATAGTGGATATCGTTATATTGTTAGTAAAAGCTCACATATTTAGGGATGAGAAGGCGGGGAATTGTCTCAACTGGGATCCTCGCGAGTTTGACCAACTTGGCTGACAGTGCGCCCGCCGGATGAAAATGTGAGTCACTTCTATGTGGGTTTCATTCTCTTTGTTCTGTCAGATTGTCAAAAGCTTATTAATGAAGAGTAGGTTTCACTTAATCTGGGGTCACACAAAAGTTCACATATCGTTACATTTTACAATTTGATAAAGTATCACGTACAAAACTGAAGGAAAACCTTCGTTACCACTAAGATTTAAATTATAAAAATGTTAATCTTCTACTGAATCCATTATGTATATAGAGTAAAATCAATAGCTTTACGGCAAACTGGTTAGTGGTCATAAGAAAGACAAACAAAAGTTATTTCAAATTATTAATGTATGCACAATTTTCCGTACAGAAGTAAGTTTAATGTTTTTTAAAAGGGATACTTTTTCTTCTAAAGAAAATACAACAACTTCATTATTTCTTGTTAAACATTATAAAGTGAAGATATATATATTATATACTAGTTATGACTTAGATCTACAGCACTGGAACTTCTCAATCCAACATAGAACAATCTGATAATTAGTGACTACACTTAAAACAGAAGGGACTTATATTATATAGAAGTTATAGGTTTAGATGGTATAATGCAATGCTATAGAACCTGTCTCAAGCTATTTGGTGTGAAGACAGTCAGAGTCAAATATGTATTTATCAGACCCCTTCACCACGAGCAAGATGAAACATATGGTCATTTTTTAAGCGATTTTAAAAGGTTTGAATTCAGAGTTTTCCGTGTCCTGACTCTGAGGTTAAACTGCAAACTCACGGCGAGGTTCCAATACTGGAGCTGAGGAGAGTTTGAGTACTCCTTCAGTGCCGTTACTCCTTGGCCCATTCTGACTCAGAGTGGTAGTACCTCCGAAGGAGTCTCAATATTTTTTCGTTTTTGGGTTAATATTGATTAATTCAGTCTTTTTCCTTTTTCTATTAGACTGACGTTTTTCGGGGGCAGGTTGCCGAGATGGTAGATCAAAACTACGTCCATGGTCTCCTCTTGTTCTGATGGATCACTAGCAATGTCGTCTGACCATCGCTTCTTCATGTAACGTAGTGCCTTTTCTTTGACGGCACTAAATATCTATACGTTGTATACTTCTTACGTCTTACTCTGGTCTATTCTTCCGGCCGTCTTCTGATCGTCTAGTCTTCTGGCCTGTATATCTTCTATCTTCTATCTTGGTCTGGTCTTTCTTATCTGGGTTCCGTGTCTGGTTCTGCTGGGGACCATTTCTTATCAGAAGCCTTGTGTCATTGTTAGCTTTTAGTAATAACAACAAGACTTCGATTTACTTTTGATGTTACTTTATTCTAGAACCCCAGACCAGACAAATGCGCGCGGAGAGTCACATCTTGCTAGCTTCTAACTCTGCAACTGACTAACTGCAACTGACTGAGTTGCCCACCTTAAACCGGAAGGGGGCTTTCTATCGGGGTTCCGTTCTCACGATTCTATCCCCAGAAAGCAAGGTGAGAGTGAGGTCAAGCATTGCCACTCACTCTCAAGGCCATCAGCTGTACTGATCGCCATAAGGATTTCTATACTACCTTAAAAAGTAATAGGGATCCAATTAACATGTAACACTCAGCTGGTTCAGATATCTCATCCTCGTCGCCAATGTTATGACCTGTTTAAGGGTCAATAAATAATAACTCAACACAGAGATAAAATGTAGAGAACAGATGTATTCAGCAATATATCAACGTACAATTAAGAGTGTTTCCTTGTTACAGCGTGCACGAAGAACATGTATCTGCTACTTCTCGTTGGAGTAGCTTTATTCTGAATATATATACCCCTTGGGTAAGTCTATGTTCGTGTCATAGGTGAGTCACCTACAATTATTATTATTATTATTATTATTATTATTATTATTATTATTATTATTATTATTATTATTATTATATGTCCAAATGTTGATTCATTGACAATCATGTATGAACATTAGTATGTGCAATATCTAACTTTCGATGTACATTCTTTACACCTACGCAACATAAACATGATTGATTTTGCATCTATACAAATATCAATACACCAAACCAACGACCACGCACACACGCAATATATATATATAATATATATATATATATATATATATATATATATATATATATATATATGGAGGGAGTTAGTGCGTACAATATATTTCTTTTTTTTTTCATTTCATATGGCATTGACGTAGAAGCATTTGCACGCCCATGCACGTAGCAAAATACGATTTTTAATACATAAGTCCGACATGCAGTTTTTTGTGCATGTAATTTATGCCTTCAACATCTGAATGGGAAAAAATAATAAAAATAATTTTAAAAAAGAATATATCAGTTTTCGCTTATTGATTCGTTCGTCTAGAAAGTAGAAAGGAATTTGAGAAAGCTTTCAATTGAATTAATTGCTGCAGAGCCTTCGATTCTGGACATTTTTTAATGCCCTCTACGCTGATCACAATACAAGATTCAATATATGGCTATGTTAGAAACTGGTCTTAAGCGGAAATACTCCTCCCCTCTACCCCTCTTTCTCTCTCTCTTTCTCTAAAAAGCGGAAACATGTTTTTCTTAGATTTTTTTTACTGTTTTAATAATAATAATAATAATAATAATAATAATAATAATAATCGGAACGGTTAATTATATAACAGGCGAATGTAGCAAGCTCATGCGTAACGTTTACAGCACTTGATACGATTGGGGTGGAAATACAATTTTGACTATGCTACTAGATAGTATATGAACAAACTGAAATTGAGACGTATAAATGAAGTAAATGTATATGTTCCAAATGAAGACCACAGTACCAGGTGTCTACGATACCAGAAATCATACAATTTTCAGACATCAAAAATAATATTCATTCAACGAATGTATATGCTCTATACGAGCATAGAGTTGGGTCATACCGCCCCACCTACCTAATGGCAAATAAGGATGTGTGGTCTAGTTTCAACTTATTCCAGTAGGGTGTTGAAGAAATCATCGGAACCGCGTAGACCCATAATTTTTCACAATATATATATATATATATATATATATATATATATATATATATATGTGTGTGTGTGTGTGTGTGTGTGTGTTTTATAGGCGGGTGTGTCTGGGTGTGCATAATTATGTAAATAATAATAATAATGATAATAATAATAATTCATGCAAAAAACTAAATGTTGATCATACAACAAAATAGTATATGCATAAACCAGAATCTGTTCTTGAGAAGGAAACGCACAAAATTATTTGGGACTTTGAGATAAAGACGGATCACCCTATTCCAGCTAGGAGACCAAACCTAGTGTTGACTAACAAAATAAAAG
Organism: Doryteuthis pealeii; assembly: GCA_023376005.1. Lineage (NCBI taxonomy): Eukaryota > Metazoa > Mollusca > Cephalopoda > Myopsida > Loliginidae > Doryteuthis > Doryteuthis pealeii. The sequence goes on along the minus strand of CM042137.1, from coordinate 99,070,531 downwards.
AGAACATGTCAACTGGTTGACTTTGCGGTTCCAGCAGTGAATTGGATGGAGGAAATCTGAGGAACAATTGAGACTATCCAGACTACTGTACTCGGGTAGAACAGAAGAGCCCTGGAGATGTGAGGAGACTTGTTGTCACTCAGCCTCCATTGAAATACTATCAGCTACCGCTGGTAGAAAAAAACTCAAATGGAGTGCAAATAATAATAATAATAATAATAATAATAATAATAAACGGTGCCTAAAGCTCTGGAAAAGAATTTGGGTGAATTGGAAATCAGAGGAAGAATCGAGATCATCCAAACTACAGCACAGTTGGGATCGGCTAGAATACTCAGAAGAGTCCAGGAGACCTGAGAAGGCTTGCTGTCTCTCAGCATCCAGTGAACCACCGGCTAGGACAGGTGCGATAATAATAATAATAATAATAATAATAATAATAATAATAATAATAATAATAATATGAACGTTTATATATTCTCTGCTTAATGTGATCGATGCCAAACCCCGAAGGGTAATACAGGTAGGTAGTTACGCAAGAAGAAGAAGAAGAAGAAGAAGAAGAAGAAGAAGAAGAAGAAGAAGAAGAAGAAGAAGAAGAAGTTCCAATTATTCAAAGCCAAAGTTAATGAGTAGATATTGTTTTTCATTCTAAGAATTTCTTGCTTTACAACACGTTCCTTTATATTCTAGTAGTCTCCTGGACACTAGTCGATGAAAACTGTTTTTCTATATTCTATTTTTTCTTGCTGTCTTTACAAAGGTTGTTTACCAGTAACCCGTACTCTAGTAAATTAGAATGCGCTGTAGTAAGTTAATGCTCTAAAGATTCTGGGGCCCCAAGCTAGATCTAGACTCTCTTTCTCTCTCTCTCTCTCTCTCTCTCTCTCTTTATCTCTCTTTATCTTCACTCTCTCATTGTCTTTTTTATCTCCTCACTAACCTATTCCAACATGGCTGCCTCACTTATGTTCTCTTTCTCTAATTAAGTGAAGTGATATCCCATTGATACTATATTTAGAAGCATGGTATCTTATTACCAACAAGGTTGTAAGACTTTTTCAAATATGTCTCCTCTAGTTTCCCGCGGGCTGTAACTGCCATAAAGAGCACCAAATACTTATTTCTTATTTGGAATTCCAATTCTTCAGAAAGGCGACCATGAAATAGAATATTTTCAATCAGAATTACAGAATATACTAGACTGGTACCAGCCGGAAGACGATTCCAAATCTGAATAATTTTTCACGTCAATAAATAACGATCACATAGAGAAAGTGCGTACATTGACCTGTGGAGAGCGTCCTATCGTAGTCACATGGTTTGCAGACTATTACAACTGAATTGCGAGTTTTATCCTTTCTGGATGCTCCACACTTGTGAACTTGGAGGTGGTCGTTGTGTAATGTTTTTCGTCGTAGGAAATAGACACAGCGTAACCGAGTTCAAATCTAAGACGAGATTGTTTGCATTTCACATGGCGCTGATACCATTTGGTAATACATGAATCGAACTAGTCACCTTACTGCTATGGGTAAATAGTATGGTAGACTAGGATCTTTATTGCCAATCAAATTTCCCATATGACTGTACCAAATTTTCTGGGTAACTGGTTCCCTCTTGTAAATGGTTCAAGTACCGATCTCACGGTTGGTTCACAGACACAGCAAAAGATGGTTGGGCTGTTTACATACTGATTTTTCAGTGTAGATAAGTAATACGTGTGAAAGCCACTGCTAACGGCTCACGGTAGGATCACAGTGGTAGAAGAGCTGCTGTGAGAGAATTACAGTAAGCAAAAGTTAACTTTGATAAGGCACCCCGAACGAAAAGGAACAGCTGAAGCTGTTTAAAGCTGTTTAAAGGTTGAACTCATGCGGAGGATTTGGTGCATATCTATCTATCTATCTATCTCTCTGTCACTCTCTCTCTCTCTCTCTCTCTCTCTATATATATATATATATATATATATATATATATATATATATATATATAGGGCTTTAAAAGGCATGTAGATATTTATTCAAAAGGGCTTTAAAAGGCAATAGATATTTATTTAGTTTTTTTAGACAGTGGAATCGAAGGAAGAAAATGGACGTTGTGTCGTCTCATGCTAGTGTCGAGGAGTTTGGTTAATAGTTACTTGCGACCACGTTTCACATCCTTCACGTGGTGAACGGGTTGGGTAAATATATTTTTCACGTATGGAAATCGCACGCCTCACACGTAAACCGCTATGTTCCTCGGATTTATCACCTACGATATTTTCCTTTCGTATTGCTCACATAGCTGAGATTTCCACAGAAATTTAAAAAAAAACTAATATAAAATGTGCGATCGTCACACTATCACTTACAGAAATTGATGGAAAAGTTTGAATCAGAAAATTTGAGACATTTTAAAGAAAATAAGTGTCATTAGGCCATAACTACATCAAGGCATTTGTCTTTGGTTGTTTAATTGGATGGTTTATGGTATATAACCACTTGAGGGTTATTCAATTATTAGTCGTTTTACAAACACACACTGAACGCTCTCCTATAAAACGGATGTAGCACTCTCTGTTTACATATATACAGATGTGTGTATTTATCAGTTAAAATCCAATTTCACGCCCATGCGTTCTTAGTCTGAAGATCGCATTGGCGAGAAACTTTGAGAAAACCGGCGCCGTTGAATCCATGTGCACGCTCCCTTACTCGTATATAAATGCTCGATCCATGATATTGAGCACCGTTTACTTATAAATAATCTTTATCAACTCCATGTGTATTTATAAATTGATAGAAAAGATTTTCATTAAATTCATCTGCATTAATAAATTGATAGATATAATAATCATTAACTTCGTGTGTATTAAATATTGGTGGCTGACCCTGACTCACCGCTTTCTAGCACCTATATGATAAAGAGAGTTTGGTAATTGACATAAGAGCAGTTTAAAAAATATGGCCGGGACAATCATATAGTAGCTAGGGATTGACATGCTTGTCCTTCTATTCCAAGTAACGGCCAAAGGGGAGTGTTGCATATCACGGTACAGCTTATTGAATCTGTAACAGACCGCTCAACCGCACAATCCTTTCAACGGAGTTACGGGTCGCCATTCATGGCCAACAGGGGACTATGGTCTCAGCCCTCTGCATAGGTGCAATGGGTGTATTATACAGCTCCAGGCGACAGGACTTAATTGTATTTGAATAAAATTCGTCGGGGTAACCTAAAATGGATTTGAGCCAGACAGCGAGGTAGTATATCCCCTCTTCACTAGCGCTAGACACAGGAAGATTGTTTTGATGTCTGAGGTGGAGCGCTACACCAACCATCAGCTACCCACTTACCACACAGATCCCTCAGCTACTCATACCCTGAGTTGGCGAGGGCCGGTACCGACGCTTTACTGATTGACCTAAATCGGCCCTAAATATCATTCCATCTTGATGAAAATACAATTCCGCTTAAATTTCCCCAAATATACGGCAACTTCTCGCTGTTTCGGTATCAACTGTCACTTTCCAAATTTATAAAAGTTTAAGCATCGATTTCTCTAAAGCACGGTGGGTACTGGTTAGAGTCGTAGGAAATAGGCTCGTCGACCTGAGTTCAATTCCTGGACGAACCCACAGATCACATAGCGCTAATACCCTTGAGAAAGGTATGAATTCAACTAGCTTTCCTCCAGCTATGAGTAAATAGTATGGCAGACTGAGCTCTGTAACGTTGGTTAAGCAAGCAGTATAGGAGAAGAAACACTCTGAATTCCAACCTGGTCACTACTTGAATAGGCACAGGCCTACATAGCGATCTATTTCAATATTTAAAAACAAACAAAAAACATTTATTTAACTTCTCCTTCTTGGCTAGGCCCGATATACTCGAGCGTTGAGTTAATTAGTAAAGTAGACAACACATTAACTAGATGAGAAATTTGGTTGATCGAGAGAAATGTCGCTGGTTGAAGGTGCAATACAATTTTTACCATGAATTGATAATAATCAAAGCTGATGGCTTCACGCTATTTGAGTGTAGAGATCAGAATTGAGTAAAGTATTGTTTAGAAGGCGATATATACTGAACTTTAACTAGCTGATGAACGTAGATCAAAATCATTGATAATCATATATAACGTCAAGATTTGTAGGGAACCAATTCGACGTGACACATCAGAGAATTTCGGCAAGTATCATGGGAAATTAGTTTAGAGACATGACCCTACCTATCATAGCAGATTTACGTATAATCACCTGAGAGTATGTGTATGTGATATCCCTTATGCTCTCGTGAGACCATGAAACTGTCCCAGGATCTGTAGTCGGTCATCTGAAAGGTTAAATTGATGACTACTTGTTAGCCGCCTCGCAATAACTCTCTTCCCACGTAACTGGTATTGTTCAAGTGAAATGCAATGCCGATGCAGCTCAGTATCAGTGGTGGCACAAGAGCTGCCGAAACCAAGTTAAAAGCAACGTTTAATTCCCTTAAGAACTGCAGTTCCTGCTTTTTAATTAATAATGACTCTTATATTTGACTGGATTAAACGGAGGTTTGACTTATTGTTGTACCGGCCGTTCCTACAGTGGAGAATAGACACCGGTTCTCACTATAAATAGTGAGACACCGAGTGGAAAGGTCGTACTGTTCCCGTTAACGACAAGCTAGTCGTACATGTACCATGATTGTAAATACACTTGTCTTATTCTACCCTATCTCGACTTGACTTCTTTTTACTGTTGGGACTAACATCACAACACTTATATAATAATTTTGACAAATAATTGGATAATTACCTTTCCGAAGTGTATTACATCTATGTAAAATTGAGTAGATTACACGTCTTTATTATATAAGTTGTTCAACAATCCTTACGTCTTTTTTAACACTTTGAAATGTATTTTTTTTTAAATTAAGGCTTCAACCTCGATACTTTTTTATTATATACACTAGTACAAAATAAAAAAAACACGCTCCGGGCGATGTAAAAATAGATTTTTGAAACATATTGCCTGAGGGGTGGAAGTAAAAAATTCAATATCAGCGAGTTTGTACCCTAAGTAAGTAAAATCATCAAATTCATTAAAGGATTAAAAAATAAAACAATTTGAAATGTAAACTTTAAATATTTATTAAAATAAAACAAACTATATAGAGATATATAATACCAGTCATGTATTTATTAAAACTTGTTTTAAAAAACAATGAGGACTGTCTAATGATGCATGTTCAAATTTGAGTGTATTTATTGAATAAATACACTAAAAATTTGAACATGCCAAAAATCGTAGAAAAAATTTTATTCTAAGTTATGACGATTTTGGGTAATGTGGTGTAAGCAGTGACGTAATTTTTGTTACAGACAAAAACCGGAAGCGAATCTCCATTATTAATAGATGTACAAAGTTTATCCAAGCAGAACCTTCCCTCCGACCACGCTCAGAATACGCCGATATCATCTGTATAGAAGTAAATCTTCTCCATAAGAGGTTTCTTTCTATCTGAGATACAAAAAAATCAGCAAAGTGTTCCCAGATCTGATATTTGTCAAGCAAAGCATATAGTATGTGGATGACTATGTATGCTCCCTATAGCCTAGTGGGTTGAACACTTTGGAGGGATTTCGCTGACGAACGCCATCTAAGCTTAAAGGCAACACTCTCCTATAAAACGGATAGATCACTTTCTGGTGGAATTTACGTAATGTGTGCATTTATCAGTTAAAATGATTTAGAGTGATTTAGAAGCCTGCTTGATTTTAGTAATTTAATTCCTAGTTTTTGTTGGCTCAATTCATCAATCCGGAATGAAACTGGGTTCATCCAACTATTTTCCATTCATATCGAGATTTCTTTTACGCTCTCAATTATCCTGGAGCCATTTCTGAAAGGTGAGAAATAAGCAGGAGAACGTAAACGCCTACATCGATCCACACGTTCATCTTACCGATTTGAAAAACAAATATCAATAAATATTCATGAGATTGGGTAAATATTTCGATCGTTTGAATGACATCGTCACACGTTTTTACTGTCCTGACCTTGACACGATGAATAATTTAGAAATGTGTGAATCTATGGAAAATTACGGGTCTGTATTAAATAGAAAACAAGAGAATAAATGTGTAATTTACATAATATCTACATACAAAGATACAACAATGTAAATATCTATAGATCAGGAAGGGACAAACACGCTTGATGTACAAGGCACAAATTATAAAACTCAGATCTTTGGGAACCAAAGGGCATAAGAACTATTTATTCATATATTTTCATTGTTAAATGCATAATTTGACATAGAAATATTATAAAATTTAAAAAAAAACGCTTATTTAATGCAATGATATTTTTGCATCTGTGCTGTTTTAAACTGTTAATTTTATATGTTTCAGAAAAAAAAAAGTATATATAAAGGAAAGTAAACAAAAAATCGATATTTTAATTTCTACCATACAAAATACAATTATTTTATCTAATGAACATGCTACGGATATTAAAGGTACTAATTACTGCTTGTTGTGGTCTTGCGGGTCTCCATATTGCCTGTAAGTTGTTTAAAATCTGACGAATAGATTTAGCTAACTAAACTGAACAAAGCAGTGAAGACACACATCCAGTCAATGAAAAGTCTTGAAATTTCCATGAGTTATGGTTTAGCTATCCCTGCTATATATAACCACACGCGGGGTCGGTGTCTTGTAACACCGAACCCACGACCGCGGTGGGTTTAAGCCTCCTAGGGAATTCCGGAAGGATGATGTTCATATATTTTTTATCAATACTATTTCATGAAAATTCACATGTAGAACTGACATGCGGTGTTGATATGTTTTATATGAATACTACTTCTTGAAAATTGACATGTATTAGAGTGGGGTCTCGTATCACAGACCCGCCAGCCATTATACCCTAACATCGACCCTGCACACACGTATATAATTGTATATACTCACATATACGAGGTATCTTCAAAAAGTGTTGACGCGAAAGCTTTATTTACCAGGACAAAATTTAACAATGAATGAACGTTGATTGTTTTCGAAACAGTCCTCTATGAATTTAACATACTTATTCCAAGAAGTTTCTAATTAGTCGAAGTCCCTCTTAAACTCCTGTTTTGATAAAGTGTCATTCGGCACTGTTGTATTTCTTAATGTCCTCCAGGTTATAAAATCTTACTCTTCAGATGAGCCTCAGTTCATGAAACCAGAAGAGGTAAAAAGGAACAAGGTTCCAAGAAAATAGATAGATTTATATTTTAAGAAACAAATTTTTTGCCTAAGATTTGTGTTTAAAAATGATGGAAGCTTCATATCTAAAAATATGAGTACAAACTCATCTAGATTGGAATATATACGTCTAGATATCATTACCTTATTGCATGTTGCCCAACTTAATACAGACGATTCAGCTCTTGTAGAATCCAGTGTTTCGACAAAGATCTTTGTTTAAAAAGTATAGAAGTTTCATTTTTTTCAAATTATTACTGACTATTGTATGTAGAAGTTTAGATACTTATTACTTTATTATATATATATATATATATATATATATATATTATATATATTATATATATATATATATCCGTATTTACCAATCACCCCACACAAGCAGTATGTGATATATGGTAAATTTCTTAAACGGAGTTGAACAGGTTTAGATTCAGAGTTTTCCTTCTCCTAGACTGGTTGACAAGCCAAAATTATAGAACCCAGCCCTACTATTTACCCAAATCTCGAGGAAGAATATTTGGATCAATACCTTTCACAAGGGTATCAACGCTATTTGAAATGGAAACAGCCTCGTCCAGGATTTGAACTCGAGTCGCTGAGTCCATTTACTACGGCGATAACCATTACACACGCGCCTGAAAGTGATGTATAAGATTCATCACCTTGTTATATATGTATCTACCCCCCCCCAACTACAAACAGGATGCGACACACGTCATTTTTTTTAAGCGGAGATTAACAGGATTGAATTTATTCTCTCAGACCGGTTGCCATATTAACGTTAAAGAGCCCAGTCTGATATAATAATTACCTTGAGCTGGAATTAGTATAGTTTGATACATACATTTCCTAAGAGTATTACTGTAGAAATGTACAAAGAAATTCTTTTGCAGCAGGCAATAATCTGAAATTTCTGGAGATAGACATTCGATGTTTTATCGCTTCAATCCTGCCTCGTCACTCAAATTAGTAAACCTAGTAAAAACCATGCCCAAATTTGAATTTCTCGCGTCGCTAGTTCACTCGATTTGTCTACTCGTCAGTCTACTCGAAAAAACCAACACTGACCGTGAATTTTTCACCTCACTATTTCACTTGTTTATCCAATTACTTTTTTGTAAGACAGCTGTTTGCATAACTCAGATGCCTCTTTTTATCCAGAGTAGTTACAATTTTGTCTTGCCGGAGAGGAGACCAGGGTCTTCTAAATTCTAACTCTATTGTTTGTAAACAATGGAAAATACATGTAAAACCTCTCAAGTGCTACTGGATGTTTTTGAAGCTTATGCAATGCTCTACACATATCTCCCAATGATTCTAGCTCTTTTGTAAGGTTTTAAGTTGATATAATGTTCTAAATATGGTATATTCAATGATTTTAGCTATTCTGAACGTTTCTTAAGCTTATGCAGTGCTCAACATGTGATATCTTTCAATATTTCTTAGTCTTTGAGCATCTTGTACACAAGACACGTTCCCACCCCTTTGAGCTCCGTGGTAAGTAATTTCTCTCGTTACAATTACTCTTATGTGAAATGGAAACAGCCCCGGGATTTGAACTCGACACGCCGTGACCATTTTCCAGGACGGTAATTACACCATGAATAGATGGCACGTCTTTAGTGTCAACATTTTTTTAACTATTCACACGCTTTAACACTTTTAATTTTAATTGTTTTTAAGGTAAGGTATCAGTTTTGATAATTTCGATCACATCTCATATAGATATTCAAGGTGTATTCAAACAGAACTTAGGCCCGTGGGCCAGTCTTAGTGTTGCATACCTCTTTACTTCTTTACTTTCTTATATTCTTCTTCTGACGTTTTTCTATCTTACGTCTTCTATTCGTCTAACATCTGACTAACATAGCGGGCGTATGCATTGAGTTCCAGTTAAGGCAGCACATCTTCTCTGCCCAACGTCAAACTGAAACTGAGAACCCAACCAGGTCCCACGTGACTTTACGTATTTCACGGGCTTTCTGTACTATTCCATGGAAAGTCTCGCCCTTGATATGAAAAGGGCCATCCCTTTAGAAATACAGAGGATTGACAATAATCTTATGTAACCGCATAGATTATGTAACATTAGAATTCACCGACACCAAATTATTCAAATAAGTGAGCTCCCTCCAAAAGAGGTCTCTTGGTTATGAGATTAACCTGCATTCGGTGGTGAGATTCCAGTCCTGTAAATATATACGGATATAGTTATTTTGGGACTGTTAGATATAATTACTAATATCCATTTTAATAGTAGGCATTTACCCAACCCGTTCACCACGGCTAGGATGTGACACAAGGTAGGAAGTATGGGGAAACCAGTGAGAGTTGTTATTCAGTAGGAATGAATCTGCGATAATATCGTGCTAACCATTACGCCACGATGAAATGCTCCTTTTACCCACCTCGTGCGCCACGGGTAAGATGTGACACAAGGTCAATAGTATATGGCATGCAGGAAGAAACAAACTCACCATTCAGAAGGATTGAATACAGGCGACTAGCTTGTTAACCATTACACCATGATTAGATAACCTTAACCATTTATGTAGCATAATGTTCCATGAGAAACCCTGGTATCTTTGGTTTTGAAGAACATTAATTAAGAATATTGTTAATGTTGAACTTATTTTGGGGTGATATCCAGGTAAGTGTGACTGTATGTACGCATGTCTTTTCAAATATATTCTCTCTCTCTCTCTCCCGATATATATATATATATATATGTATATATATATATATATATAGAGAGAGAGACAGAGAGAGAGAGGGAGGGATAGAGAGACAGAGAGAGAGAGAGAGAGAAAGAGATCGACCACAAATAATAACACTAGTAACACTCCGTTTTTGTGCTACACTCCGTTTGCCGACTAGTAACAATATATATATATATATATATATATATATATATATATATATATATATATATATATATATATATGAAAGAAATTATAATAATAGAAGCTTATAAAGAAGTTTTAATTCATTTATATGTAGACACATAGGTATTGGTGCACATATTCTACTCGCACTAATATGTTTTATATATATATATAATATATATATATATATATATATATATATATAATATATATATATGTCTGTGTCTGTGTATCTGTGCAATCTCTCATATATAAGTATGCACACATTTCTCTATATTTGTATATATGTGATACCCACTCTAACATAATACATACACTCATATATATGTGGTGTATGTATGTCTCTGCCTGTGTGTTTGTATGTTTCTATATGTGTGTGTTAAATTGCTTAATTGATAAGAGGCACAATCCCATATTTCAAATCGATGCACAAAGTGTTTTCCTGTGTATTTGTCGTTTAATGGAAATTAAGTTGATTACAATTGACTGCAAAATTGATTAAAAACAAAGGAAAGCAAAACAAACACACATTCTTTAATTCATCTGACGCCGTCGAAAGTAAAACAAAAATATCTCGACTCACATTTAAGGAGTTTCTAGAATAAATAAATTAATTACTCTATGTAATCGTCGTCTACGCGTACGAATAGCGACGTTTTTTTTTTTAATAAAGAGATCATCGGATTGGTGATGATTAGGTCTGCAGTTCTCTACCTCAGCCTTTCAACGACAACACTTTTTTTTTTTTTTTACTGAAGTTGAATTAACCTTTTCATTGCCACGTACGTATGTAGTAGACATTCTAGTGCAGTGCCGAATGTGAATATAGTCGAAATCTTTGTAATACACTCCGTTTGCCGACCTGTATTTTTTTTGTTGTTTTCGTTTCTATCCCTTCCAGGATCCTAGATAATCAGCATGCTGTGGCATGTGCTACTGCAGTCGAATCTCAAGTGCCATGCCATGCGCGACTATTGTCGAATTTTCTACTACATTTCTTTTGATGTTCTGCTTATTTTACCATCAGTTCAGGCATCCTAGATATATGTCCAATTGCAGTCGAATTCTAAATATTATCTGCCAGTAGATTGTTTTGTTTGTTTGTTTTTTCCAGTCGTTCAGGAAAGCCAGTCGTAATCTCAAGTGCAGTGCTGTGTGCGCGTATAGTCGAATTAATCTAGTACATTTCTTTTGCTGTTCTGCCTTTTTTACCATCTATTTAGGCATGTCAGATATGTCCAATTGCAGTCAGATTCTAAATATCATGTGCCAGTAGATTGTTTTGTTTGTTTGTTTTTCCCAGCCGTTCAGAAATGCCAGATAGTGTGCTGTGCCCTGTGTAAATGCAGTCGTAATCTCAAGTGCAGTGCTGTGTGAGATTATAGTCGAATTATCTATAGTACATTTATTTTTTTGTACTGTTTTTTTTTCCATCCGTTCTGGAATCTCAGAGAGCACGCTTTGCCGTGTACAACTAGAGTCGAATCTCAAGTGCTGTGCCGTGTACGACTATAGTCGAAATATCTATACTACATTTATTTTGTTATTCTGTTGTTTTTTTTTCGGTCGTTAGGGAATCCACTCTCTGCAATGGGCAACTGCAGTCGAATCTCAAGTGCAGTGCCGTGTGCGACTATAGTTGAATTATTTGTACTAAATTTTTATTTTTCTGTTCTGTATTTTCCCCGAACCATCTGTTAATCCAAGACAATTAGCTCACTGCGCCCTGTTCAGCTACAGACGAATTTCAAGTGCAATGCCATGTGTAACTGTAATAGAATCTTTCGTATTACATTCCATTAGATTATCTTTTTTTTCCACTCGTTAAGGAAATCTAAGACAATTGTCTGTGCCGTGTATAACTGCAAGTGCAATGCCGTTTTCGACTATAGTCAAATTGTGTGGACTATATTGCTTTTCCTGTCATATTTTATTTATTTTTATGCATCCGTTCAGGAATCCCAGATAGCACGTTGTTAGTGCAACTGCTGACGAATGTCAAGAGTAGTGCAGTGTACTTGTTATGTTATTACTATGTTATCTGCTTTTTCTAAATCAAACATATTCTCAGCTTCGTCGCTAGTTGTGCTGAGATCGCAGAGCTCTCACTTTGGCTGATCGGTATTTGCTACCAGTGGGGAAATTTTGCAGATAATGTTCTCGTTTATTTGAATTCAAGATTTGACTACTCCTACACTATGCATCATTTAGGTCATTGAAAATAGAAAAACATTTAATTTACCAATTCTTTTCACAAACCTCTGTTCTAATATCATTTCATAATGTGTTAAAAATTCACGTATTCTAAAACAGTCAATTCTTTCAGGATAATACTGCATCAAAATGTTTAGGAAAAACATAGACATTCATCCGTTGGTTTCGTTTATTCATGGGGCTGCTACTCATGTCGAGCGTCTAGGGTTGGAATAGCTTAGTGGAGTCCGTCCCTCCCCAGGTATACAACTGAATTTTCTCTTTCCTAGGTTAATTTTTTATAACATGGTTAAATAACACAGGTTCATGTTTGACAATAATGGTAAGGAGCCTA